>CM055265.1:193973464-194505285 GCA_029237695.1 Conchocele bisecta | reverse complement strand
TAACGGCAGTTTTAGCAGTGAATATTCATTGGTCTCACCACTAGCAGTAGCGGCAGTAATAGCAATGAAATATTCGCCGGTCTCACTACTAACAGTAACGGCAGTAATAGCAGTAAAATATGCATTGGTCCAACTACTAGCAGTAACGGCAGTAATAGCAGTGAAATATCCATCGGTCTCACTACTAACAGTAACGGCGATGAAAGCAGATAAACCATGAAAATTATTTACAAACTTTACGATATGTTCCATTAATGACAACGAAAGTTCACTAAATGTTTAGGACAAACGCGGAATAGTGTTTGCTGCATACAGTTCGTCATCTTGCAAAATAATTTACAGGAAATATTGCAGTTTCTGTAAATATGCTTCATGAACAATCCTATATCCTCTTACTCGAATAGGTACAAAATAACATACTGTAGCTTGTCTCACATGTTCTCACTGCCCATACTGGTAGCAATAGCGATAGTAGTTGCATAAAACAACCACTAAATATGCCCACATTTGCCATGCTATCGGATTCCGATATGTTTAATCTTACTAGGCTAGTACAGTAAAACTTTCATTAAGCGACCACCCAAGGAAGACACAAAAAACTGTCGCTTAGAACAATGGTCTCTTGACACAAAAATAAAAAATCCCGGTATTGGTACGTCCGGTTATATAGTTTAATATTCGGAATCAAGAAATCGCGAATATAAAACATTAAAACATAGAAAGAAATACATTAACATACTAACAGTAATGCTTACTGTACATTTTGCTGATTATTCAGGCTTTATTTTATCAAAATAAGTGAATTAATATGAATGTTATTGCTAAATAAAAGCGCCCAGCCGAAGTCGCAAATAGGCTAATGCCTGCGATCACATCTGTATGTACTCACGAGTATCCGCCGGGCCCAGCGTAATCCACAACTGGCTCCCCGTTGGTCAGGGTCCGCACACCCATAAACAGTATCCCCCAGAACGAACTGCAATCACAAGTGTCGTTTCTTTGCTTTATGGACGGAATCATGATGCAATGAACTCACCATCATTCAAATCCAAGGTGCATGATCACGTGGTTACAACAACAACAACGTCGCCCCCTCCCAAGTAAGTATTATTTGATATTTTCCTTAATATTCAACGGATTTTGATGAAATATGACGCAGCAAACGCGTCTTCATGAGCTGCATTTGGTGGTCTAGGGAGTTTGGCACAGACATATGTCGTTTTTGGAAATCGATTCTTCGCAAAAACGACAGAAATTTGGGCGAAAATGCAGAGACTACCAAATGCAGCTTAACAAGACGCGTTTGATGCGCCATATTGCATCAAAATCTGTTACGTAATAAGGACACTATAAAATAATACGTACTTTAAATCAGATGGATTCTGGAAATTTCAGTACTTGTTGTTGTTGTTAGTACCACGTGATCATACACCTTGAAATCAGAATCTGTTTATTCAAGATGAACTGTTTGCATGGCACATGGAAATTATTCGCAGATATTGCGATATTAACATAACCATTACACTGCTGAATTAAATATTGTCGTATGTTGTTTGTTTTCTAGTTCCCATTTTTCTCATCAAAGGAAATGATTCAAAAGGCTATCAAACCATGTCTTTATTAAGAAAGAAGGCAAAATATTATGCATCAACAGACGATAATTTATATGTTCAGCAGGTTAAGAGGTGCATCGTGATACCGACGATTCATGCTACCTGTTACTTTAAAACATACCAATTGGACAGATGACTAACATCAACATTTGACAATATCTATCTTCTCAAAGACACGGTTGGCCGTATGTACCTGGTTTCCGAGTACGTGTGAATGTCGCCGTCGCCCTTCAGTGCCAGCAGGAAAGCGCCACTGAAGCCGACGAGGATCACGAGAAGACGATCATGAATTGGAGGAAGTCGTGCCCGATAACCCGCCACAGGATCTGGGCGTACGCTCCTGTCTGTCTGAAACGGAAAACCACCGAGATATGGAGCTAGGTAAGGATGGTCATTAATCATCACAATTGAGAAACGCCATGCGATTTTGTACCTTCGGACATCTGCGTAATTTCATGAAATAATTTTACATAATTTACAATAATTCCAGCACAAAATATTTACACAATTCCCTGACATTTGATTGGCCCGTAGCAAGTCTCTGTCCAAAATGTATATCCTAGTAAACTCCCACGCCGAACTATTTTCCGTAACCGTGAGGCACAGTTAAAATAATTCTTAAGAAAACGGAAAATATTTCTTGATGAATTTATTTAAAATGCTGGAATTATAAGGAATGAATGGCCTTTTTGTGGAATTTATCGGGGATATAAACTTGGAAAACTCGCGGGAATACTGTATTCCCGCGACTTTTCCAAGTCTATACCCCGATAAATTCCACAAAAGGCCATTCATTCCTATAATAGTTTCCGTAAATGGCGTCAAAAGTTGAAAAACCTTTTAGAGTACAATTCCGCATGTACTCTGACAGTATTAGAAACGCCATGCGATTTTGTACCTTTTACATCTGCGTAATTTCATGAAATAAGTTTACATAATTTACAACAGTTTCCGTAAATGGCGTCAACTTTTGACGCGATTTACGAAAACTATTGTAAATTATGTAAATTATTTCATGAATTCTGACAGTTTTGTCAAGTTTTGACGTTATTTATGAAAACTATTGTAAATTTTGTAAACGTATTTAATGAAAATACGCAGATGTAAAAGGTACAAAATCGCATGGCGTGTCTAAATTATGTCGTCTTCTGGAAGTTGGCCGTTATCCGCCGTTTACTCTAGCACTTCAGAATATCTGCTGTCATGTGTGACTGCTAGCTGTTCATTATAATTGTATGATAAACTATTACTTATTTTATTGTTAGAATTTATAAATAAATTTTAAAATGGCAAAACTGTATCTACACTTACAACACTATATGACAGGGAGTTCCTACAGACTACACCTCTAAGCACAATCATTATGCTGATTGCCCATCATTTCTTAGTATTACAATTTCCCGTCATGGAACTTGTCGGATGTAAAATCATATTTTCTGTCCGTAATTTGAATAGTTCGGTAGAGCCGCCTTAAAACGAAGAGATTCAGTGACGAGATCCGATGCAACTGACAAAGAACCTTTTCTCACGAGTTGTAAATGAGCTATATAAGACTGATGTTCATATATGCATATGCCGGTACAACTAAATTCAGACAAGAGTTGCCCAGACCCAATTGTGTGCGACCTCCATTTGCATGGCCATCAAATCTAGGGTTCAATTAATTCATTCATGTGGAATCATCTCGTTACAATATTGTTTTCGATAATATTATATTAAAGGAAAATTTAAGAATGAGCCTTCTTTTTATTTTGTGAAATTTGGTCAAATATTGATTTCATTACGAAAAATTGATTTCTCTATGGGAATTTAACATGGGGGAAAAAGAGGTATAAGGGACTGTGGGAGAAGTAAAAAACGAAAAAATTTGGAAATTGACTCCGAAACCTAACTTGGATATGATCTAACTAAGAAAACAAAAGTTAAATTTTAAAAATCGGTCCAGTATTTCTGAAATTCAAAGGAAATTGTTTTTGCGCAATAAAATCAATATTTGACAAAATTCTTAAATTTTCCTTTAATTCAATATTATCAAAATAAATATTGTTTTTGCATTGTTTATATAGCTGTAAAATTTGGGCAGCTTTCGTGAAACCGACTATAGGTATTTATAACGTAGCTAATATGCGACGTAACTGATGAATTTTTACTGTTGAAATATTATATTGCCAACTGGTTGCATGCATCTTGTGAATGTTCCACGATAATTTGCATACATACTTGAAATCGTATATGGCACTTTATATGGATTGTGTATCGTACGAATATAATTCAATCTGATGTAGTGGGTATTTGACTTCCTATTACTATGCATATACTTTATGATATATATGGTGCACAATGAGAACCAATGGATCTAAAAGATTAACATCATAAGCACCGACTATTTATGCAGACATATAGAACTGGCAATGTACCATCTTCTACGAGTTCATATTATAAAACACAATGTGCAAATATACACATTTTGGGTATCCGTCACGTCACATGTGTGCGTTTTGCCGCCACGGTAGAACTAATAACCACAGATGATATAGCTGCTACGGACGGTACGGGAGTAGATTGCAAGAGTTACTGTCCGCAACTACAGATGACAATACCTGAAGATGGAAGCATATTTGAAGATGCGGATAACCCAAAAGAGATAACCGAAGGCGAAGGCGAACCACTGCTCCCGTCGGTAGGCATAACGCAGCGGTAGCACGGATATGATCAGCACGGCCGACGGAAACTCCACATAGTTGAAGTAATCTTTGAAATACTTCAGTCTGTGTCTGAAGTGGAAGAATGCTAACCCGAATTACCTGGTAATTCCTGTAAAGTATCGCCCTGGTTAGAAATATACATGGCCACACTCTTTCCATATACGTGTAACGGCCTATGTGCATATATAACAGGGGTTAGAAAGCGTTGTTTTTGTTAAATGTGTCATAAATTTCCGTAAATCTGACGCCATTTCACGTCGATTTAGCATGCAGTAGTGTGCACTGTTCGCTGCAAACGATTAGATACAGTTCAATCCGTATCTCACTTCCTTCTTGTACAAGTACCGGTACAAAGGAACCTCTCTAAACCGGACACAATAACACATATGTGCTCTTATTTTCGATGAGTTTCTTGGCCATTTATCTCTGGTGTTAATGTCTGTTCATGATCGCATAGCACACAGCAATGGCTCAGAATGATGAAATGCCTGATTTACAGTGAAACCTTTCTAAACCGGACACCCTGGGGACCTAGGTCACATGGTGTCCGGTTTAGAGAGGTGTATTGGACATCTGATGTAACATAGAAATAATGACCACTGCGGGCACCTCGAAAGTGGACATTACGGCATGTGTGTACAGCAGCATGTGCATCGGTATATACACTGCTCATAATGTATTCATGTGAGTGAGGTATCATTTGTGGCTGTGCCTGGAATAATGGGGCTTATGGGTTTTGCGACCAGTGCATATCCAGATCAGCCTGTGCATCCGCACAGTTTGATCAGGATCTGCACTGTTCGCTATTCCATTAATGAAACACACGCCACGTTTTAATAAGCAGTACAGATCGTTATCAGGCTATACAGGAGTGTGCTATTTGATCAGGAGCTACGCTGTCACAAATTCCACAAGCGCCATTTCTGCAGTCACAGTCACATTTATGCGGGTAATAATCACCCAAATAAACATGTGGATACAAAGGTTTTGCAGTTGATCTACACAGGTCTAAAATGTATAAATGTTAATATAGTGGAACTTTTCTAAACCGGACACCCTGGGGACCTCGCATGAAAGTGCGCAGCTAGTTGTAAACAGGAGGTGGACGATTTTCGCTATACTTCAATACCGACCCTGCAAGTTACATCAGTGTGTCTAGAAAAATAGGTTTATGAACATTTCTTGACTTTGCGAGGCTTGACAAGGTGTATTTGTTAGGGTATTTCATAATTCTACGAAACTCAAATGTTAGCTCCGGTTCATTTTGACATCTTGAAAAATGGCACATGCTATGCTGAATCGCCGGTACGGTTTCGCGTCAGAATTTAAGGTATTTTTTCGGGCATTTGTAGCGAAAATTTCAGGTGGTTATGACCCCGCTTTGGAATCATTTTAAGGAAATGGTGTTGTGTTACAAGTGATAGAACAAGTCATAACAAAGCTTCTGTGCCATGAAAACAATTCCAACAAATTCAGTTGTGTTGAAATTTCTGGCCAAAAATAGGTAGGTGGTGTAACTTTGTAAACAATTAAATATACACATCTGATGCGTTTACTGCATGCTTATTGTGGCACGAGATTTGAACTTCATTTGCGAGTATTTTTCAATATGTGTCGCAAGAGCCTACTTAAAACTGATTGCGTGATTGTTATAAGTCACCCGCCGCCCTCCGAAAATCGGTCAATTTTGGCTATTTTCAACCGTCCCATGATGCCTTAATTACAGTGGAACCTCTCTAAACCGGACACCCTGTGACGGTTTGTAAACAACATGTGTTCCATAAGTTATATTTATAACATAACAACAGGCCCGCCTTGTTGAAGTAATTTCCTGTGAGGCGCACCATGTGTACGATCGATTTGTGTCACACCGCCAATCACGCAATAGTATAATTGTTGAAAACATGTTTAAAGGCAGCGCTCCATTCTAATAGACATGTGCACGTGATGGGGCGGGGCAACCAATAAGTTAGTTATAGTGCACATATTGACTTTTTAATAAATTAATTTCGAGCGAGGGCTAGCGAGCAAGAAATTAGTTTATTAAACATTTAATATGTGAACTATAAAGTACTTATTGTTTACCCAGTCCAGTCGCAAAACTCCGCCCCTAAACATGATTTCGAATCGCTATATTAGTATGTGATTGGCTCTGTGACACGAAGTGAGCGCAACCAATACGTTAGTTATAGTTCACATATTGAATTGTTAATAAACTTATTGTTTACCCCAATTTATCGACCAATGAAAACATGGCATTTCTATGGGGCACCGTTTCCGACTTTAATAACACTTTTTGATATCACCTATTCAAATGGGTGATATCATCCTTTTAAATAGCTGATATCACTGATTCAACACGAAAGGGTGATATCATCCATTCGAATAGGTTATATAACTCATTCAAATGGGAGATATCACCCTTTCATTTTGAAAGGGTGATATCACCCATTTGAAAGGGTGATATCACTCATTCGAATAGGTGATATCACTCATTCAAATGGGTGATATCACCATTTCGTGTTGAATCAATGACATCACACATTTAAAACGGTGATATCACTCATTAGAATGAGTGATATCACCTATTCGAATGGGTGGTATCACCCTTTCACGTAAAATTAGTGATATCACTTATTCGAATGAGTGATATCATATATTCGAATGAGTGATATCATCTATTCGAAAGGGTGATATCACCAATTCAACATAAACGTCCATTGTAGCCCATTACAAACAAATGAGTGATATTGTGTTGAATCAATGATATCACCCATTCGAATCAGTGATATCACCCATTTTAATAGGTGATATCACTCATTCGAATGGGTGACATCACCCTTTCGTTTTGTATCAGTGATATCACCCATTCGGAAGGGTGATATCACTCATTCGAATAGGTGATATCACTCATTCGAATGAGTGACAACACGAAAGTGTGACATCACCTATTCCAATGAATGACATCACGTATTTAAATGGGTGATATCACGCATTGGAATACGTGATATCACCCATTTTGATTCATATACATATGTAGATGATATCACCCATTGGAATAGGCGATATCACATATTCGAAAGGATGATATCACATATTCGAATGCGTGATATCATCCATTCATTTTGAGTTGGTGATACCACACATTTGAATGCATGACATCACCCATTCGAATCACATACTGAATGGGTGATATCACCTATTCGAATGGGTGATATCACAAAGTGCTATTAAAGTCCAAAACGGCGTCCCATACATTTTGTCTCAATTAATCGTATATTGCGATGCCTTTTGCCAATATCTATTAAATTAATCATTAAATGTACAGCGCTGTATTTAGCACTGATTTTAAGCGTTGTTGTCATATTACCGCCCACATACGCGCTCACTTCGTGTCACACCGTCAATCACATACTAGTATATCGATTCGGAATTACGTTTAGGGTACCAGCTTCACGACTGGGCTGGGTAAACAATAAGTAAGTTATACATATATAATTTTTAATAAACCAATTTATTAAAAATTCAATATATGAACTATAACTAAAACTATTACTTATTGTTTACCCTAGTTGTTTTACTCATGAAAGAAAACAGCATTGCGTCTCAATTAATCGCATATTGTGACGCTTTCGGCAATGTCTATTAAATTAATCATTAAATGTTCATCGCTATATTTAGAACTAATTGTACGCCTTGTTGTCATAAGATCACGAGACGCAAAGCATATTACCGCCCACACACGCGCTCACTTCGTGTCACAGCGCCAATCACATATTAGTATAGCGATTCTAAATCACATTCAGGTGCGGAGTTTCGGGACGGGGCTGGGTGAACAATAAGTAGGTTATAGTTCACAGATTGAATTCTTAATAAACTAATTTATTAAAAATTCAATATGTGAACTATAACTATTACTTACTTCCTCAGCTGGTTTAACTCGGTGAGCAGGGTAAAACAGGCCATACTGAAGGCAAACACCTCGAACACAGCACGTGCATAATGAAGGCCGGCGTCGTAGATCGTGACGTCATCAGCGAGCGTGCCAGTTATGGCGGAGAACGTGAAGGCAAACAGTGTGATTATGTAGATAACAGAATTGGATCTGTAACAAATAGCAAAATACCAACATGACTTGTGACGACTCTCGTAGTGATGTAAGTACATGTACATTTACTCATAATCTAGCAATCATACCGAACACTACACTGCGTATGTCACTTCCACGTTTTGCTACCAACGAACTTTTGTCTATTAACCCTTTCAACACCAAGTAACTTAATAGGATGTTCCATGCCAATGTTTCACGCTATTTCATTAATTTTGTTCATTCAAATTATCCCATTCTTCTAAAAGGGTAATCTGTACGACGTTTAAAATTATTAACAAACAGTGGAGATCCTGATGAGACGGCTCGTTACGAGCCGGCTCATCTGGATCTGCACTGTTTGCAAACATTGTCTCTATAGAGGTATGTGGTGTTGAAAGGGTTAAACACATGAAATCGAAAAAATATTTAAATGAAAGTATTTTTTTATCAACAACAAAAAAGTTTTATTTCATGAAATGTCAACAAATATTGATTTTATTGCGAAAACACGGTTTTCCTATTATATGGGGAACATGGGGCAAATATGGGCTCCAGAGTGACGAGTAAAGTCAAACGAACAAAATGGAATTTGACTCCGAAACCTAGCGTGATAGCTTGGAAATAATGTAACTAAGAAAACAAAATTTAGATTTAGAAAATCGATCCTCCAATTATTTTGTTTAATCTAGTGTTAGCCCCCAATGTTCAATTCTCATAGGAAAATATTTTGTTCGCAATAAAATCAATATTCGTTGGAATTTCATCAAATAAAAAAATGACAGTATTTATATAGTATGCTGGCGTATCCATCGGCGGCAGATAACCATGCAGTTATTTCATCAGCAAAATTGTCAGGCCAGCGACAGAGAATGTTCTCACGAAACCCATCTGACGTTGACAGTGATCTAAAACTAACAGTTATTGACACATCTGGACCTTATATGTACATCAACCTTGCACAAATCTCGACTTTATAATAATGAGACACGCCGTGGGATTTTGTACCTTCGGACATCTGAATATTTTCATTAAATACATTTAAAAGATTTACAATATTTTTCATAAATTAAGTAAAAAGTTGACAAAATATTGCGAGTACATTGCGAAAATCTTGTCAACTTTTGACTTTTGACGCCATTTACGGAAAATATTGTAAATTTTGTAAACGTATTTCATGAAATTACGCAGATGTCCGAAGGTACAAAATCACATGGCGTGTCTCAAATTTATAAATAATAGACCTTACAGTCCTTACATAAACCGCCGTCTTGCGTAAGATTTCCACTTTCTTCTAATGAGGAGTCTGACAACGTCATGGTACACAATGCTCTGTGAGGTAAAGAAAACCACATATATACTATAGGAATGAATGACATTTTTGTGGAATTTATCGGGGTATAAACTTGGAAAAGTCGCGGGAATACTGGACGAAGGCCGGAAGGCCTCGTCCAGTATTCCCGAGACTTTTCCAAGTTTATATCCCGATAAATTCCACAAAAAGGCCATTCATTCCTTATAATTCCAGCATTTGAAATAAATTCATCAAGACAATGTGTTTTCCGTTTTCTTAAGAATTATTTTAACTGCGCCTCACGGTTACGGAAAGTAGTTCGGCGTGGGAGTTTACTGGGATATAAATTTTGGACAGAGACTTGCTACGGGCCAATCAAATGTTAGGAATTGTGTAAATATGTTTGTGCTGGAATTATACGAGCATAAACACAATAGGGTCGAATAAGGAATATATTAGTTAAAGCACCGCTGTACATACATAGTCATTAATGTAGCTGTCATAACCCGTTGAACCCGAAAATCCGCTATAGCTGGGTTTGCAAACAGTGCAGATCCAGATGAGCCAGTTAGTAACGAGCCTTCTCGTCAGAATCTTCACGTTTTGCAAGTCATATTTTGTTTTGGAACAAAAACACCCCCTTTTCATAAATAAACTCCGATATACAAGTACATATATATGTGTGCAAGCGTTAGCTCTGACTGTATTTGTGTTGTCACTACTGCGTCGGTTATACATAGATATTGACTGTTGAGTTACGCAGCTGTCAGATCTATAAAAACTATATTGGAACGCTGACCTTCTGTCCGTGCTTGGCGATGATGTGAAATGGCGACCAGTCGAACTTGCTGAACAGTGGGTCCTCGGGCGGGCGGCCGCTCTGGTCGCACTCCAGGATCCCATAGTACACCCGGATATGCTCATTGTGATTGTACTGCTCTATCATGCAGTCCAGCACAGACAGCTTTGCTTTCTGGAAATCGAGGATAAATTGTTGCGAATAGTAACTATTGCAATCTACTCCCGTACGGGTGTATATTGCAAGAGTTACTGTTCGCAACTAGACGATGAAATGATTATCCAGACAGGTAGAATTGTCTTCGTGAAATACAACACCATGCCACCTCTGGCGGAATAGATGACATAACAATGAATAGAAGGCGTATATAGGAATTAAAAAAGGTTGCTTAGCTTTGGTATAGGAGACAAATTCACTTGTGGTCATTACATTTCAAAGGCTAATTCGATCGCCTTCGTTGTGGTTATTTGTTGATGATGTTACTTTTATGATACTGGGAACCATACTTTGCTACCAGTGGCCAAGGCTAACTGCACGTATGTACATATCACATAGAGCATACTCGTATGTCGAATACAGCGAACTACATGAACAGGGTATGGGATCACGTGACCTATTGTTTACACTGCAGCAATGGCCGCCAATTCCAAATTTAGCATTATTACTTGTGTAGTCTGAACATTCTGCAGAGAAATTGGAATCAAATTTCTCTACACAAGTAATGCTGCTAAATTTGGTATTGGTGGACTCGTATGTAATCAATATTTGACAAAATTTCACGAAATGAAAAGAAGGCTTATTCTTAAATTTTCCTTTAATTTAATATTATCAAAAAAAAAATTGTTTTTGAATTGTTTATATGGACGTAAAATTTGGGCAGCTTTCGTGAAACAGACAGTAGTGTTAACGACTGGAACATGGTCATCATTAAATGGAAAAAACCACAGCCGTATTGATGAAACATAAGATTTACCTGAGACATCATGGGCGTGTAAACAATAGACGTGATCCCATTACCCTGTTCATGTAGTTCGCTGTATTCGATATACCCTGATGAACATAACTCAATAGATAATACGAGCATATGCACACAAGTAATCGGACCGTTCAACTCATTATCATGGGGCATACGTCGTGTCAAAACAACCGTTTCAGTTCATGTAGTTTTAACAGCAGGGATTGACGTTTTACAGCTGTTCTATGTTACAAATGTTATAATTTAATGACAGTCACTGTTTAACTGACCTAACACATGAATACAGTGGAACCTCTCTCTCAGCCGACACCAAGAAAACACCTGTGATCTTATATTTGATGAGTTTCTTGGTCATTTATCTCAGGTGATACAGGTGATACAGGTGATACAGGTGATACAGGTGATAATGTCACAGGTGATACAGGTGATACAGGTGATACAGGTGATACAGGTGATACAGATGATACAGGTGATAATGTCTGTTCGTGATTGCATAGCACACAGCTATGGCTCAGAATGATCAAATGGTTGATGTACAGTGAAATCTCTCTAAGACGGACACTCTGACGACCTCTCGGGGTGTCCGGTTTAGAGAGGTTTCACTGTATGTTACAAACCTGTAGATCGGACTTCAACAGAGAATGAAAGGAGAATTCCGCAGCTTTGTGTCCATCGCTGATGAACAACGACCGTACGCTGCAAGACGATATTGTATAGTGTAAGTATTACCGTGTGGAACTGGATATCAAAACGAACAAAACAATAACACCACACACAATTGACACACATAAGTGCAAATGTTATTTGAAGGTACATGTACTGCAATTAAAGTTGCTTCTGCAATTGCAGACACGTCATTATGCAGGACCTCTTTTATCATCCGCAGCGGTGTTTTGCAGATTTCCTTGTTGACAAACGTACAGTATAATAACTAATTTATGGACCTTGAACGTTTGAAAACAATAACCTGGAGTACTTAACGAACTTTCCGAATGGGAAATGTTTCAACACGATACAAAGTATCGGGTGTGCTAGTAACATCATATTCTCACTAAAAACGCAAAATGAAGCGGATATGATGCACGCAGAAGATGTGTTCGGTAACGTATGATATGCATACATTATCCCGTCAACACAGTGCGTATGTGCCGTGAAACACGGTGCCGTGAAACAGTTTTTATATCCTGTCAATACGACCTAATCACTGCGTATGAATATGTGCGGTGGCTGGGATTTCTTTTTCTTTTTTTGCATTTTAAAGCCATTAGTAGGTGTTGACGGGATAAATAGAATAGTAGGTTAGTGCCGTGAATGGGAAAAATATCTGGCACGGCACGGAAACGGTATGTGCTCGGCAGAGCCTCGCCCATCCCATTCCCTGAGCCTTGCCAGATATTGTATAGTGTCAACTGTGTTGACAGGATAAATACGATAACTAAATCACACCCATCTCCGATGTCTCCTGAATCGCACAGATTGCATACTCTTTGATTGCGCTCTATGCGATTCATACCATATCTCCCTGTCTCAATACGCATCCCATGCGAGGCAACAGTATTCTAGTTAAACCATTATGTAGTTCATCAGTATGCACCATACTAACGCTTAGGCATATGTCACAAAATGACTTACAACCAGTTGGACATGTAAGTCAATAAGAGCGCCGCCATGTCGTCGTTAGCATTATACAGGGCGATCTTTATCGGCAGAACGCCGTATTTGTCTCGGGCGTGAGGCAGGGCGTCGTTCTCCAGCAGTTTCGCTGCCACTCCCCGCAAGTTCCTGAGCACGGCAAAGTGGAGCGGCGTGCGCAATTCCCGGTCACTGGCCGACGGATTGGCACCACGGTGTAGCAGGGTGTTCACCAGAATTTGTACCTAGGTGCAGAGCTCCAGATAAGCTTTGTGTCTAAAGAGTATTGTACCCCCTGCCTTTAAATTAAATTTCATTTTTACAAATAGATTATTGACTTTCTTCATGATTAAATAGGGAACAAATGATCAAAACATAAAACAAATTTAACAATTAACTTATTTGAGTGTGTTATTACTTATTCACTTATTTATACTGTAAAACAGTTGAAAATTTACTTAGTTGAGCTACTTTTTTGTAGCTCAAATAAGTAAATTTTCAACTTTATTACAGTATTTCCATTACTCAATTTGAAAATCAATGCGTATTTTCACACTGCTTTGAGTATTTTGTACTCCCACTGTAATCAGCTAAAACAGTGCGTAAAATACGCCAATACGCACATTATACATGTAGAATAGAATAATCGTTTATTGCTTAAGCCATGCTGGCTCTTGAGCACAATAGTAATTAACAAACATACAGGCAACATGACAATGCAAGCAAGATGACAGACAGTGGACATGAAAAGTATTGTATGTGTACACTAAATGGAAGTTTTGTAAATACAAAGTTGCAATGAGAGAGAGAGAGAGAGAGAGAGAGTATACGTAATGTAATTTGGCGCCTTTATAATGAACAAATGGTGTGTAATATGAACCTCAACATGTAAAATAGATCGAACATCACAGAACAACAGAGTTGTACAGTGAAACCTCTCTAAACCAAGGAAATACCTGTGATATTATCGTTGATGAGTTTATTGGTCATTTATTTCAGGTGGTAATGTCGTTCTTGATCGCATAGTCACAATTATGGCTCAGAATGATCAAATGCCTGACTTACAGTGAAACGTCTCTAAGTCGGATACCCTGGGGACCTCCCAGGGTGTCCGGTTTAGAGAGGTGTCATTGTGCCTCTAAAACAAACGACGCACGCCAAGTAAGATATGGTTGTCAAATATATCCATGAACATTTCATAATCTGAATGTGTGTGTTTGTGTTGTGATAATTATGAAATGGTATGGAATACTCGCCTGTCAAGACCAAACCGGCGGACCTAGAGGGTAGTCAAGAGGGTAGTCAACATGGTTTCCGTCATGTATACTCAGAAATTATCAGCTAAACCCCTACAACGAGGAATCCCAATAAATCACCAATCACAAATCGGTCATAGCAGATATAAAACCCAAACGTACTAAAGTACAATACGGGGAAATATGTTACAATGGTACCAAACCACATTGATCACAATATTTGACAAAGCACTTTTTTTCTAAAATCAAACAAGACGTATGGTCGCATATTTCTGCCACCTACTTAATATGATAGCGTGACAGCTAAGTCGTTCTACTACACCGTATAAGACGTCTTAACTACATAATTATCGCGTCAATACGTCTTAATAACTGGTTAATACGAGATAAATTGGACACGATAATGATCACGAAATCTTGTCAAAAACGTGATGCTGCCCAATATAGTCTGTTTCACGAAAGCTGCCCAAATTTTACGGCTATATAAACAATTCAAAAACAAGATTTCTTTTGATAATATTAAATTAAAGGAAAAATTAAGAATGAGCCTTCTTTTTATTTCGTGAAATTTGGTCAAATATTGATTTTATTGCGAAAAAACAATTTCCCCATGTTAAATCCCCATAGACATCTTCACGGATTTAACATGGGGAAATTTTTAGAATTTTAGAAATACTGGACTGATTTTTAAAATTTAACTTTTGTTTTCTTAGTTAGATCATATCCAAGCTATCTAGTCAGGTTTCGGAGTCAATTTCCAAAAATTTTCGTTTTTTGACTCCTCACACACTTCCTTACCACTTTTTCCCCCATGTAAATTCCCATAGACAAA
Organism: Conchocele bisecta; assembly: GCA_029237695.1. Lineage (NCBI taxonomy): Eukaryota > Metazoa > Mollusca > Bivalvia > Lucinida > Thyasiridae > Conchocele > Conchocele bisecta. Next base: position 194,490,091 of record CM055265.1, on the reverse strand, counting down.
TCAATTTTTCGTAATAAATCAATATTTGACCGAATTTCACGAAATAAAAAGAAGGCTCATTCTTAAATTTTCCTTTAATTTAATATTATCGAAAATAATATTGTTTTTGAATTGTCTATATAGCCGTAAAATTTGGGCAGCTTTCGTGAAACAGACTATAGTAACATCGATTTGTTTTAATCCTTTCAACACCAAGTAACTTAATAGGATGTTCCATGCCAATGTTTCACGCTATTTCATTAATTTTGTGCATTCAAATTATCCCATTCTTCTAAAAGGGTAATCTGTACGACGTTTAAAATTATTAACAAACAGTGGAGATCCTGATGAGACGGCTCGTTACGAGCTGACTCATCTGGATCTGCACTGTTTGCAAACATTGTCTCTATAGAGGTCTGTGGTGTTGAAAGGGTTAATGGTCTCAAGTGTTCTCGTCCAATAAAGACAATAAGACGACTTACTACAGTTTATCCCGTCGTGAGCAGTTAGCAAGATGTCTTGACGCGATGAGTATATCGTCATGACGACGTACTAACCGATCAAGGTCACATCAAATGTAATAAACATGATGTCACTAGCGGGCAGTATCACGACATGTCGTCTTATTTATCTCGATCAATGTATCTCGTCCTGACGCGATAAGACGACTTATAAGGGATATTACGACTTAGCAATTACGTTATCGCGTTAAGTAGATGGCAGACGTATGCCAGCATAATGACGTACTCTCGTTTCTGGCGCCATTTCCGACGTGACGTAGATCAGGGCGCGGTCGTGTTTTCCCAGCCGCTCAATCAACTTGTCGATGAAGACTTCCGTTTCCGCCTCTTGCTGTCCGATACATAGCAGTTGGGTCTTCCTGGCTACCTATGGAACAATTAAAACTTCCAATACTACAGCTCTCTATAGCGGTGGTGGCAAACAGTGTAGATCCAGGGGCCCGTTTCACTAAACTTCTTACGACTAAAATGTTCGTAAGTGCAAATTTAAGATCGTATGTAAATTTTAATTTATGGATTTACATTTACAGAGCATAGGCTGCATATGCAGCATATGCTCAATAAATGTAAATCCAATAATTATTTACAAGATTGTCATAATTTTGCACTTACGAACATTTTAGTCGTACGAAGTTTAGTGAAACGGCCCCCAGATGAGCCGGCTCGTGACGAGTACTTTTCCTATTTTTTAGGACAAAAACACCGACCCTTCATAAATGTACAGGTCTGATTGGATTGATCTGAAAATTAACATATAAAAATCAATTCCAGATACTTTTATAATATACCACGATTACAACGGCGTGTGTACATTTGAAATACATCTGAAATCTTGAAATCTGAAAGATCTTGAAAATTCAAGAAAAGAACTTGAAAATTCAAGAAAACATCTTTAAATCTTGAATATTTTCAAGAAAAGATCTTGAAAATTCAAGAAAAGAACTTGAAAATTCAAGAAAACATCTTGAAAATTCAAGAAAGTGTCTTGAAAATTCAAGAAAAGATCTCGAAAATTCAAGAAATGTTTCGACATGAAACATTTTACTGTCTCAATTCTATAGTGTATTCAGTATTGTAGTTTTCATAATACATGTACATGTAATTTCCTGGAAAACAGTATATGTGGCTGTGACTGGAGAAATGGACCAGTGTAGCTCCTGTTCAAATAGCACACTCCTTCAACCGATAACGATCTACATTGCTTATTGGAAGCATGACGGGGATGCACATTTATGCAAATAGCGAACAGTGCAGATCCTGATCAGGCTGTGCGGGTGCACAGACTGATATGGATCGACACTGGTCGCAAAGGCCCTATTTCTCCAGTCACAGCCACATATAAACATCGATGGCCACTAGTGCACCTACCTCGACTTTGAACGAGTCATCACTGGCGCCGTCACAATCAGCAGCGTCCACGTCACCTGTCAGGGACAGCTCCAATGCACTCCGGTCAACCTTGCGCAGATCAGATTCTACAAATACGAACAAGTAATGGAACATCAGACATTTTAAATAGTTACTCTTTCAATCCAATTGCGGACTACATGTATTAAACGTCACAATATCGATGATCTAGTAACATAAGGTCGCAACTGCTATGCTAAAGCATAGCAGTTACGACCTTATGTTACTAGACCATCGATATGTGAAGTGGAATGATAATACATGTATAATGTTTCATGTTCTCTCGTATTTCCGTGCGCTTTAGCAACAAAAACACACAAATAAAATACAAATACATACATATTTGTAACAACATATTCGCACTCATTCCTAAACAGTTTTATCATGAAATGTGTGCATTATTATCTTATATTTAAGGGTCAGAATTGGCTTTTCATGCCAATGACCATTGGCCCGCCTGTTTCCGAATTTACTAATACATTGCATGTGCGATACAGTCGAAGTATGTGCATTAAATAAAGGAGGCGATGAGGCGGCTAAATTAACCTAGCTAGTGCATTCACCTATCGCACTATGCCGGTATGACAGACCATGAACAGGGTTAACTAAAATGCAGAGCAAATTCTGAGTTAAATTCGGCATGCGCCCTGCATTTGTATGCAACATTTGACGTCAATAGTGCATTTTGCATGCTGTAAGAGTATAGGAATGTTATTCATTTATTGACGTCATTTACAGAAATCTTACCTTTGTGTTCATGCTACATACGAGTATAGGAACGTCCGAGTATAAGCATTGTACGTACGCGTGAATCTGGCGTCGAGGTAGTCCATCTCTATCTGTGAGTCCCGGGCCGCCTTGTACTTGCGCCTCCAGTGCCCGCCCACCCGCCGGGCAATCTCCGGGTAGCCGGCGTCGCCCATCGTCCGCCCGTTCTCCGTCTATACAAACGACGGGCGTGTAGAAGACCGCATTACAATGAAAGTTTTCCGCGTTTGGATGTTAACCCATTTTTTATGTGGAAAGATCTAATTATTGTTCTTATGTCTCACCGAAAGTGTATGTTGTTACCACTCAGTTGAACCGTCTCGACGAGACTGTTCAACTGAGTGGTAACAACATATAATTTTGATGCGAAACGGAAAAAATGCAGAAAAAAATATTACTATTTTACGAAAGTTGACGACAATGTGTGTTTCGTTTACAATTGAGAATCGACGCCCGCGCTAGACCTACATTCTGGAATCGCCCCTGAACGATACTATGATAGGCTATACAAATATGATTTGTTAAGAAGTTGGTGGAAATGACGAATCCCTCATTTCGAATAAGACGTGAAAGTGAAAGTTCCAATACACTACGAACATGGGGGCCGTTTCACTAAACTTCGTACGACTAAAATGTTCGTCAGTGCAAAATTATGATATAAATTTCACATTTACAATGTTTTCTTGTAAACAATTATTGGATTTACATTTATTGAACATATGCAGCTTATGCTCCATCAATTGAGATCATTCCATACGATCCTAAATTTGCACTTATGAACATTTTAGTCTTACGAAGTTTAGTGAAATGGGCCCATGGTAATTAATGTACAGTATACATGCAGTTACTATATACATGTTGATTGCTGCTACAAATGTATAATTATACTACTTACCTGATAAATCGCCCCGACGGGAAGCGTATGAATTATTTAATAAGCATCCCCAGTGCCACGCCTGTATATAATACCCCACGTGACAACAACATACATGTATGCAGGTGGCCGATCGATTATGTTGGCAAACACGGGCAGCAGACGACAGGGAATTTAAAGTAGCATAGAATTGTGTATACATGTGCGTAAGTATTTGGATAAAATATATAGTAACACTATTTAGTGTTTTCTAAACTGTATGCCGACGGTTAGGAAATAATATACATTCATTTCATGGTCATTCGGGGAACAGTCAAAACTATTGCCCGAGGTTCTGCGGGCACTATTGCCCAGAAGCCGAAGGTCGAGGGCAATAGTGCATCGGATCGTTCACAGCACAGAGGGGCATATGTTTTGAATTTTCCCCGAATGACCAGGAAATAACTGTTGTATGTGACACAATGCACGTAAATTTCGCGTGGAGCGCATCCACTGACCGACCTAAATTACTTCGAATTTCATGACGTAATCTTCGACAAAACATGACGTCATGATTTTCAGAGGTGAAATAGTGTTGACTTGCCCAGGGACGCGGAACTATTGCCCTGGCACGCGGCACGTTAATATCAATCCAGAGAATTAGTCAAAAATATGTAATATCAACATATATAGGGAGTTTGGTAATAAAGTATACTAGTACCAGACTTTCTGACATCAAGTGTATCATCAGGCACGGCTAGGAAACGGTAGGAATTCCTCGGCTACCGAGGAATTCCTACCGTTTCCAAGCCGAGCCAGAAACGTTGATATTAAGGACCCGTTGGACACATGCACATCATGTAATATATAAACATGATTGCTTCCTAAATGTGATGGTATATATGTCGAGCATATGAGACACGAATCCATAAACTACGCACGAACTAAAACCAATCCCCCATTGCGATTTTGCACCTACGAACATCTGCGTATTTCAGCGTAATTTCATTAAATGCGTTTACAAAAGTTACACTATTTTCCGTAATGGCGTCAAAAGTTGACAAAATATTCAGAGTACATGCGGAATTATATTCCGCATGTACTCTGAATATTTCGCCAACATTTGACTTTATTTATTAAAAATATTATAAATTTTGTAAACGTATTTAATGAAATTACGCAGATGTCCGAAGGTACAAAATCGCACGGCGTGTCTCATATGTGAAGAGCGTCTGGGTCTAAACTGGTCGCAAATACCATAAGCCCCATTTCGCAGTCACAGCCACATATTATTCAGCTCAGCAGAGTACACGACATGAACGCCCTACTTGCCCCAGGTAATCGTCCAAATCGTGTGTGGCAGAGGTCGAAGACTCGGACCTAGGACCCAATAATTGGCTCATTTGAAAAACGTTACCCCACCCACCCATTTCCATACACTATACATTACACTCTATAAAATAAATACTGTAATATAGTGTATACTGGCTGGGTGGGATAAAGTTGTTCAAATGAGACATTTATTGGGTCCTAGGTACGAGACTTTCACCTGTGATGTGTGGGTGAAGCGACGTACATGTATATGAATATTGCAGACAATTTATGACATTGTGTGACATTACGGTTGTCTTGCCAACAACGGACAATAAATAAAGAGGATACAATAAGTCACCGTCTGTGGAAATGTTTGTTGCACGTTACAATGTTGATTCTTACGGAGCCCCGCAGCGGACATGGATTTTTTAGTATTAATTCGTTCCCACGAAATAACAATTCGTTCCTTCAATTAAACAATTCGTTCCCACGATACAACAATTCGTTCCCTCGAATTAACGAATCGTTCCCACGAAATGACAATTCGTTCCATCGAATTAACAATTCGCTCCCACGATATAACAGTTCGTTCCCACGAATTAACAATTCGTTCCCGTGGGAACGAATTGTTATTTCGTGGGAACGAATCGTTAAATTGAGGGAACGAATTGTTAATTCATGGGAACGAATTGTTAATTCGTAGGAACGAAGTGTTAAATTGAGGGAACGAATTGTTATTTCGTGGGAACGAATTAATAAACAAAATAAGTCTACGTCCCCTGCGGGGCTCCGTAGATTCTATCACGACAAACAAATTCCAATGGGAATTTAACATGCCAGCTAAGGTTAGATAATATTTTTTAAATAATTGTATCATTGATTTTGGTACTTAAATAATTTCCTACCTGTGGCATATCGGTTATGCGACCAGTGTAGATCTCGATCAGCTTGTACATCCGCACAGTCTGATCAGCATCTGCACTGTTCGCAGTTTCATTAAGGAATCACTTGTTATGCTGGTGGCACGTGATATAGATCGATACCATGAACCAGGCTACATGAGCAAGGTGCATGATCACGTGGTTACAACAACAACGTCGCCCACTCCAAAGTAAGTATTATTTGATATTTTCCTAAATATGCAATGGATTTTGATGAAATATGGCGCAGCAAACGCGTCTTCATGAGCTGCATTTGGTGGTCTAGGGAGTTTGGCACATACTTCTGTCGATTTTGCGAAGAACCGATTTCCGTGTCGGAGACACGGAAATCGATTCTTCGCAAAAATGACAGAAGTTTGGGCGAAAATAAAGAGACCACCAAATGTAGCTTAACAAGACGCGTTTGATGCGCCATATTACATCAAAATCCGTTACGTAATAAGGACACCGGCTATAAAAGAATACGTACTTTGAATAGGTACTCGTTGTTAACTTGTTGTTAGTACCACGTGATCATACACATTGATGAGTTTGCTATTTGATGAGAAGTTTCACTGGTCACAAACCCCATAAGCCCCATTTCTCCAGTCACAGCCACAATTGTGGACAGAGCAAACTATGAATATACAATAACTTGGTACGGTCTTCCCAAACGTGGCAGCATCCTAATCCTGCAGTCAATAAAATAACTACCAAAAATGCACATTCGATCGAGAGTAAATGGACAGACGGCTGCGAAAAGGTATTTTATGCTATCCTTACAATGTTGAATTAAAATCTGTCGTCTGCTGTTCAATTTGTATTAATTTGCCATATTTCTCCTAAAAGCACGGTTTGGCAACACGTTAGAATCATTTCCAATGGAAATGATTCTGAAGTGCCGTCAAACCATGTTTTATTGAAAACGAAATATAACACAACAGTAGACGACAATGGACGTTTTCCACATTCTATTAACCGATTTAACGACGAACTGTATGTCCGGATCAGGGGGCCGTTTCACTAAACTTCGTACGACTAAAATGTTCCTTAGTGCAAAATTTCACATTAACAATGTTTTCGTGTAAACAATTATTGAATTTACATTTATTGAGTAAATTCAGCCTATGCTCAATAAATGTAAATCCATGAATTGAAATTTCCAGACAATTTTAAATATGCACTTACGAACATTTTAGTCGTACGAAGTTTAATGAAACGGGCCCCTGACCGCGTGGATACGCATGATAATCTGCGGCTATGCTGGTGGCATATACCGTACAGTATCTACTATCATCCAGCGGTCCAAATATTATCCGAGATGAAACCATAAGTGTGGTCTGCCGGTACACGAATGCCCGGACAGCACGATAGACGATCATCAGAGGAATTTACGTGTGAAATATGAAGTAGTTACGTGAAAGGAATTATATAGAGGATATTCCATCGTACATTTTGAATAGCAGGAAATTATACACGAGTGGGCGTCGGCTTCCGCGTAAGCAACGAGTGAGTGTAGCGAACGAGTGGCTTGCACGGACGCCGACTGACACGAGTGTATTATTTCCGCTATTCAAACATGTACGATGGAATATCCTATTTATTACACTTCCACGGCGGATATATATGCACATTTAGTCTATTTTTTAGATTATAATCAATGAATTGTGATGTGCCATGAATAGTTATACAATGACGTGTTTTCCCGCGTTCTGCCGTTACGTTGTGTGACTTCATGTAAACTTTTTGAAATCCAAATTACGCAGCCGTTTCTATGAACCAGATATATTTGAGTGCATGTTTGGAATGTGTTCAATCACATTAACATTCTAGATTAGTAGAGACCCTTTCCAAATGTTCAAATAACTTTATTTTGACTGTAATACAAATTCAACATTTTGCATGTGTAGCTCGTGGTTTCCAAGAAAACAGGGGGCCGTTTCACTAAACTTCGTACGACTAAAATGTTCGTAAGTGCAAAATTATGATAGTCTGTAAATTTCACATTAACAAAGTTTTCTTGTAAATAATTATTGGATTTACATTTATTGAGCATAGGCTGCATATGCAATTACGGGTGTTCTCTTCACGGTGTATTATTTGTAAGGAGCTGATTACGGGTTTTCTCTCACAGCGAAACCGTGCAAATAATTTGCAAGAGTGTAATAAAAGAGTATAAGACATTTCCCTGAGCGGTATATTAAGTTTGTGACAGGCGTACGTACATTTTCGGGACGGGACTTACGGGACGCCGATAATTTTAAACGCTATAGCTATATCTCCACCTCACCAATCGGCGGCGGGGCATACTACATACATTACACATGTACTAACATCACACACGATGTCAACAATACATTACGTCTTACCGAATTAAAGTCCATTTCTTGACGTGGTGGGTGTTGGTGTATCTAGTGGGAATGATTTGTTTCCATCACAAGTATTTTATATCATCCTTCCACCGTAATCAAAGTATCAACTTTGTCCGTTTCACAATGGTTTCAATCGCTGATACCGCATGTGTTCTGTAACTTTAACCCTTACAATGCTGAATTAAATTGTGTCGTCTGCTGATTATTTTTTATTTTCCATCATCAAAAACATAGTTTGCCAGCACTTTAGAATCATTTCCAGTGGAAATGATTCAAAGGTGCTGCCAAACCATGTTTTTATTGAGAACAAGAGTGCCGCAAGTCACAAAATACGCCTGTCGAAGATGGGCCAGACAGCGAAGATGCAGAAATGTGAAGCTGTCACCAAGGCAATAAACATTAATGATAATTTGAAACTCTATAGCATTATTTCTTCATCTAGTTGTGCTAAACATGTATACTAATTTAGGCAGAGATGTGTAAAGTAGAAATGATATGTAAAAAATATGTTTTCGGCATAAAAACACCAAGGTGCACATCTTCAATATGTGTAGAAGACGTGTGTATAGTTTCAGATCGATCGATTGAACGGTTTCAGAGGATTTGTGTACACAAACTCTGTACCCTATATAGAATTGTATAGACAAATGTAGAAAAAAAAAATAAGTTAAAAAGGTGATATTTTTGTTAAAAAATATATTTTCGGCATAAAAACACCAAGGTGCACATTTTCAATATGTGTAGAAGAGACGTGTGTATAGTTTCAGAACGATCGACTGAAAGGTTTCGGAGGAGTTGTGTACACAAACTCTGTACCCGATATAGAATTGTATACAAAAATGTAGAAAAAATGGCTAAGTTAAAAAGATTATATTTTGGTTAAAAAATATGTTTTCGTCATAAAAACACCAAGGTGCACATCTTCAATATGTGTAGAAGATGTGCGTATAGTTTCAGATCGATCGACTGAACGGTTTCAGAGGAGTTGTGTACACAAACTATGCACTTTTTCTGTCCGCCGACAGTGGTAAAACATAATAAGTACCGTTTTTTAAAAACGGTCGTATAAAACTGACAAAATTCGAAACAACAGCAGACGACAATTTTCGTTTCCCGCATTCTAAGGGTTACACATATTTGCTGTAACCGACACTACGTTTTACATAAAAACGTTGTACAACACTTTTTTGTCTTAACCCTTTGAACCCGAAAGCCCGCAATAGCGGTTTATGCAAACAGTGCAGATCCAAATGAGTCGGCACCGTAACAAGCCGTCTCATCAGGATCTGCACTTTTTGAAAGCAATTTTCATATTTTAGAGAACCAAAAAATACCCCCTTTTCATAAATGGACTAGTCTGAAAACCAGTTTGTGACGGTTGGATTGGTTGCACAATTAACATATCAAAATCCATTCCAGTTTCCAGGGGTGAAAGGGTTAAAAATATTATGCACTCCCCTATCCTCTAACCACACAACATAATATCCAACACACACACACACTGATACACAGAACACATTAAACCAGAATTATATTGATAAAATCAATCAGTAGCGATTGAAACCATCGGGACGTTACAATAATTAAAGTCAAATGAAGGTAAAGCTACCAAGGTATGACAATACTGTGCCCGAGGGCAGCTGGAATATATGGACCGTGGCGCATTAACTGTTTCACGGTCCTGTACCACTCAAACATTAGTACACCTCTGTGTTTATTTTGTGACTGTGACTGTAATTATAGTATATTCATTATTGAAACTATAAATGTGGCCTGTCGGCACACATGCCCCCGCTGGCAGCCAAAGAAAACAAGGAACATTTGAAAACACATAGGGCCAGAGAAGTGTGGATTTGTCACACGATGAAAGACCATTAGAACAATGGGTGTGTGACATATCAAGCAGATTTATGCAAGGAAACGGACATTATAACACTTACCCGAGTTTCGAGATGTATTGTTTGTTTGTGCATTGGTGTTTATCGGCCTATCAACAGCTATGGTCATGTAAGGCCGGGCAAACGGGTTCGATACCGTTTTAACTTTGATGCATTGGGGGGAAAATCCCAAAATCAGAACGGAATATTTACATCGAGCAAAAATATATTCAGCCCTGAAATTAGAATAACCGGACCCGTTTCCAGGTCCATACCACACCAAAGTCACTTGGTCCCTTCCCATAACATAGGATTACGAATAATCGTAATACTCACATAAGATTCAGCAGTCACATACAAAATACCAAAGACGTATATGAGGGCCAAACCCGGTCTCCAGTCGGAATTCCGGTAAGGATGAACCCGATCGTTAAATTACCCATCGCGTGCTCCCACCTGCCACCGCCCTGTGACAAATCCACTATCTTCCTTCCCCCGTTAAGCCCAGGGTCAATGTCACATACTTGGTGCGTTCAAACTATTTACGCTCGGGTAAATGTCTTATAATTTCTGTTTCCTTGCACGGATCTGCTTGATATTTCACACACACATTGCTCTAATGGTCCGGGTCTCCAGTAATGGTCACATATTAGGTGCTAGATTGGCCACAATTGTCAGAAGAACCATTACTCCGATGACCGTCACAAACTATTTTCCGCCAACAGACCAGTTAAAGAACAACTGTTTAATGGGGTCGAGCATATGTAACTGTGACTGGAAAAAGGGGCTCGTGGGTTTTACGATAAGAATAGATCCAGATCAGCCAGTGCATCCGCACATTCTGATCACGATCTGCACTACTTGCCATTCCATCAATGAAACACCCGTCGTGCTTCGAACAAACATTTTATACCGCTATCATTGCTCCATGTAGCATAATAAAGGGGGTTGAATAAATGCTGTTTATATCTGAAGTACCCTCATATACCTGAAGTAGCCTAATATACATGAAGTGCCGTTTTTGCCTTTATTTTTTCACCTTTGACCCCTAATTGGTCAGTCTCAACAACAAACACAAAATGGCAGCGAATTTTAAAATCGCAATCGCTGTCGGTTCAGCTGAATTTTGTCCATTTTTATAGTACATGCGACGTAACCAACGACATGGACGTGTCCATTATGATTGTAATGCTTATTATGACAACTGCGTATTCTAAAACCAGCCAATATTGAAGCTCATCGTAAATAAATCGGATATTTAATCAGATACAATACCGAATCTACATAGCGTGGACGCCGCCATTTTGCTTTGAATTACGTCTCGCCAATGACGTCAAAACATGACGTCACGCACGTTCAAAAATTAAGTTTAGAATGCGGTATAAATTAAATACATGCGTCGAACATAAAATATATTCGGTTTCAGCCCGACAACAACAATAAAGCTGTCTAAGGCTCAACCGAATATATTTTATATTCGACGACACTAACCATGTATTTACTATATATAGATCGTTATCAGGCTACATAAGTTTTCTATTTGATCAGGAGTTACACTGGTCACAAATATCACAAGCCCCATTTCTCCAGTCACAGCCACATGTATGTATTGGGACGTTCAGCTACCCTGGTAGATCCCAGTGTCCCGTTTCGAAAGGTTCCACTATAATCGCTCATCCCAAACGTATGGCTGCATACAATATTGATCGCCTGCTGTATGGAACGCCAAATCTACATAAACTCAAATAAGTAATGCTAGCTGTAAATAACTAGAGCTAGCATTAAATATTTAGAGCTAGCTTCAAATCACTTGATGAGCTCTGTAAATCATTTGGAGCTAGCTCTAATTATTTAGAGCTAGCAATAAATATTTGAGTTTATGTAGTTCCAGGAACGCCAATCTACATAAACTCAAATATTTATTGCTAGGCTAGCTCTAAATATTTAATGCTAGCTTTTTAGAGCTAGCAATACTTATTTGAGTTTATGTAAATTTGGTGTTCCATACTGCTGCAAACACAAAGACGACATCACGTCAATGTAGTCCAGCGTGGATACTGATCGGCTCACAGTAACGGTGGTCCATCAACAGAATGACAACAATGTAAACCACGAGGCTACTGCAAGATTGATTCTGGTGGCGTCTGGTGATAATTTCCGACCGCCGAGTGTCCGTCGGTGCAGACACAGGCACAGTGTGACCCCGGATATGGACAGTCTTAGTTGCGAATGGTAACTCTTGCAATCTACTCCTGTACCGTCTGTAGGTCTACCTACGGACAGTATGGGAGTAGATTGCAAGAGTTACCTTCGCAACTAGGAAGGTCTTCGAGCATTGATGGATATTTCATACAGTGGCTGCATTAAAGAAGCAACTTACTGCCGTGTCCACAATGACAAGAGTTCCGCCATGGAAGCGGTGTCGCGCCTGCCGAGGCATTTGTCCGTAACATGATCATGGGCATGTGCTAAATTAAGCATCACAAAAAAACGTCAGAGAAGTGCATTCTTCAAACACGAAAAAGGTCAAGGTTGAAGAAACTTTCTGACATAAATAAAATCACTAATTGTTTCCACAACCATGTGAAGGTCAAAAAGGTCAAGGTCATGTTAATGGCGGTATGAGTGTGTTCCATATGATCACATGTGTCAAGTGTCCAAATATTGAAGCAATCCGTAAATGAATATTAAAGTTACATCATGATGAAGAAACTTGTACAAACTTCTTGACATGTTGACGTGGGCGACAATGATGATGGAAAAATCGGCGACTATAAAGCAGGCGCGACAATAATATAGAACGTTATATTAAAATATCCGGGAAGTGTCTATATAAACAATGTTTATAGTTTGTTAATTTTTTACACTTAAAATGCTGTAAACGAAATTGCCACTTGCTGCTGTTTTATATTTTGTCTTCGTTCGCAATAAAATCATGGTTTTCCAGCACAGAAAAATAATTTCCATTGGAAATTAATCTCAAGTGCTGTTAAACCACGTTTTGATGAGAAAAACAGAAAATAAAAAAACAGCAGATCACACAAATTTATTTTTAAAACCAATGCTGTGATAGCAGCTGCTCCTACTGTAGACGTTCCATGGAATACGACACCCACAGGCGTTTGGCATGTTGATACGACAGTGTGTTAGACTTTTTCAGACATGTAGAAAAACAAATTAAAATGTAGTCATTCTATAGTCAAAGAATTATAAATTATACTTTGACTAGAATGACTACATTTTAATTAAGTCATTCTATAGTCAAAGTAATATAGTTTAATACTTTGACTATAGAATGACTACATTTTAAAACAAGAAACGAGGCAAAGCCACGAAGGCCAGGTTTTTTCCAAGCATGGACACTTGGATAACATAATTATACCCACTTTTTGTAGACTAGATGGCCGTGGCCTGCATGTCGTGCCTTGGGGCGAGGCATGGACACTAAAAAACAATAGATATAGAAAAAACTTTAACTGGACACACGGACGTACGGACGGACGTATGCGAAAATGCCGACGATATCGCGCTTTCCGCAAGCAGGTGCGACAATCATGATAAACACCCATGTGAAGTATGAAGGTAATGGGTGAAGCAATTGCAGAGATATAGTACACGAAAAAACGTTAACAAATAAATTCAAAGTAATTTGACCTTGACATTGCGCACAGGGGCCGCACGGTTGGGGGTTAGAATGAAAATATGAAAATATGGACGATGATAAACACCCATGTGAAGTTTCAAGGTGGTCCTAGGTGGTACAGTACCAAAGAAATGGACTTAAACACGAAAAATTAACATTGTAAACGCGAAAACTTAACATTGAAAATGGCTAAGTCGACTGCGCGGAAAAAATGGGTCAAGTTAAAAACAAGAAACGAGGCAAAGCCACGAAGGCCAGGTTTTTTCCAAGCATGGACACTTGGATAACGTAATTATACCCACTTTTTGTAGACTTGATGTCCGTGGCCTGCATGTCGCGCCTTGGGGCGAGGCATGGACACTAAAAAAAATAGATATAGTAGATGGAAAAACTTTAACGAAAAAACTTTAACCGGACACACGGACGTACGGACGGACGCCCGGACGGACGTATGCCAAAATGCCGACGATATCGCGCTTTCCGCAAGCGGGTGCGACAATGATGATAAACACCCATGTGAAGTATCAAGGTAATGGGTGAAGCAGTTGCAGAGATATAGTACACGAAAAAACTTTAACAAATAAATTCAAAGTAATTTGACCTCGACATTGCGCACAGGGGCCGCACGGTTGGGGGTTAGAATGAAAATATGGACGATGATAAACACCCATGTGAAGTTTCAATGTAATGGGCGAAGGAGTTGCAGAGATATAGTATAACAAAAAAGTTTTAACCAAAAAATTTAACCAGACGTACGTTAAAAAGTTAACGTTGAAAATGGCTAAGTCAATTACGTAGAAATAATAGATGAAGGTAAAACAAGAAACGAGGCAAAGCCACGAAGGCCAGGTTTTTTCCAAGCATAGACACTTGGATAACATAATTATACCCACTTTTTGTAGACTAGATGGCCGTGGCCTGCATGTCGCGCCTTGGGGCGAGGCATGGACACTAAAAAAATAGATATAGTAGATGGAAAAACTTTAACGTAAAAACTTTAACCGGACACACGGACGAACGGACGGACGTATGCCAAAATGCCGACGATATCGCGCTTTCCGCAAGCAGGTGTGACAATGATGATAAACACCCATGTGAAGTATCAAGGTATTGGGTGAAGCAGTTGCAGAGATATAGTACACGAAAAAACTTTAACAAAAAAATTCAAAGTAATTTGACCTTGACATTGGGCACAGGATCGCGCTTTCCGCAAGCAGGTGCGACAATGATGATAAACACCCATGTGAAGATAAGGTATTGGTGAGCAGTGCAGAGATATATAGCGAAAAAACTTTGAATATTCAAAGTAATTTGACCTACATTGGGCACAGGATCGCGCTTTCCGCAAGCAGGTGCGACAATGATGATAAACACCCATGAAGTATCAAGGTATTGTGAAGCAGTTGCGAGATATAGTACACGAAAAAACATTAACAAAAAAATTCAAGTAATTTGACCTTGACATTGGGGCACAGGGGCCGCACGGTTGGGGGTTAGAATGAAAATATGGATGATGATAAACACCCATGTGAAGTTTCAAGGTAATGGGCGAAGCAGTTGCAGAGATATAGTATAACGAAAAAGTTTTAACAAAAAAACTCTAACCAGACGTACGTTAAAAAGTTAACGTTGAAAATGGCTAAGTCAATTACGTAGAAATAATAGGTGAAGGTAAAAAAATGGTCACATGTTGGATAGTTGTATGTGGTAGGCACCCCTTGGTTATGAAGCTGTGAAAGTTTGGTGGTCCTAGGTGGTACAGTACCAAAGAAATGGACTTAAACACGAAAACTTAACATTGTAAACGCGAAAACTTAACATTGAAAATGGCTAAGTCGACTGCGCGGAAAAAATGGGTGAAGTTAAAAAAAAAAGTAACATGTTGGATAGTGATATGTGGTGGGTACCCCTTAATTATGAAGCTGTGAAAGTTTGGTGGTCCTAGGTGGTACAGTACCAAAGAAATGGACTTAAACACGAAAACTTAACATTGTAAACGCGAAAACTTAACATTGAAAATGGCTAAGTCGACTACGCGGAAAAAATGGGTGAAGTTAAAAAAAAAGTAACATGTTGGATAGTGATATGTGGTGGGCACCCCTTGATTATGAAGCTGTGAAAGTTTGGTGGTCCTAGGTGGTACAGTAACAAAGAAATGGACTCAAACACGAAAACTTAACATTGATTGTGGACGCCGCCCGCCGCCCGCCGCCCGCCCGCCCCGCCGCCCGCCGCCCGCCGCTCGCCCGCCCGGCTTTCGCCAATCCAATAGCCTGGATTTTTTTTCAAAAAACCTGGCTAAAAATGGTCACATGTTGGATAGTTTATATGGTAGGCACCCCTTGGTTATGAAGCTGTGAAAGTTTGGTGGTCCTAGGTGGTACAGTACCAAAGAAATGGACTTAAACACGAAAACTTAACATTGTAAACGCGAAAACTTAACATTGAAAATCACTACGTCGACTGCGCGGAAAAAATGGGTCAAGTTAAAAAAAAAAGTAACATGTTGGATAGTGATATGGGGTGGGCACCCCTTGATTATGAAGCTGTGAAAGTTTGGTGGTCCTAGGTGGTACAGTACCAAAGAATTGGACTTAAACACGAAAACTTAACATTGAAAATGGCTAAGTCGACTGCGCGGAAAAAATCGGTCAAGTTAAAAAAAAAGTAACATGTTGGATAGTGATATGTGGTGGGCACCCCTTGATTATGAAGCTGTGAAAGTTTGGTGGTCCTAGGTGGTACAGTACCAAAGAAATGGACTCAAACACGAAAACTTAACATTGATTGTGGACGCCGCCCGCCTGCCGCCCGCCCGGCTTTCGCCAATCCAATAGCCTGGATTTTTTTAAAAAAAACCTGGCTAAAAAAGTATATTACACTAGAATGTATCCTATCAACATGCCAATCACCTGTGATGACACGGTGTTTATCCATGACCCAACACGTACAGAACATAGTACCAGTAAAATGTAGATGTTCCATGGAATACGACACCCACTGGTGTTCAACATGTTGATACGATAGTGTATTATAATTTTTCAGACATGTAGAAAACAAATTAAAATTAAGTCATTTTATAGTTAAAGTATTATATATTATACTTTGACTATAGAATGACTACATTGTAATTAAAATGTAGTCATTCTATAGTCAAAGTATTATAGTATAATACTTTGACTATAGAATGACTACATTTTAAAACATTTATATATGTCTAAACAAGAAACGAGGCAAAGCCACGAAGGCCAGGTTTTTCCAAGCATAGACACTTGGATAACATAATTATACCCACTTTTTGTAGACTAGATGGCCGTGACCTGCATGTCGCGCCTTGGGGCGAGGCATGGACACTAAAAAAATAGATATAGTAGATGGAAAAACTTTAACCAAAAAACTTTAACCGGACACACGGGCGGACGTACGGACGGACGTATGCCAAAATGCCGACGATATCACGCTTTCCGCAAGGGGGCGCGACAATGATGATAAACACCCATGTGAAGTATCAAGGTAATGGGTGAAGCAGTTGCAGAGATATAGTACACAAAAAAACTTTAAGAAAAAAATTCAAAGTAATTTGACTTTGACATTGGGCACAGGGGCCGCACGGTTGGGGGGGTAGAATGAAAATATGGATGATGATAAACATGAAGTTTCAAGGTAATGGGCGAAGCAGTTGCAGAGATATAGTATAACAAAAAAAATTTAACCAAAAAACTTTAACCAGACGTACGTTAAAAAGTTAACGTTGAAAATGGCTAAGTCAATTACGTAGAAATAATAAGTGAAGGTAAAAAAATTGTCACATGTTGGATAGTTGTATGTGGTAGGCACCCCTTGGTTATGAAGCTGTGAAAGTTTGGTGGTCCTAGGTGATACAGTACCAAAGAAATGGACTTAAACACGAAAACTTAACATTGTAAACGCGAAAACTTAACATTGAAAATGGTTAAGTCGACTGCGCGGAAAAAATGGGTCAAGTTCAAAAACAGGTAACATGTTGGATAGTGATATGTGGTGGGCACCCCTTGATTATGAAGCTGTGAAAGTTTGGTGGTCCTAGGTGGTGCAGTAACAAAGAAATGGACTCAAACACGAAAACTTAACATTGATTGTGGACGCCGCCCGCCGCCCACCAGGCTTTCGCCAATCCAATAGCCTGGATTTTTTTTCTCAAAAAACCTGGCTGAAAAGTATATTACACAAGAATCTATCCCTTCAAAATGCCGATCACCGGTGATGACACGGTGTTTATCCATGACCCAACACGTACAGAACATAGTAACGGTATTCCAGCAAAATGTTCCATGGAATACGACGCCCACAGGTGTTCGGCATGTTGGTACGATAGTGTATTATAATTTTTCAGACATGTAGAAAACAAATTAAAATGTAGTCATTCTATAGTCAAAGTATTATACTATAATTCGTTGACTATAGAATGACTACATTTTCATTAAAATGTAGTCATTCTATAGTCAAAGTATTATACTATAACTACATTTTAATTTTTTTCTATGTCTAAAAAAGTATATTACACTAGAATCTATCCCATCAACATGCCGATCACCTGTGATGACACGGTGTTAATCCATGACCCAACACGTACAGAATGTGAACCAGTAGTCCAGCAATTTCCTCATTTCCAACAACAATTACGAATGGGCCATCATCTGTAGCCGATTTCACCAACATTGCAAAGTATACTTTTCTAGCAAAGTATACTTTGAGGGAGAAATTTTCAATTTAAGAATAAATGTATTAATTTTTATTATACTGAATTTATTACATTACGAATTATGAATCAACATCCCAGCATGTAATTGGCTAAACTTTCAGACAACAGCCACACCACCATGCTCAATAAATGTAAATCCAATAAGTGTTTACAAGAAAACATTGTTAAAGGTACATGCCCACTCAGTAAGCACAAAATGTTCTTTATAGGAATTAAATAAGTGTATAATTGTGTCACTATTCCACCAGTTCTAAAAATTAAGAGTGCCTGCTATACAGATATAATCATTTAGTAATGTTTATTTTACTGATAATAGTGACGCGCGTTGGTATCAGGCTATTTTCATATGCAAATGAGGCATGGTAGATTTTAATTATTTATACTAATTAAATGCGTCACATGAAAAAACAATATTTTTGACAGATTATAAAGTATGATCATTGCACTTCAGAAAATAAATACAGAGAATAAATAGTAATGTCCGTTAACATTTTAAGGAAACATGGTTATCGTCCCTGATATCAGTGTGGAAATTTACATCTGATATAAAATGTATAATAATGCCAACCAATACGTGGGGTAATGGTGAATTAATGTTTATTTTGCCAGAAAATGTCTCAGATGATGTCTCTGATATAAAGAACATTTTGTGCCTACTGAGTGGGCATGTACCTTTAATGTGAAGACTATCATAATTTTGCACTTACGAACATTTTAATGGTACAAAGTTTAGTGAAACGGCCCCTGAAGTCTAGAAGGTACATCTGTAGGTGGATAACACATTTTAAAACTTAACCTGTACATTTACCAACATTTTTTCGCCATATTCTTTGTTTCTCATTTGAACAATTAAGTGGTAACAACATAATTTTGTAGTATGTTTTCATTGAGAAATACTAAATATAGAAAAAAATATGTGTGTGAACTTTCAAGAGAAAACAGCCAGACCATTTTCACCGTGGCATCTCCTTCTGCGAGAGCTGTACTATGAAGTCTAGGAGGTACATCTGTAGGCGAATGTCCTGGGGCTTGTTGGTGACAAAGAACCCCGGCAACCCCGCCTTCTCTAGCGTGCTCTGCTGGTCCATGGCCTTCTGGTCGAGCTCCATCACAATCTTACGGTCCTTCTTCTTCAACTCGTCATCACAACGCGTCGTCGTCGTCTAAACACACATGGTGGAGAATACCAGTAGCCGATTTCATCAAAATTGCAAAGTATACTTATCTAGCAAAGTATCCTTTGAGGGAGTAATCATTTATTTTTCATGAAACGCATTATTTCATATAGAACTAACCGTTGCACATATTTGATGATTAAAAATATGCAGAATTATTATACTGAATGTATTACATTATGAACTAGATTGGTCAGTAAGCGAGGCTTACGGAATACCTCCCGCGTGGGCCCAGGCACCCCTAAAATATGTAAAAATTTCCAAATGTGTGGGCTTGTGACCTTGACTCTGGGATTAGCGCAAGCGGCATGAATGTGAATTTGTCACAGGGTGGTAGAGGTCCATTGGAGCAATGAGAGTGTGAAATGTGAAGCAGATCCGAGCAAGGAAATAGAAGTTATAACCGATTTCTCTGATGTTAAGTTTTGTAAAGAGACTACTGTATAACCTCGAATTAACGCCCCCGGAGGCGTTACATTTTACAAAAAGGGGGGGGCGTTTATTAGCCAGTAAAAAAAAACAAAAAAAAAACAAATTACCAAGGACCGCCAATTTCAAACAAAAATAAGGATTTAAGGATTATTTGTGTTTGAAATTGGCGGTCATTGGTAAAAGAAATTATTTTTTTTTTATTTGGGGGGGGGGGGGGGGCGTTTATTAGGAGGGGGGCGTTAATTCGAGGTTATACGGTATGTATGTGACGTTGACCTCGAGATCAGCGGGGATTTGTCACAGCATATGAAATATTAAGAATTTTCAATGAAAGAAATAGAAGTTATAACATATTTCTCTGATGTTAAGTTTTGTAAAGAAACCAAGTATGTGACCTTCACCTTGGGATCAGCGGGGGTTGGACAGTCGTAGATTTGTCACAGCATGATAGTACAACCTTAGAGGAATGCACAAGTGAAATAATAAGAATTTTCAATGAAGGAAATAGAAGTTATAACTTATTTCTCTGATGTTAAGTTTTGTAAAGAGACTAAGTATTTGACCTTGACCTTGGGATCAGCGGGGGTTGGACGGTCGTGGATTTGGCACAGCATGGTAGTAGAGCCTTACAGGAATGCATGTGTGAAATATTAAGAATTTTAGATGAAGGAAATAGAAGTTAGAACAATATTTCTCTGATGTTAAGTTTTGTAAAGAGACTAAGTATTTGACCTTGACCTTGGTATCAGCGGGGGTTGGATGGTCGTGGATTTGGCACAGCATGGTAGTAGAGCGTTACAGGAATGCATGTGTGAAATATTAAGCATTTTAGATGAAGGAAATAGAAGTTATAACAATATTTCTATGATGTTAAGTTTTGTAAAGAGACTAAGTATTTGACCTTGACATTGGGATCTGCGGGGGTTGGACGGTCGTGGATTTGGCACAGCATGATAGTAGAGCCTAACAGGAATGCATGTGTGAAATATTAAGTATTTTAGATGAAGGAAATAGAAGTTATAACAATATTTCTCTGATGTTAAGTTTACGGACTAAGTATTTGACCTTGACCTTGGGATCTGCGGGGGTTGGACGGTCGTGGATTTGGCACAGCATGGTAGTAGAGCCTTACAGGAATGCATGTGTGAAATATCAAACATTTTAGATGAAGGAAATAGAAGTTATAACAATATTTCTCTGATGTTAAGTTTACGCGGACGCACGGACGGACGCACGCACGGACAATCTGACTCCAGTATACCCCCCCACAACTCGTTGCGGGGGGGTATAAAGACTAGCCCATTGGTCTCAAAATGTCCGAAGAAAGCCTAAACACATTGCAAGAAAAGACATAATAGTACATGCAGTAGATTAGTAAGTTAGCACTAACGTTTAGTTTATGTTACAGAAATGAACAATCAAAAGGTTGGTTACATAAAGAACAAGAACTGCATCTGTCGAACGCGGATGCCACCTGCAGCATATTTGAGAAACTGTGACGAAGTGGTTAAACGAAAAGTGTGACGGACGGACGGACAGACGGTCCAAACACTATATGCCACCCGTTTCTTCGAAACCCAGTGGCATAACTAGAGCAAGTGTGTAGGAGCTCATTGATACCTCAGCCGCCTGGGCAGACAAACACAATTTTAACACAAATTTCTAAATATAAAGTATTTGTGTTATGAATGTGTGTGAAAATCCCCCGTGTGAGTGACCTACCTCCACAATACTACTCTATGCTGTGTGTGAGGGCTTAGTGTAAATCCCCCGTGACAATGACCTACCTCCACAATACTACTTTATGCTGTGTGTGAGGGTTTCATGTGAATCCCCTGTGTCAGTGACCTACCTCCTGCTCGCGGTCTATCTGGCCCTTGGTGAGGGTCAGGTGGTGAGGTCTTGTCTGGCAACTACGTAACATCTCCTGGTGCTTCTTCTGTAGCTCGTGCTTCTGGGCTGCCGGGTATAGACACACATCAGTAGTCTATTTCACCAACATTGCAAAGTATACTTTTCTAGCGAAGTATACTTTGAGGGAGAAATTTTAAATTTTAGGATAAATTTATTAACTTTTATTATACTGAATTTATTACATTATCACAGCCATTATGGCTGTGATAATGTAATAAATTCAGTATAATAATTCTGCACACTTTTAATCATCAAATATATGCAGTCGTTAGTTCTATATGAAATAATGCTTTTCCGGAAAAATAAATGATTTCTCCCTCAAAGTATACTTTGCTAGAAAAGTATACTTTGCAATTTTGATGAAATTGGCTACAGAGCTCAAGATAAGGTGCGTATTTTACGCACTTATTTTACCAGAATACGCATTGATTATCAAAGTGGAAGTACAAAATACTCACAGCAATGCGAAAATATGCATTGATTTTCAAATTGAGTAGCGAAAATACTGTAATAAAGCGTTTGCTTTTTGCAGCTCAAATAAGTGATTTTTAAATTTGTTTTATTTTTTATCATTTGTTCCTATTTAATAAGGAAGAAAATATTACATTTGTAAAAGTAAAATATGCATTGCATTTGAAATATGGGGATATAATACTCTTTAGATACACAACTTATCTGGAGATAATACGAGGCTAGTGTTATTTGACAGCAACTTTATCAAGCAAGGTTAGCAAATTCATAGTAATTCTGAGGTTCGCTGAGAAATTCTTACCATTCCGAGCAGACCCCGAGATACAGTAGACACTACCAGACTTTTGTCTTTTGATATCAAGATTAGCAGAAAAGAAACCGTGTAGGAATTCCCAAGGCTTTGACCAGTCGAATAAGAGTTGGATGTACTGTTATTAACCCTTACAATGCTGGAAATTATAATTTTCGTCGTTTGCTGTTTATTTTTCTCAATCAGAAACATGGTTTGATACAACACGTTTAGAATAATTTCCAATGGGAAATTGTTTTTCTAAACTGCCTGGTTCATAAATCAATGTTTTGATTGAGACAGAAGACAAAATAATTTAAACAGAACAGCAGACGACAATTTTCGTTCATTTCCCGCAGTTTAACGGGTTAAGTTTTTCAGCAATTAATTAGTATACCATTTATTGTTAAACAAAATTCTGCAAAAACCAGGAACCGACCTATTTTCCGACGTTATCGGCACAAGGGCCTTTATCAATGGAATTTAGTTTCTAACTAAACACTAAGTGGGATTTCACAATGTCCTGTTTGTTAATGTTATTGACACGAAAATTAAACGTCGATGGGCGGACAAGGAGCTTAACAGAGCTAGCTGGACATCTAAACAAGTTAATTTTATTGTGGTTTATTATGGGACAACAACTTCATCATTGATCAGAGAACTTGGTGCTGCACTTGGGCACCTGGCGTAAAATGTTTCACGTTGAATCAATGCACTGGTTTCCTGAACAAGATCGCCACTGAGCTCTACTAGAGCTAATCGCATATTGAAGAGCATTTTTTTGTCTAAGTGTAACGTTTTTCCAAATTTCTTGCGCCGGTTACCAGACGAAAATGTGTTTATGCTGTATCCTCTGCTATACAGCGGAAATTCCCTCACGCCGAATGGGAATTTGAGGCGCCAATTTTCGATGGTGATACAATTTAATGAGACTATGCCATGTGAGATTTTGTAAATTTGGTCCATATGCGTAATTTCATTAAATAATTGTTTACCAAAATTTAAAATATTTTTCATAAATAAAAAAGTCTAAAGTTGACAAAATCATTCAAGAAGTTCATTGGGAATCTTATATTTCCGCATGTACTCTGAAGATTTTGTCAAAACTTTTGACGCCCATTTACGGAAAATAGTGTTACATTTTGTAAACGATTACAATGAAAAGTACGCAGATTGTCTCCCGAATGACAACAAATTCGCCACCCATGGAGTGTCTCATATTTTTAAGGAGGCATTTACCTTTATGATCGGACGTTAGTTTACTGTCGCTGCCCATACATGGGTGCGCTTCCTCCCACTGCTGGAACCTCCATAGAGGCCCATTTCAACCGATCTCGAACAAACCGTAACCGTCCAGGTAGAGCATGAGCCAGGCCGGACAATCAGGTCGTTACGGCAGAGCCGCTGCTGTAGTTTTCCTGCAAAGGCGTTTTCCAGGTTATATGGTGGCTGGGGGGGGGGGGGGGGGGGGCGGGGGGAATGGCAAAGGGCATTTTCGTGCGTTTTAGTCTCTAAGAAAACGTATAGAAGGTAACATTCAACTTTGTTCCTTGGTGTCTAAGATTTCTATGCTGTGTAAACGGATGAAATGTAAATGTTTCTTAATGTTCATCCCTGTGCAAAATAAAAAGAAACACAGAAAAGAAACGTGCCGATTTGCTCTGAAAATTTACTGTCAAAATTGTGACGGTCCTGACCATGCTGACAGAAATAATTTGAAATTTTTTAAATAGTTTTCATGTCAAATAGCACAATCTTCCTCCGGTAATAATGGCATTGTATTCATAAACAGTCAGGGTAGGGTTTCCGATAGGCGATCCGCCAACTTTCGCTAAGTTGGCGATAAAATGTAAACAATTTGCGATAAAAAATTACAATAATTTCAAAAAAAATTTTTTCGCCACTTCATCAAAAAATTATTTTTTTTTTTTTTGAAGTGCCGATAGATTTTTTTTTTTTCCCCAGCAGAATCCCTGATACAGTGGAACCTTCTCTATAAAATCTGGACACCGAAGAATAAAACACCAGGATATTTTTTATGGGTTTCTTGGTTAAAAAAATTTATCTCCGGATGATAATTGTCCTGTTCAATGTTCGTGATCGCATTAAGCACACAACTAAGGGTTTAGAATTATCAAATGCCTGAATTATACAGTGAAAACCTCACTCTAAGTCCGGACACCCTAGGACCACCCATGGGTTGCACCCGGTTGAGAGAGGGTTTGCACTGTAAACAACAATGTACATACCCAGGTATAAACAATAAATCCTCCCGGGCCATGCCTCTGAATGGTTGGCTGAAGAGGTAAGTAGATTGCCAGTTTTCTGGATCAAGTTCCTCGTCGCTCATAAATTCCTCTCGCAGTGGCAAGGCCAAGACTAGTGGGCGTTCTGTACATACCAGGCCGGGGGTATCGGCCATACTGTTCTCGGCACGACACCAGATCACGGCAGGCAGTAACTCGGCATCTCCACTACTAGATCGGGGGGCCCGTTTCACTTAAAACTTCGTGCAACTAAAATGTTCGTAAGTTGCAAAAAATTTAGGATTGTCGTGAAAAATTTCAATTGATTGAAATTACCTTTATTGAGCTTAATGCAAGCCTATGCACAATAAATGTTTTATTTGTTTGTTTGATTTTGTTTATTAGTCGCTTAATGGCCTATCAACAGCTAAGGTCATGTAAGGCCGGGCAAAACGGGTTTCCCATCCCCAATTTTTAACCTGCTGCATTTGGGGGTTATAAAATCCCTAAAATCAACGGAACGGAATTTACTTTACATCGAGGAACAATTATAAAATTCAGCCCTGAAATTTAGAATAACCTGACCTGACCAAAATGCCAAAGACTTGTGATGGGCAAACAAAACCAGGTCTTCCAGTCGGGATTCCGGGTAATGGATGAAACCCCGATCGTTAAATTACGCCCATCGCGTGCCTCCCACCTGCCACCCCACCCTCAATAAAAAAATGTAAACTCCAAAAAAAACATGGTTTAATGTGAAAATTTAATAAAACTTTTGTACTTCGGAAACATTTAGGTTGTAACGAAGTTTTAGTGAAACGAGGGCCCGGGTTTGTAAATGAAGTTAATTAACCACCATTCAAACCCTAAAACTAGAAGAAAGTGAGCAGAGTGGGCACATGAATACAGGACGGCTGCCACCTGTGGACTGACAAACAAAAAACTTTCACGCACATCTTGGACAGAATGAATGGGCGGTAAAGAAAATGAATGAAAAACCTAATATACCTCCTTGATATTACTTTCGTTATGCCGGGGTATAATAACCGGAATGGACCTGTGATATGCACAGATGTCCATACCAAAGGAATTTAGTAATTGAGTATTTGTCACTCCATCCATTTACTGAAGCAATTGGGTATTTCATAAAATTGTAATTGGGTTAAAATAAAATAGCACACTACTATTTACACCTATCAACAGACAGCAATTAATTTGAATAAGTTTGCTTCGTAAATAAAAACATGTCTTGGCATTTCCATTAGAATTGTCTCCCCCCCCCGTTGGAGACAATTTCTAATTTGAAATACCAAGATGGTTTTTTCATAGAAAACAAAGGAAAACTATGATTAATATTTGTGGTCAGTTTTATTGTTTTTCCGTAGCATGATATAAAATGTACCACAAAATTGTAAATTGCTTTTTGATACCTCGCTAACTTCTGATTTTCAATTGTTTTTTTTTTGGCAATTTGTATTGGGATTTTAAGCAAATATGCAAACTTATCTGGAGCCCTGATGCTAAATTTATTTTAAAAAGGATGCATTGTAGTATCAAGGCCATTGGACATGTGTTGTTTTATGTTTTTAATTGGTATTTTAGAAAATAATTTGTGAAAGTGTTTGAACGATTACAACAGATTCATTACAATTTCAGCCAGAAGCATTTCAGTTACACAAATATAAGTTATAAACAGTTAATTACACCACTCGGTTTCAGTAGAGCTAGCAGTAGTTAGACACCACACTCCATGATTTACCATTACATTATATGTAGGAGAAATTTACGCCAGTCAACGTCGCCAATTTCCTTAGACCAATCAAATCATGTTCTGGGACACATTCTCTGAAACGCGAGATGGTTCAGCTTCACTAATCACCCCCTTTTTTAAAAATTAATAAACCCATTGTTTGTGAGAAATGTAAGAAACCCTTGTATTTAACCAGTGGTGAAGCTGAATTAATCTTAGAAAATAAATGTTCTTCTGTGATTGGGTCGGACTGCTAAACAAACTCAATTTCCTAATGCTCACTCCATTTGGTTAGCAATAAAGAAAGACTCTATTTTCACAATGTGCATTATTTCACAATAACTCAGCTCACCTGCCGACCAGTCGGAATCGCTCGCCGCTAAAATCGCCTGGAGTTCAAATCGAATACACCCGACAAGGAAGACTGGTTTCCAGACCGTTATCGGTGAAAATAAAAAGCGAGACATTTAAAGGGGAGGGGGGGACAAAAACTTGTCAGCAGCTAGAGCCGGGACCTAGACATTTAGTTAAACAATCAATTGCTGACCACACAGATCATCGACGATGATTTTTGGTTAGGAATTGTATTATAACTTGAACAAATCTAACAGTACGCGACATACTGAAAACTACATTATTTGAGGAGTTGTGCTACAGGATAAAAAATAAAAAATTTTTACGTACCCGGACATTTTAATTGCTTTCTGGTACGCATTGGCTTGATTTTGACAATTGGGTTCTTGCCAATTTTTAATTGCGTAGTTTTGCGTTCCTTAATCTTGGGACCCTCTGGATATCTTGTTAGAACCTGTTGGAATAATTCAAGTTATAAAACACTTATTTTCAATTCTATAAAGAAACACTTTTGTGCCTACTGAGAGGACTTCATGTACTTTTATAGTTGCGAGGGAAAACTATTGGCAAATCTTAACCCCTCACCGTACCGTCCGTTTCGAAGGTTAACTCTTGGCAATCTACTCCCCGTACTCCTTCCGTTTACGGTACGGGCAAGTTAGATTAAAGATATTCTTAAACGGTGACTCTTGCACAATCTACTCCAGAAATGAATTTGTTTAAAGTTTAACAATAAAATTTCTGTCACCACAGACCATTTCACTGAATTTCACTTGAATTAACTCTTCGATTCGCCACAATCCACGATTCGCCACAGAGTAGTAAAAAAACATTTAATTCGCCACAGATTAAAACACGAGTACGCCACAAGTTTTAAACATGATTCGCCACAGTATAAATTAAAATGAAAAGTATAAAACTAGCCTTAAAAATTAAAAATAAAAATAAAAATTAACAAACAAAACATGATGAAACAAAAAATAAAAAAAAAATCAGCTTGTATAAACGTTTATTTAAATATACGTAATGTGAGCCTTGCTTTCTCAAATTATTAACCCGATTTCCTATTTGTATTGCTTCAATTCAGGATACGTGTGTCAATTAATTTTTAACACCTGTACCGAGTTAGACCACCTGCATGTGATCATTGTGTAAACGATGGTCCGGTCGGATACTTCTACTCAGTTGTCAGAACTAAAACTAACACCTCAAATGAAATTGTGAGATGGATCGAGGGCGAACATTGGTGGCGAATGGTCTGTGAAAATTAATTCCTTAATCATGGAGTGGGGGAAAATGACAATTAGGACATACATAATTAGTTTAGAAAACAATTTAACTATAAGCACCCATTTTTTTTAGCACATACAAACTTAATACCACTTTTTACACTCAAATTATGCACCTTAATTACCACCATAATTATAGTCTTGTGTCGATAATTAATCTAAGTGTCTAGTAACACAAGGTCGTAACTGCCTATTTGCGAAGCCAGGTCAAATTACGACCTAGTTTTACTTAGACCATCGATATTTATCACATTTTTAGCATATACAACTTAACTACCCACCATACAATATTAGTCTTAGTGTCTAGTAACACAAGGTCGTAAACTATCATATCGTTTCATTATTTAAACAAACAAACGATTAAAATTAAATGTGTTTAAACCAGTCTTCATTAAATTGATCAATTTGATTAATCGGCACCAAAACCAATTTGTATCCGATTAAAGACATTTTTTTTCGGCGATTAGCACAAACACAAAACAAATAATTGGAAAGTGAATTAATTGGTGATGAACCAATGACCACCAACTTAATAGTTTATCAAAGAACTGATTGCCGCAGTAGCCATAAAATTGATAATTTTAATTTTAAAAGTTAAGGTGTAAAAATTTGTTGATTCTTGTAAAGGAACTAACCTAAATAAAACATAAAACTTAATTCCCGAAAAAAATTAATTGACAATCAAAGATTTATATTTGAAAATTATACTGTGGCGTAATAGTGTTTAAACTGTGGCGAAATCCGTGTTTTCAACTGTGGCGAATTCGTGTTTAATTACTCTGGAGAAATCGAGATTGTGGCGATTAAATCGTGATTGTGGCGAATTCGATTAACCATTTCACTCACGTGTGAAAATCTGCTAAATGTGGTCCCAAATTCGATACTCGGCACCTGCGTATGGGGGGGGAGGTGGAGGGGGAGGGACCACCTTAAATTACCCATACCACCGAAGTGACCGAAACACACAAAAGAATTTCAACCTCTCAAAATGTCAATCAGCTGAAATGTGTTTGCAGTAAAAACCATGGTCAAGGCAAATGGCTAAATGTTGTAGTAAATGGGGAGTTAACTACCGGTATTCACGCAAATTAAAACTACAAAAACCAATTCGTACTTCGTACCCATACCATTTAACGTAACTCAGTTTGGTCCTTGTGTTTTACAGTCATTTGTGTACGTATAATGTGTTCATTCGTTTGGTAACGTGTGGGAGGGAGTAAGTGATAGGGATAAATAATGAATTGATTTATGTTATGCATAATCTGAGGTTACCACCTAAGAAGACGGTCCACCTCTATTAACCCTCTATATTAAGAGGTGCATCATCGCCAATGCTACACTGCACCACATCAGCTAGAAGGGATTCATGAACACAGATATGGTCAATGAAGCTAGGTTTGTCATCGGTGTATGGTATAAATGAATACCTTGGACCCTTGCATTGATATTGAGATTTCTCATATCGCACCTTATCGGACACCTAGTGATTGAAGTGTCTGTTAGAGTTACTGCCCACATAGCCCATTGCATGATTGTGGATACCGTTGGATATGTCGACAGATGGCTCAAAATAATATGTCACACAGGTAATAATATCATCGATGTACCAAAGTTTGTTATTGGTCCATATGAGTCACACAGGTCAGTGGATATCTTACTTTGATTTATATTTGTCCCACTGGATTGTCGCATACGTTTGCTCTACGGGTTGTACCTTAGCTCTCTGTCTTAGAAGCGCAATCATTGCTTTCTGCAGTTCTTAGCTGACAGTTTTCAAATTTCCCTGTCATGTATCATTTATTCATTGGAAGGATTGATTGCTTGGTGTGCGCAGTTTGATACCGTAGCCACATGTAGTCTGGTGCAGAGGTGCATGGAGCCAGGACATATGCTTAATATTCGACCCATATGGCAGCTGGACCACTTTCCAATGTGAATACACGTTATGTATTCATGTAAGGATGTTGGATGAATCGTGTCCTGAGCCAACTGGTGGTAGGTATGGAATGCTAGTTGATGCACTGCAACGCGTTCGCTGTGCTAGTGACACGCATTTGTCCGATGTACAGTCAATGGACATACATTATTCATCACCCTCTAGCAAAATAGGCTGAACTGAGTTACACGTGCAAATGCAAATCAATCAGAATTGGCAAGAGCAGTTTTAAAAACGTTATACATGGTGTT
The DNA here is from genome assembly GCA_029237695.1 of Conchocele bisecta. NCBI lineage: Eukaryota > Metazoa > Mollusca > Bivalvia > Lucinida > Thyasiridae > Conchocele > Conchocele bisecta. The sequence continues at coordinate 194,459,589 of CM055265.1, read as the reverse complement.
GCTACCAATGAACGTAACGTCATTTCCACGATATACGTTACATGTAGTCGAGTTGCCATCCCTATATGCTCCATATGGAACCCGGACATTTTCGAGAGTGTAAGGTTTCTTTGCAAATGCATGGATATTATGGGTCCCTGACCTCAAATCCGCGGAATGGCAACGCGCCATCCTTTGGCAACTCCCTGTATCCATGGAAATCCAATATGGCCGCCGTGAATATAGGTCAAATCAATAAATTGGCAAAACATCGTACTTCATCATGCTAGCAACGAGATTTTGGTGTCTATACCCCTGTACTGGCATCTGAAGAAACCAATGGAATATGTTTCAACAGTATTCGACCATGATAACAAGATGGCCACCATTTTTCGACAATAAACGTCTAAATTTACCATAACTTTTGATTGGAATATACTAGAGACAGGCATTTTGTCTCTACTCACATGTATTGGCATATAATAAATTCCATGGAACCATTTTTAATGCTGCAAGTCTATCTACTTTTGAGAGAAAAAAATGATTTTACGCAATGTGTGACAGAAGACTGCTAAATCGGGAGCAATATTTCAGCAGCACCCACCCGTCTGGACCCGACCCGACTGAACCTTGCCATACCACGCCTTGCTATGTCTGAAGTTGTATCCCTTCGACTTGGCGGTAAATCTGTTGTGATGGAGCGGTACACAGGCCTCTAAAAGCATACTTTGGGAAAATGTTCACAGTACTGGGGATGAAGACGTCATATTTATCTGCTGACATGCAACTTTATATTGTTGCAACACATATCAAATTGGCCAATCATGCAAACCTCTTCAAATCGGTTATTGTCAGACCCACAGGTGGAAGACTCCGACCTATGACACAAACAAATACCCACTATAAAAAAACCATTACCCTACCCACTTGGTCTCATACAATACTATCTTCTGTTATGAAGATAATACTGTATGAGAAGTGGGTAGGGTAATGGACCTGTGGTCAGACCTGGTGGCATGCATGTCCTGATGTCACTCAATGGCTGTTGTGGATACTTGATGAAAGCCAGTTGTCTTGAAAGCCTTCAATGGACTGACATCGATCATGAAAGGCAATTAAGGCTAGGGTGCGATATATGCATACATTTCGCATGGAGACAGCAGTATTACTCTATGGCTTCCTCACAGATGGTCCCAAGACATTCAATGCTATCAGTCAGTATCTTGACACAGCTTGCCTGTAGGTAATGGGTTGATTGTATTATAGTAATTACGCTATATTTGACAGTAGCACTGCTGCCAGCAAATGTTACCATACATCTTTGCTGTTGGTCATTACATGTGATTGAAATGCAGTACCTGCTGTCATATGATGCCCAGAGGGCTCTTAGCTGGTGCTCATGCTTGTTGACAGAAGCCAGGAACATGGAACTCCATGTCTGCAGACCAGTTTGGAGAGCAGACCTACATAGAAATGGCAAGCTGCCAGGTGTTTTAAAAGGATTAACCTGGTCCGAAGACAAAGTCGCAAGTCCTCGGCTGACAAAGACTGGACGGAGACAAAGCATAAAGCGGAAGATAAGAGGTGCCAACTGGATGCTGATGACAAATATCGTATCTTTGAGGAACTGAACATCCTCTCAAGCCGACAAGTACTCTATAACAGGGTTAATGGAAATGTGGCGAGTACTTCTGTCAATGTCCACGATGCACTTCAGATAGGAGAGAGCATGGTCAGAGATTTTAGGTCATCATTGCCTGATGGATTCCATGCTCCCCTGAAAACAAGTGAGAACCATGGAATCAATCAAATATGACGTGGCCATCGGCGACAAGATATGGCATCCCTAGTCAGTCATATATACTTACAGTAGGACAGCGCCATCAAATGAAACTTCAAACACGTTTTTGATTACAAGGTATGTGCTGTTTCTGCATATATCATTGATAAATATGGATGTTTGTGGACTACGACCAAATCCACTTTTTGTTCAATAAACTGAGAGGTGTACCAATCAACGGCAGTTCTAGTCATCGTTGATCGCTATGATGATTTGTCTACAAAGGACCATGATAGGATACATGTGTAGTTGACTAGAATGCCACTATATCCAGCCATCTACCCTGTCGGGATGCTATCATGAAGAACAAGTTATATAGGAATGCGCTTATCAGGGTTCTATAAACTTTGGATTTGGGCAATAACGTGACCATGGGTGGCGGAGAGGAAGGTGTGTTTTTGCCATGATGAAGCAAATATAACTAGCATCAGTTATCTTCCTGATGCTGTTGCAAATGGTAAGACCAGATGGCCGCGGCCCGCATGCCGAGGCATTTGATGGTCTCAGAGTGTATTTATTTGAAGTTTAAATTAAGGTTTGTGGCGATATAAGGTATGTAAAAGCTTTAACGCAAATTTTAAAGTCATTTGACCTTGATTTTAGGCATGTGGGCCGCATGTGTGTGCTATAGAATGAAAATATGAATGATAATAAAGAATTATTTGAAGTTTGAAGTAAATCAGAGTAAGTGTTGTGGAGATATAAGGTATGTAAAAACTTTAACAGAAATTTCAAAGGCATTTTACCTTGACCTTGGGCATGTAGACCACATGGGCAGGCTATAGAATGAAAATGTGGATGATGAACAAGAAGTATTGGATGTTGGAAGTAAATCGGAGTAAGTGTAGTGGAGATATAAGGTATGTAAAAACATTAACACAAATGTCAAAGTCATTTGACCTTGACCTTCGGCATGTGGACCACATTGGCAGGCTATGGAATGAAAATATGGATGATGAAAAGTATTGGAAGTTGGAAATAAATTGGAGTCACAATTGTGGAGATATAAGCTATGTAAAAACTTTAACGCAAATTTTATAATAACGCAAACTTCTAAGTCAATAGGCCTTGACCTTGGGGCACAGGGGCCGCATGAGTGGGACACTGAATGAATATATGGATGATGCCCAATAAGCATACGAAGTTTCAAGCAAATCTGAGTTACGGTTACAGAGAAAGTAGGTATGTGAAAACTTTAACGCAAATTTTGACATAAACTTTAACGCAAACGTGTAAGCCATTTGACCTTGGCATAGGGGCACAGGGGCCGCATGAGTGGGACACTGAATGAATATATGGATGATGCCCAATAAGCATACGAAGTTTCAAGCAAATCTGAGTTACGGTTACAGAGAAAGTAGGTATGTGAAAACTTTAACGCAAATTTTGACATAAACTTTAACGCAAACGTGTAAGCCATTTGACCTTGACATAGGGGCACAGGGGCCGCATGAGTGGGACACAGAATGAATATATGTATGATGACCAATAAGCATACAAAGTTTAAAGCAAATCCGACTTACGGTTACAGAGATAGTAGGTATTTGAAAACTTTAACGCAAATTTTGACAAAAATTTAACGCAAAATTTGACCTTGACATTGGGCACAGGGGCCGCATGAGTGGGATACAGCATGAATGTATGGATGATGACTAATAAGCATATGTAGTTTCAAGTCAATGTGACTTAGGACTGCAGAGATATAAGGTATTTAAAAACTTTAACGCAGATTTCGGACACCCGGACGTCATTGTGATCACTATGTCTCGCTTTCCGCATGCGGGCTCGACAAAAACTGTGCCCAGTGATGACAATTGTGTCTTTGTTCTGCTCATCTTCTGGGTGTGAACACAGATGCCATCCTAGTTACAGCTACATCGATGGAGTTTGTTGCTGGCTCAGACGGTGTGCCAAGTCCATGTATAGCTAGGGGATCAGCAGCCCCACATGCTTTTATGAACGTCATCAACTGTCAGTGTAAAGCTATATGAAAAAGTTGTATCAGTCTGGTATGTAGCTGTCATTCTACATGATTGTCATGTACACCATACTGCTGCTGTGTTGGTGAATACATGTGCCTCAATCCACATACGTTTGTAGAACATTGTACTACGTTATGAGCTGCGTTGTGCATTAATATGGTGTACAAAGTTGTACAAAGTAGTGCTATCCTTCTGCTACGGTGTGGTACGTTATGATACGCTGTGGCACGCTAAGTCTACTACGCTATGATACGCTCTGCGGCAGTGATATATAACGAGGCACAACGTGGCGACAGTGAGGTTAGAGCGTGACGGCAGCGAGGTATAACTGTACTTTGATCTTCGGAAATTTGCAAATCGTGGGTGTCAGAAACGGGGCATTACGGCGCGGCCAAAACGTGACACTGCTAATGCTCCAGTCATAGTGTGACGCTTTGGCCGCGCCGTTGTGACCCGTTTCTGACCCCCACGATTTGAAAATGTCGGCCGGGTTCCACGTTGCCGCCATGTGCTAGCCACGCTGTCGCCTCGTTGTAGACCCACTTTCGCCTTGTTGTAGCCTCGCTGTCGCCACGTTGTGCCTCGTTATGCCTCGCTGCCGCCACACTGCAACCACGTTCAGTTAAAACCCGAGATACATACACATTCTCATCGTCAAACTTCCGGTTTTAACTATATTAACAACGTTACGTTAGCTAATACGGATACAGAGTTATTCTACTAACGTTGACATAGAATGAACCCCTGTAAATGATTAAAAAAAATACTACAAACTACTCCCGTACATTTATCATTCATCTGCAACTATCCAGAACTACGGTCCAAATGCATAGATATCGATATCGAAATTATCCATTGATGAGATGAAGAAGTTAAACAAATGCGTTTATAAAATAATCCTTAAAAGATAATTAAAAGAAGCAATGCCTGAGGTTGATGAACAGGTAATGGATAATTCGTCGCATTATATATCAAATGCCCTCAATAATGAAGCACAGCAACAATATAAACAGAAGCGCAAACCCATGTGTCATGTTATTTTCCAGGTCCACTATCCCGGATCCATGTACCAGTACTGACAAGCAGCAGGATTTATCCACTCCCAGACTATCTAAGAGCCATTCTTGACAATGGAGGAACATAATGTTAAGTCCAAAAACAAACCAATCCGAACGTTCTCCTTCGACGAAAACATGTGCGATTGACCGCACTCGTAGCCGATTGGCATACTGTAGTGATGGCGAGGTAACAATACTGAAGAGACCAAACCCACAAACACTGCTGAATACAAGTACAAGTAGCCACAATGACATTGACCAAACCTTTGAAAAAACAAGTATACACCGCACCGGTCACAACAATGGATGAAAGACATAATGATACTGAAGTCGATGTCCGGCAACAACTAGCGCAATACCTCGAATTGTTTAACACACACAAGAACATGGAGAAACAGAACAGACAGCTAATTGCAAACAACGATGAATTGATACAACAAGTGACATGTTTGCTAGGTGCCACTGAAAATGACAGCATTGTACATCACTAGAAAATGAGGTAAAACAGTTGAAATGTGCCACGTTCATGGTGATAAACAATGAAGCTGTCGAGAGAGCTACCCGTGTATATTTCAATGAAATATCCGTTCTTAAAACAACTATTAGTGACCGAACATCACAACGACTGATATTGGAGGAAGAAAACAAAAAGTTGAAAAATAAAATAAAAACAGTGCAGGATGAAAAAACAAAACTTGTAGGTGAGCTAAAGAAAGAAAATGAGAAAAATGTTGGACACCATATCGGAACAGAGCTTAAATACTTAAAACATGCAGTGATGACGGAACTGAAGTTACAGCATACCAGTTACAGCATAAACTATCAGTAAATTCTGCTCCTCCACTCAACACAAATACTTCTACTACTGAGGAAAGTGGCCCGTGGACGACTATTTCCTACAACAAATCTCGCAAAAACACGAACAGGGCCAACACGACCTTCAATGCGGGAGATTCAATGACAAGGATATTAAGTTGTAAGAAATTATCAGATGACAACCTCGATGTTAAAGTACATACTCACTCGAGAGGGCGAGTACTAACTATCGAAAACACGCTAGTGAAAATGGCAAGTGACGACCAAAATTACATTAGACGCACAAGAGCAGTCGTTTTGCATGTGGGTACTAACAATTTAGCGGATGGCGACCTACCTACGTCTGTGGTGGAGGAAATACAAGAATCAGCCGACACTATAATAAACATTAATCCCGATGCGAAATAATAATATCTTCTATTCTCCCAAGGAGAAATGATCAGCTACTGAACAGGTTTATAGCGGAAACAAATACATCCCTAGAGCAATAGAGTTATTAGTTTGCAGCACAAATTGAGATCATATACAGTACAATTCTGCCAGCAATGGTGGTGAAATAATATTTGAGTCAGGACTAGCTGACTCCTTATATAATGCTAACACTTCTATTAATGCGACTTTTCATGTATCGGTGAGTGGAAATTATGGAAGTGTGATTATAGTGAAAATCAAAAAGGTATTAACCAGGACATACCTGTGCCTGTAAGTGAGACTAATGACATTGAGTGCATTAACTCAACAACCAGTATGCATGTGCATGGTCGTCTTGATAATGTAAATAGCACAGGTACACAGATCCTGCCTCCACACAATTATACATGTATTTATAATGCAAGATTTATAAATCATCAACAAGAATCTCCTTCATGTTCTGAATCTTGGTTTTAACATTAATTTATTAATTGACAGCAGTGCGAAAAGAACTTGGCTCGCTATCAGTATGTCAGATGTAAACCAGTCCGGTTGATGAATTCTTTTTACACGTTTTTTACGTAGGGGTGCATGTTTGTTCAGAACTGAGAGGTATAAATCCATGAATAGTTTCAGTGAATCATTAGGGTCATTAGGCTGCTTGGCTTGGCTTGCTTGCTTGCTTTGCTTTGCTTGCTTGCTTGCTTGCTTGCTTGCTCACTTACTTACTTACTTACTTACTTACTTACTTACTTACTTACCTTACTTACTTACTTACTTACTTACTTACTTACTTACTTACTTACTTTACTTACTTTACTTACTTACTTACTTACTTACTTACTAGTGTCACGTTTTGGCCGCCACGTTATGCACGTTAGGCAACGTAGTACAACGTGGCTACACCGTAGCAAAAGGTGACAGAACGTGAACATAACGCGTCCCGCCGGTTGCTACGTTCTGTTGCGTGTGTTCACATGTTGTGCTGTGGTATACTACGTTGTGGCCTCGTTGCACCCACGTTCCCCGTGCCACATTATGCCACGCTGTGTCAAGCTATGATACGTTTTAACTACTACGTAATGAGCTGCGTTATGCTACGTTGTACGATGTTGTATAACGTTGTACTACGTTTCCGCTACGTTGTGACTCTGTGGCAGCGACGCATAACGAGGAACAACGTGGCACAACGTGGCCACATTCAGGCTAGAGCATGACGACAGCGAGGTATAATCCGATTTTGATCTTCGGAAATTTGCTAATCGAGGGTGTCAGAAACGGGTCACAACAGCGCTGCCAAAGCGTGACACTAAGATAGTACCCCAGTCATAGTGTTACGATTTGGCCGCCACGTTTAGTGACCTTTGCAAACGTGGCAGAACGTGGATACAACGTGAGCAAACGTGGAATAACATGGCTAAAACGTGATAATACGTGACAAAAACGTGAACTGGAAATTGTAATATTGGACATAACGTACTACTGAAATTTAAATATGTTTTAGATTTAATGTCTTTAATTGCCAAATGTTTGTCGGCAGGACAACATGGAACAGTCAGTAATTCTTTCGCATTCAAACAAAAAACGGTTTATTGGAAGTGTCCTCATCAGATAGTTGTATTGAAATGCATGTGTTCTGTAGTTTTGAAGGGCATTCTATTTGTGAATAATGTCACAAGTGTTCATGCATGGCCGTATGTACCACGTGTATTGTTACACCACTGGCTTGGATCGTGCCTAAGCTTCCCTACCGTTAATGCAGTTTATTTTGATTTAGTTAGTACAGTAAAACCTCTCTAAACCGGACACCAACATTACCTCCGTATTGTGGTGCTCAGCTACAACTATTACAGTTGAACCTCTGTCAACCCGACACCATGAGGTTCCACTGTGTAGTATAAGACCTGATAGTATTACAAACTCGTCCAATAGAGTATACAAGGTGCATGATCACGTGGTTACATCAACAACAATGTCGCCCACTCCAAATTAAGTATTATTTGATATTTTCCTTAATATGCAACGTATTTTGATGAAATATGGCGCAGCAAACGCGTCTTCGTGAGATGCATTTGGTGGTCTAGGGAGTTTGCCGCAGACTTATGATGTCGCTTTTGCAAAGAATCGATTTCCGTGTCGGAGACACGGAAATCGATTCGTCGCAAAAACGACAGACGTTTGGGCGTAAATACAGAAACCACCAAATGCAGCTTAACAAGACGCGTTTGATGCGATATATTTCATCAAAATCCATTACGTAATAAGGACAATATAAAATAATACGTACTTTCAATCGGATGGATTCTGGAAGTTTCAGTACTTGTTGTTGTTGTTAGTACCACGTGATCATACACCTTGGTATAGGTTTCTTAAACTTTGTTTCAATCAACAAACATAAATGAATATCCGAATAGTATAGGTAGCAGTAATTATAATGTCAGACTGTAATTACACCAAACAAATAAATGATGTGTCGGGCTCTAATCAGGCCCCTCTTACATGTATGTATATGCCTGCCCATGGATGATACGATATTGATAAGTGAATCAGATGGCATGTCATCATACAGTGTTGATTATAGGAATGAATGGCCTTTTTGTGGAATTTATCGGGGTATAAACTTGGAAAAGTCGCGGGAATACTGGACGAAGGCCGAAAGGCCTCGTCCAGTATTCCCGCGACTTTTCCAAGTTTATATCCCCGATAAATTCCACAAAAAGGCCATTCATTCCTTATAATTCCAGCATTTGAAATAAATTCATCAAGAAAATGTGTTTATTTTCCGTTTTCTTAAGACTTATTTTAACTGCGCCTGACGGTTACGGAAAGTAGTTCGGCATGGAGTTAACTGGGATATAAATTCTGGACAGAGACTTGCTACGGACCAATCAAATGTTAGGGAATTGTGTAAATATTTTTGTGCTGGAATTATAAGAACATGATGCGGGTTTTACCAAAGCCATTGGTGGCAGTTTAACATAGCATATATGCCATTAAAATGAAAGACGGTCGCCATACACTGTAATTATAATGGAAACCAGTTATGACGTTTGAACTGGCACACGTCGAAACATAAGGAAATAAAACAAAACAGCTTAAACTTCTTTACCAATATTAACATATTAAATATATGTGTCGTACATCTGTTAGTTGGCCTCATACGGTTTATCTAAGTAAAGAACCATCGAAACAGTCAAACATATTGAATGACTATTGTATGTACATCTGGGGGCCGTTTCACTAAACTTCTTACGACTAAAATGTTCGTAAGTGCAAATTTAGGATCGTCTGGAAATATCAATTGGTCGATTTACATGTATTGAGCATAGGCTGCATATGCAGCCTATGCTCAATAAATGTAAATCCAATAATTGTTTACAAGAAAACATTGTTAATCTGAAATTTACAGACTATCATAATTTTGCACTTACGAACATTTTAGTCGTTAGTGAAACGACCCCCAGTGCCATATGTATACCACTGAATAGGTCAATCATAATTCTCCATACAAGTATACATGGTAAGCAATAACAAAGATGGACATTTCTACTCAAATTCATGAGCGGACCTGTTACGTCCTGTAAGTATCTGGATCCACACTACTGTCTGTTTCACGAACGTTGCCCAAATGTTATGGCTTTATAAGCAATTCAAAAACAATATTTTTTTGATAATATTAAATTCAAGCAAAATTTAAGAATGAGCCTTCTTTTTATTTCGTGAAATTTGGTTAAATATTGATTTTATTGCGAAAAAAAATTCGCCATGCTAAGTCTGGACAGATGTTCAAAATTTAACTTTTGTTTTCATTTTTGTTAGATCATTTCCAAGCTATCTAGCCAGGTTTCGGAGTAAATTTCCAAAATAGTTCGTTTTCTCATTCCTCCCACAGCTCCTCCATGTCCTGTTCCCTCATGTTAAATTCCCATAGACAAATAAATTTTTCGTAATAAAATCAATATTTGGCAAAATTTCACAAAATAAAAAGAAGTCTCATTCTTAAAGTTTTATAAAATTTAATATTATCGAAAAAAATTACTGTTGTTTGCGTTGTTTATATGGCCGTAAAATGTGGGCAGGTTTCGTGAAACAGACAGTAGTCGTGTCCGCCGATGCGCCGTTTCAAATATTAATTTACAATGGGCATATCCAAACTATTACAATACGAATAACACTTCAGTTAGCATAACTTTGTTTTAAGAAAATGTTGTCTCCTTTGCGTAATTATTATCTGAGCAGTTCCGATAATACAATGCATAGGCCATATATTATGTCTATATCACTGAGCCTGTGGATATGAGCATGGAGCTCTTTTAAAGCTAGGCTGATCACTTAGACGCCAGCACCATCAATAATGCCGCTTGATCTATATCTTACGCTTGATCTATATCTTACGTGAGTGACTCAACCTATTCACCAGAAGTACTCCTCTACCGGCAGGAAGAAATAGTTCGTCACCAGTAGCCGATTTCACCAACATTGCAAAGTATACTTTTCTAGCAAAGTATACTTTGAGGGAGTAATCAATTATTTTTCCTGAAATGCATTATTTCATATAGAACTAACGACTGCATATATTTGATATTTAAATGTATGCAGAATTATTATACTGAATTTATTACGTTATCACAGCCATTTACATACTGAATTTATTAAATTATCACAGCCAAAATGGCTGTGATAATGTAATAAATTCAGTATAATAAAAATTAATAAATTTATCCTAAAATTGAAAACTTCTCCCTCAAAGTAAACTTTGCTAGAAAAGTATACTTTGCAATGTTGGTGAAATAGGCTACAGTCGTCTCATTCTTCATCAAAAGTATCGGCTGTGACCAATCATTTAAACCGTCTCTGTGAGATGGATCAACTGTTGGTCACAATACACACTTCCGAGAGGAAACAACAAGCACAGACATTCCATAAGTTATGTGTGTGTCCTCCGCATCAAAGTTACATGCCCACTCAGTAGGTCCAACATGGTTTGCATAGGAATTAAATAAATGTATAATTGTGTTTCTATGCCACCAGGTCTAAAAATTACGAGTGTCCGCTATACAGATATAACCATTTAAGAATATTTATTTTACTGATAGTGACGCGCTGTGGTATCAGGCTATTTTCATATACAAATGAGTCGTGATCAACATGTTTGATATAAGGGCTATTATTTCATCATTTCCATACTATAAAATGACTATATTATATGCATAATATCATTTCTGATTTTGGAAATGACGAAATAACAGATAGTACACTGTACACAATTGTCTTGGGTACATATTGCACTGAATATTATCAGTCTATTTGAAATATTCTTAGCATTCTGTGTTTAAACGCGACAGGAGGTGACACTGACCAATAACTTGTCCATACTAAGGTGGTTCAGATGTACACTAAGACGAAAATGTTCATGTATTCTGTCTTCATATATTCAATCACATGTACACAACTAATATATTGTCTTTCAAACAAATGATAAAAGTTCTATAAAGTCATTCATTACGGAGAAAAATAGTATACATGTCGCAATTGCGACAAAGTTACTCTGCCTCTTCAATATTGGTGTCTATGTTTTCTATTTGTTGCCACAATGTAAGTTCTGGCATTTGACTTAGTGAGTCTGTGAATACAGAACTCTGAGAATAGTCTTCCACATTTGAATGTTGAAATGGCAAGTCCATATCACCTAATAAAGACGCAGAAGAAACAATGTGTGAATGCGAAGTTGTAGCGTCTGCAGGCTGTGGTAATAAATGCGATATCGCTTGTAAACTGGATAAATCCGTGCCACTAGTGTGGAATTCGGAATTTCCTCGATTACTACTGTCGTCCTCGTCGTCATTATTAGAACTAAGCACACTTGAACTCCGATGTGTCTGCTCATGCATTATTGATGATGCATCCTGAAATTGGTTGATCACGCTGGCAACACTGGAAAGCGATCCGAAATTCATGTTTGGTATATTGAAATTGAACTCCGGATTGTCTAAACTAATGGATTGAACAGAAAAATCAGGGGCAGTCCGACTAGGAAACTGCACATCAACGTCTACAGACAAATCATCAGTATTAGCACCTCCTGCATTAGCATGTGCTTCGAAGTTGTCCAAAAGTTCATCGGAACTTGTGTCAACATCAATTAAATCTGAAAACTCCGAAAATACGTCTCCGATTCTTTCGTTGATTTCACTATCATCACTGTCAGTGATTTTATCAACAATGTCGACTTCTCCATTGTCATCATTTTCAAAATCGTTATTCCTCTGATCATTGTCGTCCTCATCGTCGTCATCACCGTTGTCGTCATTGTCATTATTTCCATCTTCTACTTCTTCCATGTCATCGCTGACGTTACTGTCGTCGTGATCAATTTCGTCGTCGTCGATATCGTCAATATCACCATCATTGTCATCATATGTCTCTTCAATAACATCACCAAGATCGATATCGTCAGTGTCTTGTTTTATATTATTAATATCACCTGTGTCATCATAATCATCAATACTGTCGTCTTCACTGAAGTCTTCTACTGTTTCAGCAAATTCTTCAATACGTTCATCAGTTTCTTCGTCGGGTTCTGAAAATAGCAAACACATTTACAGTTATGATCAATGCATGATGAAGAACACACGCATACACGCTTAGCATACTTTTCCCCTATGTGGAGAATATCATGAGATTGTTGTGGGTGTTTTTGTTGTATCAAGTTTATGAGACGAGATTAGAAACCGCATATTACGAGACTTGCCAAGAAATACATAACATTTCGGAAACGAGCCTAATAAGTATGATACAACACGACACTTAAAGGTACATGTCCACTCAGTAGGCACAAAATGGTCTTTATATGAATTAAATATGTATAATAATTGTGTCACTATTCCACCAGTTTTAAAAATTTCTACACAGCTATAATCATTTAGTAATATTTATTTTACTGATAGTGATCGCGGTTGTATCAGATTATTTTCATATGCAAATGAGACATGATATTTTTTAATTATTTATACTAATTAAATGAGTCACCTGAAAAAAACTAATATTATCGCCAGATTATAAAGTATGATCATTGCACGTCAAACAATAAATACAGCCAATAAATAGTAATGTCCGTTAACATTTTAAGGAAACACGGTTATCGCCCCTGATATCAGTGTGAACATTTACGTCTGAAATAATGTCAATCAATACGTGGGGTAATAATGAATGAATGTTTATTTTGCCAGAAAATGTCATATCTTCAGAATATACAAAACTATCTGATTTCAAAAATATCTGTCCTATGCAAAACAGTTTGTGCCTACTGAGTGTGCATGTACCTTTAACAAGGTGCATGATTACGTGGTTACAACAACAACAACGCCGCCCACTCCAAAGTAAGTATTATTTGATATTTTTCTTAATATGCAACGGATTTTGATGAAATATGGAGCAGCAAACGCGTCTTCATGAGCTGCATTTGGTGGTCTCGGGCACAGACTTATGTCGTTTTTGCGAAGAATCGATTTCCGTGTCGGAAATACAGAGACCACCAAATGCAGCCTAACAAGACGCGTTTGATGCGCCATATTTTATCAAAATCCGTTACGTAATAAGAACACTATAAAAGAATACGTACTTTGAATCGATACTTGTCGTTGTTGTTAGTACCACGCGATCATACACCTTGTTTAGCTGGTATTCTGTTTTACATGTAGCGTTTTATGCTATGGAATGTGGAAGGATTATTATTGTTTTCATTTTATTACCGTCAACACAGTGCGTATGTGCCGTGAAACACGGTGCCGTGAAACATTTTTGATATCCAGTCAATACTATTTTTGCATTTTACAGCCATTTGTAGGTGTTAACGGGATAAATAGAATAGTAGGTTAGTGCCGTGAATGCGAAAATATATCTGGTGCGGCACGGAAACGGGATGTGCTCGGCAGAGCCTCGCCCATCCCGTTTCCTGAGCCTTGCCAGATATTTTTTCCCATTCACGGCACTAACCTACTATTCTCTATGTGCATGTTGAAAAAATCGCACGAATTTGTTACGTTACGTTGAGTGACTGATGTTATTCGTTCATTCATTTAACATTGGCGCGATTAGTATTTTAAGGAATCTGGAAAGACGGGAAGGCGAACGTATCGCCTTCAATATCAAAATACGACCATTTGTATTTAGCCAATGCCTAACATGTGAACTGAAAATCATATCACTGCTGCTCACTGACGCTTATGAAATACATGTCTCATGCGTCATGTTATCTCAACCTGTAGCTGTATGTCTACTGTTTTAGAAAACGTATGGACAAAGGTCGAATATCACATGCAGACGTACACATATATTACATTTTAATTACAAACTCTTATTTATTAGCGTTCACATGCATAATTTACTATCTTCCATAAATTAACTAATAAACGTATGCATACATACCTGTAAATATATCATTGCTAGGAATATCATCGTTAGTCGCATGCAATTGTAAACCCAGATTTAAATCATGCAAGTTTAGATTCTCTACAGCAGTCGGTATGTTTTCCACAATATCAAAACCATCACCCAGGATATCAGATACATCTAATATATCGTCATCATGCAAAGATAAATCCCCATGCAGCTCGGGAATGGATGTGTCTATAATGTCTCCTAAAGCATCACTAGCTATATCGGTCAAGTCTGATGCGTTTTCCGCTACAGTTTCAGAAATGTCATTGTCATGCAGTGGTGCCTCAATATCCACACTTGGAAAATCCATAGCATCATGCGCAATATCACTAGCAGATATTTCAGACATTTCATCCATCATATCGCCAAATAAATCATGCAATCCGCCCGGTGATGTGTCTAACTTGGATAAGCCTTCTAATACCAGGTCGGTTGTACCAGTTGCAATTTCTGCAATCCCTTTTCTACTCAATGAAAGAAATCCTTGTCCTCCGTTAATACGATTAATGCCATTGTTAGATAACATACTTCCTGTAGCGTTATTTAATGTATGATGATTGGCAGCGTTGTTAAAATAGCTTCCATGCAATGAAAGAATTCCATAGCCGCTATCGATTTCACTTACCGCATCCGCCAATTCAGAAATACCTTCACCCACGTGTTCAGACATATCGGTTACTTTATCAGCTATGCTATCTACAACGTCGTTAGCCGAATCAAAGGCGTCACTCGCTATCTCTGGCATTTCAAAATTATCTAATACATCGCCGAAATTGTCTGCAAGTTCACCATTTAAATCAACAATGGTGTCGGCAGCATTCTCCATACCATCGCTAAGTCCGTCTACAGTTTCACTACCATAACCAATACCATCCTCCACCATATCGCCCAGAGAATCACCTAATGAACTAAAAACATCAGCAGCAGCTTCACTGATGGTGTCCTCACCAAAGTCCGAATCACCGATTTCATCGAATATGTTTTCTGCATTATCCAGAATATCATCAGCAGCGTCATTTATATCAGTATTTGAACCCATGTCAACAATGTCTTCCAGCATATCAGAATCACCGATGTTTTCCATTGTGTCTTCTACATTATCCAGCATATCTTCAGTTATATCGTTTCCGTCATTATTTGAATCCCTATCAACAATGTCTTCTAGAATATCGGAATCACCGATGTTTTCTAACGTATCATCGTAATTATCCAGCATATCTTCAATTATATCGTTTCCGTCATTATTTGAATCCCTATCAACAATGTCTTCTAGAATATCAGAATCACCGATGTTTTCTAATGTGTCATCGTAATTATCCAGCATATCTTCAATTATATCGTTTCCGTCATTATTTGAATCCCTATCAACCATGTCTTCCAGAATATCAGAATCACCGATGTTTTCTAATGTGTCATCGTAATTATCCAGCATATCTTCAATTATATCGTTTCCGTCATTATTTGAATCCCTATCAACAATGTCTTCTAGAATATCAGAATCACCGATGTTTTCTAATGTGTCATCGTAATTATCCAGTATATCTTCAATTATCGTCCGTTTCCTCATTATTTGAATCCCTATCAACAATGTCTTCTAGAATATCAGAATCACCGACGTTTTCGAATGTGTCTTCGACATTATCCAGGATATCTTCAGCGATATCATTTGCATCATTATCTGTATCTATATCCCGATGGAAAATGTCTTCTAGCCCATCATCTGAATCCATGTTCTCAAATAAGTCGTCTCCAATATTTTCTAAACCGTCTTCTATATTATCAGATACGTCACTTTGCATGTCATCAATATTTCCCGATATATCCCCATCCATTACATCGTCAATTACATCACTTGCAGATTCCAATATGTCGCCGAAGCTGTCTCCCAGATCGCCTATTGAATCTGCCTGGTTATCAGCTACATCGTGTAGTGTATCAATGGTATCTTCGCGAATGTCGCTAATGGTATCAGAAGCATCACTTACACCGTCACTAATGTCACTCACGGTATCTATAATATTATCGAAAATGTCTGTGTCCTGAGCAGCAAGTACAATAGCTGGGTCTAGTGCTGTTGGCGAAATAGTAGTAGGTATTGGGCCGCCCTGAAATTAAAAATATGTATTAATTGGTGTATTGGAGAACGTGTCGAGCTGTCAACTTGCAGGAAGATTGATACATTTTTAACATGCAAATGTACCTCGTATATGAACATTTGGGTTTAAAGCTACAGCTAGCAAATGAAATATATAGTTATGGGGCGACAGTGTTATATAGAAATTTATTAATTTCCGGATATACCTTCTAAAAGTGCAAATTGATACCTTGCTACATCTTGGAGACATTAAAACTTGTGATAGTTTCCATGTTCGCAAAAGTTAAAAAAAAGTTACCATGGTTGCAAAGCCGAATATGTATAAAAGTATTAATAACAGCATGTATGTATGGCAGTAGATTTGTGTCTATGTTCGATCGGCATATTTTCATTTGATTATCGCATAATTATATTCAATAATCAAATGAATATTGATGATTATCGAACGTAAATACTATTGTTATTTTATGGTTGCATATATGTTCAATAATTGAATATAAATATGCACTGTCTGCAGATAACAGTTCTGCTATTTATTCGATAAATCGAACATAAAATAAACTGATATATTTACCTAATCAAACATAAATATAGTTTGTTTAAACAATTATGTGTGCTACATTGAACACACATAGTGCACTGCTGTATTGGTTCGATTATGTTTATTTTCAGTTAACTCAATCGAACGTATATATGTGATGTCAATTGTTTTGTTAAACATATTGGTTCGATAACTTATACATATTGGTTCGATAAATGATACATATATTGGTTTGATAAATGATGCATATTGGTTCGATAAATAATACATACATATATTGGTTCGATAGACGTTATATGATACATATATACATATATTGGTTCGATAAATCGTACATATTGGTTCGATAAATTAGACATATTGGTTCGATAAGTGGTACATATATTGGTTCGATAAATGATACATACGTATCTTGGTTCGATAAATGGTACATATATTGGTTCGATAAATGATGCATATTGGTTCGATAAATAATACATACATATATTGGTTCGATAAACGTTATATATTGGTTCGATAAATGATACATATATTGGTTTGATAAATCGTACATATTGGTTCGATAAATTAGACATATTGGTTCGATAAGTGGTACATATATTGGTTCGATAAATGATACATACTTATATTGGTTCGATAAATGGTACATATATTGGTTCGATAAATGATACATATATTGGTTCGATAAATGATGCATATTCAGGAGCGGATCCAGGATTTTGGTTTAGGGTGTGTGTGAGTTGAGGTCCACGATTTTGACCGAAATGCTTCGAGGGTCCGGGGGCATGGTTCCCCCTCCCTCCCCCCACCCCCTCCCGGGAGATTTTTTGAACGTAGATGCCCGCAGGTGCAATCTGGCATATGTCTGAGACTATAGTGCTGAATATCACAACACAGGAGAAGTAAGACAAAGAGAAACGAAATTTGACCATTTTCATTTTAAATTTGCATACCCAAGCATTACGCAAACATAATATTATTATATAGTTGCTCCACACCTTTCCAGCATCAAAAGCGTCCGTTTTTACACCGTGACTATTAACTAATTTCTTACTACTGTGCATTGAGTGATGCGCGTCACTGTCCGTACACGGGGAAATAAGCATATTGCCTCAAACTATTATGCTACACGCAAGCTGAGCATCATCTCGGTGGTTAAACGGGGCACTGTGGAATATGCTACCCGCGGGCTGACCATCAGCTCCCCACTGTTCTAGTGACATGAATTGTCGGTCTACGGGTGGTTAAACGGGGCACAGTGGAATATGCATGCTACCCGCGGGCTGAGCATCATCTCCCCACTGTGCTAGCGACATGAATTTTCGGTCTACGGGTGGTTAAACGGGGTACGGTGTGATATGCTTCCCGCGGGCTGAGCATCATCTCCCCACTGTGCTAGCGACATGAATTGTCGGTCTACGGGTGGTTAAACGGGACACGGTGTGATATGCATTCCCGCGGGACTGAGCATCATCTCCCCACTGTTCTAGCGACATGAATTGTCGGTCTACGGGTGGTTAAACGGGACACGGTGTGATATGCTTCCCGCGGACTGAGCATCATCTCCACACTGTTCTAGCGACATGAATTGTCGGTCTACGGGTGGTTAAACGGGACACGGTGTGATATGCTTCCCGCGGGCTGAGCATCATCTCCCCACTGTGCTAGCGACATGAATTGTCGGTCTACAGGTGGTTAAACGGGGCACGGTGTGATATGCTTCCCGCGGGCTGAGCATCATCTCCCCACTGTGCTAGCGACATGAATTGTCGGTCTACGGGTGGTTAAACGGGGCACAGTGGAATATGCATGCTACCCGCGGGATGAGCATCATCTCCACACTGTTCTAGCGACATGAATTGTCGGTCTACGGGTGGTTAAATGGGGCACGGTGTGATATGCTACCCGCGGGCTGAGCATCATCTCCCCACTGTTCTAGCGACATGAATTGTCGGTCTACGGGTTGTTTCCACAGTGCCCCGTTTAACCACCCGTAGACCGATAATTCATGTCGCTAGCACAGTGGGGAGATGATGCTCAGCCCGCGCGTAGCATAATAGTTTGAGAC
Source organism: Conchocele bisecta (assembly GCA_029237695.1). Taxonomy (NCBI): domain Eukaryota; kingdom Metazoa; phylum Mollusca; class Bivalvia; order Lucinida; family Thyasiridae; genus Conchocele; species Conchocele bisecta. The sequence continues at coordinate 194,440,360 of CM055265.1, read as the reverse complement.
AATATGCTTATTTTCCCGTGTACGGACAGTGACGCGCCTCACTCAATGCACAGTAGTAAAATATTAGTTAATAGTCACGGTGTAAAAACGGACGCTTTTGATGCTGGAAAGGTGTGGAGCAACTATATAATAATATTATGTTTGCGTAATGCGTGGGTATGCAAATTTAAAATGAAAATGGTCAAATTTCGTTTCTCTTTTTCTTACTTCTCCTGTGTTGTGATATTCAGCACTATAGTCTCAGACATATGCCATATTTCACCTGCGGGCATCTACGTTCCAAGAATCTCCCGGAGGGGGGGGGGGTGGGGGACCATGCCCCCGAACCCTCGAAGCATTTCGGTCAAAATCGTGGACCTCAACTCACACACACCCTAAACCAAAATCCTGGATCCGCCCCTGAATATGCATCATTTATCGAACCATATGAACTTTATCGAACCATATGTACCATTTATCCGCACTGCATCCTGACCAATATATGTAACATTTACGAACCAATATATACGTTTATCGAACCAATATAAGTATGTATCATTTATCGAACCAATATGCATCATTTATCGAACCAATATAATATATCATTTATCGAACCATGTATGTATGTATCATTTATTGAACCTATATGTATGTATCATTAATCGAACCAATATGTATAATTTATCGAACCAATATGTTTAACAAAACAATTGACATCACATATATACGTTCGATTGAGTTAACTGAAAATAAACATAATCGAACCAATACAGCAGTGCACTATGCGTGTTCAATGTAGCACACATAATTGTTTAAACAAACTATATTTATGTTTGATTAGGTAAATATATCAGTTTATTTTATGTTCGATTTATCGAATAAATAGCAGAACTGTTATCTGCAGACAGTGCATATTTATATTCAATTGGGTAAATATATGTTTGAACGAATTTATATTTACGTTTGATTTATTGAACATACAAATAAACCGTTGATTGTGAAATTACAATAATGTATTTAATTATTGAACATATATGCAACCATAAAATAACAATAGTATTTACGTTCGATAATCATCAATATTCATTTGATTATTGAATATAAGTATGCGATAATCAAATGAAAATATGCCGATCGAACATAGACACAAATCTACTGCCATATGTATGCGTTTGTAGCCTGGCATCAGTTTCACGTTTCGCAATACATTCACAATCATGGCAGTCTACAACGGCAAATGAGTAGTTGGTTTATTGACACTGCAGTAGAAAATAGGTGTATGCCATGAATATGTAAACCACATCGCTGATTATCTTCCTTTGACGATTCTTATCGTGCAAGATTAATTTAATGAAGAGGGTCCACTGCGACATAGGAATTATGTTTCCAATTTATCCATAAACTAAGTCGGGGCTTGTATAGAAATATAGTGCATACACGCAATATGTACTGACACACTGCTATATTTATGTAATGCGGGACTGTGTCCATCCCGATAATTACTATAGTCACATAGCAAGTCACGCTACTCACCAAGTCATTCAGACGCCCATCCAGGCGTTTAATCGGACCTTTCCCTCCCATCATGCCACTGGTGAAGGAGCCACTGTTGAGTGTTTGTTCGTTCCCACGTAATGCCTATAATAACAATAAATATATCGTGGCATATAACAGTCTGTATTATATGTTTTGCAACGACTTTGACATAATGTTCATATCGTTGTGTGAACTTGTATTTTACACCACAAGATGAACATGTATGTCATACTCCTTGCACATTATGAAAAGCCTCTATGTAGGCAGCTATGTTAATACCGGAATGGCAGGCAGACGGACATATTTTTGGAGGATAATATTCAAGAGAATGTGAAAATATATACACAGACAGTATGACAGTTTCAACTCTAAGTACCTGGGGGCCGTTTCACTGAACTTCGTACAACTAAAATGTTCGTAAGTGCAACTGTATAATAATCTGGAAATTCCAATTGATGTAATTACATGTATTGAGCATAGGCTGAATATACAGCCTATGCTCAATACATGTAAATACATCAATTGTTTACAAGAAAAGATTGTTAATGTGACATTTACAGACAATCATAATTTTGCACTTACGAACATTTTAGTCATACGAAGTTTAGTGAAACGGCCCCCAGTGTAAACTGGCTGTCTCGTGAAATAAAGTGTGTATGCAACGAATGATGTTGGTTATAGAATTGAATACAATGTTGAAACATGTATATACTATATAGCAGTATGTTGATAAATAATAGGATCAGTACATACAGTAATACACTATAGATTTAGTAAGTGAGACATCACCAGGGGGCCGTTTCGCTAAACTTATTTCGACTAAAATGTTCGTAAGTGCAGATTTAGAATAGTCTGTAAATGTCAATTGATGGATTTACATTTATTGAACATAGGCTGCATATGTAACCTATGCTCAATAAATGTAAATCCAATACCTATTTACAAGAACACATTGTTATTGTGAAATGTACAGACTATCATAATGTTGCACTTACGAATATTTTAGTGGTACGAAGTTTAGTGAAACGGCCCCCTGAGATGTAGTGCCTTTGCAGCTTACATACACTTGGTATGCTATGTTTTCAAGTCATTCCGACTATTGTTTTCCTTCTAAAGTGCTACCATGTGAAACAATGTATTTAATGGTACATGTATATAATTGAAAGACCGCTCATTGTATGGTGTGTTATCAAGAGGTTTTGACGTCATAATACAGACCATTACCGGAAACACTAGTTACATATTAACCGAACGTGTTGTCTAACTAGTTAGGAACCGTACGTTCTCCAGTATGTACTAGTGTCTGTTGCACGTTTTGCTGCCGACGAACCTTTGTCCATTAAACACATGAAATCTAAAAACTGTTTAAAAATAATTACTTTTTCATCAATACTTTTAAATATTTTTTTAGATTTAATGTGTTTAATGGCCAAAAGTTCGTCGGCAGCAAAACGCGGAACATACAGTAGTAGTTCCCTGGACGTTCATGGTGGCACATACGTCGTAGATTTCATAAGCTATGGTTTCTGTAATTTGGACCTTTGATTTAGTTTTCAAACCTTTCTGGTCCATGTTAATTTTGGAGTATTCAATTAATCACCAAAGGGTACTGTATCAAAAGCTTTAAACTAATGAGTACTCTAATGACAAACACAGTAGACCCTGATGAGACGGCTTGATACGAGTCAACTCATTTGGATCATGATATAATGCGTTGAAAGTTTTAAACTATGACTCAGTTCTAAATATGTTACTACTTCACTGTCAAACGTTACGTAATAACCATGCATGTGTGTCAGTGTACACAGCTACGGCATGTTTATTCGTGGCGTTAATTATTTCACCACGACACAACATAATAATTAATTGCGCCCTAAGCACCATTTGTATGAATAAATTAAGGATGTGCCCTGCAATCATAAATAAAATCAACACAAATGCTCATTGCAACTGCTTATTTGGTCCATTATTACGCCACACATATTACGAACGTCGGCTGGCTATTATAAGCTTGCTTTATTTGTTTGTTTGTTTGTTTGTTTATTGGTGTTTAGCGGCCTATCAACAGCTAAGGTCATGTAAGGCCGAGTAAACGGGTTTTAACCTGCTGAATTGGGTGGGAAATCCCAAAATCAGAACTGAATATTTGCATCGAGAAAAAATATAGTCAGCCCTGAAATTTGAATAACCTGATCTGGTGCCAGGTCCATACCACACCAAAGTCACTTGGCCCGTTCCCCTACAATGGGATTACGAATAATCGGAATACTCAGATAAGGGGTATAACCAGATTCAACTGTCACATACAAACTTTCCAAAGACGTATGTAAGGGTCAAACCAGGTCTCCAGCCGGAATTCCGGTAAGGATGAACCCCGATCGTTAAATTACCGATCGCATTCTCCCACCTTCCACCCACTAAGCGTTGCTTTAATGCGTTTGTTCAACTTATCCGCAGATCAGGACCTACAATGTTCGCAAAATCGAGCCAGAATAATATTTCTTATACTCATTAGACTAGTGAAAATCTTATTATTGTTTTATGTATTTATTTAGATCTCTATCAGGTTGTTCCTTGTGAACATCAGGCATTTATAATACTATTTCCGGTTATTTTAAGTTAGTCTCACTGATTTCGATTCCATAAAGAGCGTTGTCCAACCATAAAGATATCATAAACAATCTTATTCATTCAATATTTGTAGTCTATTTCACCAAAATTGCAAAGTCTTGCTAAGTACACTTTGACGGAGAAATTTTCAATTTAAGGATAAATTTATTAATTTTTATTATACTGAATGTATTACTTTACCACAGCCATTTTGGCTGTGATAATGTAATACATTCAGTATAATAATCCTGCATACTTGTAATAATCAAATATATGCAGATGTTAGTTATATATGAAATAATGCATTTCAGGAAACATAAATTATTACTCCCTCACAGTATACTTAGCTAGATAAGTATGCTTAGCAATTTTTGTGAATTCGGCTAATGAGACACAGTCCCTTAGTCCCTTGCAGAAGTACACATTCGGTGTATCGGTTTATCGAGGTTCCACTGTATATTCTAAATTCATCATCCATTGGTTGTTTCGCCGTCGATTCTGGTTGACAAGAATTGGCATCAATGGATGGTACCCAGAGCACACACAGGACTGAGTCAACTGGTAGACACCGCCAATTTAGACGATACTAACTCCTATTTGGGAGATTGTCTGTGCCGATGCTAACAAATAATTTATCTCATAATTATGATATTCTAACTCCTAATTAGGAGATAATAAGTCCTAATTAGGAGATAGCATATCATAATAAGGAGTTAGTATCTCCTATTAGGAGATAAATATACTTGAGCATTGGCACCAGGATGCTTCCTTATAAAACGGCTTTCGTCACGTTAGCTCGTATATTTCTGCTGGTAATTATTTTCAGGCAATTTCTGGACCTGTCATCGCAGCACACACGTGTTTTGATGCCGTTCTAATGTTACTGGACCTATCATCTGCTTACAGTCGGATTCCTGTTGTAAAACTGACTTATAATGAAACGCCATTCGCACCGTATTCGTTCTGCGCAATCAGTGACGAATTTCGTGTAGCTATAACAATTAATCTCCTGGCGCGAAAATTAACAACTGTCCATTAATGCATTAGCCACCCATCATGTCAAGAGAAACACGCCTGCTTACGAACACAAGAGGTCACAACCACAACATTCACTTTCACGTGTTTAGAATCCGTTCGGAAACCACATGCTGTGACAATAGCAACAATATACCAAAGGAGGCAATATCCCAAATAAACAGTCAAAACTATGGCCCCGAGGTGCTGTGGATGACCCGATGCACTATTGCCCTGGGGCCGAACAGTTAAAATTGCTATGGTTCTGAATGATCAAATGTCTGATTTACACTGAAACGTCTCTAAGCCGAACCTCCCAGGGTGTCCGGTTTAGAGAGGTTTCACTGTACCACCGGACCAGTTTTGCATTACATCCACCAGGCTCCCATCCAACGCGGATATCCAGACCTTGGCGACAACCTACCTAAGAGATACATATTCAGTGGAACCTCTCCAAACAGGACACCCTGTGAGTTCCTCAGGGTGTCCGGTTAGGAGATGTTCCACTGTAAATCAGACATGTTAGCGCTTCATGACACATTCTAGTGTTTTGCAATCATGACAAGTCATACATAACAGCGAAACAGGGCTAGGGTAAACATCAATATTGTTTTCCCGAGTGTCCTGTTTAGCCTATACTCAATAAATGTAAATCCAACAATTTAAATTTCCAGCCGATCCTAAATTTGCACTTACGAACATATTAGTCGTACGAAGTTTAGTGACACGGCCCTCTGGTCCACCATGGCACATTCAGGTTGTATAATACTACAGTGAAACATATCTAAACATGATAGCATAGGAGGTACACATGGTGTCCGGCTTAGAGAGGTTTCACTGCAAATCAGACATTTGATCATTCTGAGCCACCGCTGTGTGCTATGCGATCACAAACAGACATTATCACCTGAGACAAATGACCAAGAAACTCATCAAAATAACATCACATTTTTTGTCTTGGTGTCCGGTTTAGAGAAGTTCCACTGTACTACACCTGAGTTAGGTAACTTGCGTGGCAGAATGGTGTACGGCATATGCACTGAACAGACTGCTCGGATGTGCAGGCTGGTTTGGGGATATGTTGATTGCAAAACTGTGAAGTTCAGTTTTCTCAGTCCATGGTATGATTCCAAGTGTATACTTTTTTTATTTCATCCGTCCATGAATAGACGCTTGTTTAAACGTCTTTATCGTAATATATATTTATGAGAATTCAAAGGTTTCAGCCTCAGTATCGAAACATCTTGACGGTCCTCGTTCATCATTCTTTAGTACGTGCTACGGCAGTTCAATTGCAATTCCATAAAGGAAAACTAGTGCATGCATGGCAATAACAAATACATCATAACTTTGCCATGAATGTTATAGAATAACATTAATAATAATGACGCTATAAGGAGAGAAACTTCCGTCGCCGTTCGTCACGCGTGGTGGGATATCGTGACACACGTGTAGCAGTTTTGACACGCCCATACACGTTCGCGTTGAACATGGTGAATAGTTAGAAGCTATACCGCATATCATGATCCTCGACTGTATATATGTAAGACCCCGGCCGGAACTGGGGCCAATCCAAGAACTGGGGCCATTCCTGGAACGGGGGCTAATCCCAGAACGGGGGCCAAAGACGTGACGTCAATCTCAGAACGGTGGCCAATATGACAATGGCCGAAAAATTTGTGTACGAACGGTGTCAAAACTAAAATTATAGATGCACCTATAAAAATGTACAGGCCCACCTGTAAAAAATATACATGTACCATTTACAGGTACACCTGTATATTTTAGTGTTGACTCCGTTTGTACAGGCAGGCAAATAGCACACACTTCATCGTCTTGTCAATCGAAATAGTTAGTTTACTCCCCTTTTCAACTGATTTTTAAATTCGCATTTGGCCTTGTTAACAAGATGTACCTTATAATACGTCATACTGCGACTATGGGGTATACATCTCAGTCCGTGCACATGCTGAACCTGGCGGAAAATGCAGGTTCAGTATGTGCACGTTTCATCTCGAGGTGGCGTCGGACTGAGATGTATACACCATCACGGATGACGCTCAACTGTCTGCTCTCTACATTAATTAAGTGACACCAAAACAAGTGTTCACACCACTTATTCTCCTCCATTATACATGAATATAGTATAATTACGTACTGTATATTCAACATCGATGTAATATAAGCTAATAAATGACACAATTATTCGGCTGTCGTCGCAACATGACTGGATAATTAGTATTAATACATAGGTATGACAACTTTAACAGCATATTTTACTTTGATTAAGCTACGTACTATACAGTATACTGTATCAAAAAAACCTATCTAAACACTGAGACACCGCCCCCGATTTCCTGCTACAATACTCCCATCACAACCGTGATGCATATGGTTAGACCCGGCCGAGTTATTTGGCACGTTATTTGGCAAGTTATCTGGCACGGTCGTCTTCTCGGCCACCTCGTCAGCCATCTCTTACTGACCGACATGTTTCGTAATGCTTCGTGAGCATTCTGTAATGTATAATTATTAAGTATAATATTCTACGTATGGCTATTGTTGTTTGTATGGTATAAGATTGATGACTTGTCCAATAAACAATTATCTTAGACGCTGGCAATAACTATAACCACTTATCAACATGTATGGTGACACGAACTTACGGGCTACTGTACCGTTAACTAACAATGAAATTAGATTCAACTTGAGGATCGGCTCAGAAACGGTAAAAATATACACCGTCGCCTGCGTTAATCTTGCCCAGACGTCAACGTTCCTGAACATGTATTGTCAATATGAACTCGCAATCAAGTTGTTTGATTCACTAAGCCTGAGCTGTTGCACAGCTCACGCTCAGTCAAACAAGCCGCTTGATTTCAAGCAGGATTTTCACGTATCGTGTCCTGGTTATTATAATGGCTGCGGTGCTATCAACCATGGTAAGTCAAGATATGACATTATGTCATCGTGATCATATCTGACGCGTAAATGAGTGCGCGATTCAAATATGCAAAATATAAGAATCCTTTATACAGAACAGATATTCAGCGACTACAAGTGCTAAATTTTATTAAAAAATATTGGTTATGTCAGGAAATATGTGGATTCGATGTTGTCCATGATATTTTTCGGCTACACTGTATATATATATATTGCCATGTATTACACTTCCATTACAATTGCGTGTGTATGTACGGAGCCCGGCAGGGGACATGGATTTTTTGTATTAATTCGTTCCCACGAAAAAACAATTCGTTCCCTCAATTTAACAATTCGTTACCTCGAATTAACAATTCGTTCCCAGGATATAACAATTCGTTGCCACGAATTAACAATTCGTTCCCACGATATAACAATTCGTTGCCACGAATTAACAATTCGTTCCCGTGGGAACGAATTGTTATTTCGTGGCAACGAATTGTTAATTCGTGGGAACGAATTGTTAAATTGAGGGAGATAATTGTTATTTCGTGGGAACTAATTAATAAAAAAAGAAGTCTCCATCCCCGGCGGGGCTCCGTATGTTTGTACTATTTGCAGGTCTACACGTTTGCCAATGTGACCTATATGTTATTCTAAACATGGTGGCATATGCATGTTGTTTGGGAGGTGTGAAATTGTATACACACACATGTATAACGTTTGTATATGTCATTGTACATTATGTAAACGTCAATCTTTCGGACGCCACGAAACCGCGGAAATTGGGTCGTGCACCTTTAATAGCGTAAATGTATAGTATCATTAATTACGGCGCCATTAGGCAGCAATAACCATGATAACTCACGTCTATGTAACATAGATCGTGACAGGTGATTATGTGTAGTCACTGTGTTATGTATTCCCCTCTTACTAATTAAATAAAAAGCACACGCACGTTCTATAAATACATGTACGTGTATATACAAAATGGCTGTGATAAAGTAATAAATTAGGTATAATAAAAATTAATAAATTTATCGTTAAATTGAAAATTTCTCCCTCAAAGTGTACAGAAAAGTATACTTTGCAACTTTGGTGAAATCGGCTGCAGAACTCTATATTGGCTATTTAGTATACGTACAATAAACGTACTGTTCTTCGTTGTCACACAAATGCAGTCATCACTACTCGATCTGCGATATTCACCCGGACCCCGTTTCACTAAACTTCGTACGACTAAAATGTTCACAAGTGCAAAATTATGATAGTCTGTACATTTCACATTAACAATGTTTTCTTGTAAACAATTGTTGGATTTACATTTATTGAGCATAGGCTGCATATGCAGCCTATGCTCAATAAATGTAAATACATCAATTGAATTTTCCAGAGGATCCTAAATTTGCACTTACGAACATTTTAGTCGTACGAAGTTTAGTGAAACGGGCCCCTGGAATAAACGGTAGGTTGACATTCTATTGCTGCACACAGGTTCTTGAAGAACGGTTCATATTTCGGTGTTTTATGATTTATTTCGGTATCTCTGGTGGTTTTGGTGCATTGGTACCAACATACAATTTACGTCACCTCCCGCGAATTACACGTATACGTATAAAAGCGGTCCGAAAGTTCGTAACGGTGAATGTGTTGATAATTGACGATTTCTGTCATGTGTAATGATTGAGCAGTAGTAGTTGCACAAAACTATTTAAATTACCAAAAACCAACGAAATCGACCCAAATCCACCAAAATCCCGACATGACACCAAAATAGTGAACATCTGTTTAAACACCTGTCGTGCTCACTACGCGCCGGTGTAACACGTTTCACGAAATAGGCGCCGGATTCCTGACGAATTCCCATTCAGCCACATGCAGAAAATACTACATATTCACATTTCGTCTAGTAACCGGCACAAGAAATGTGCGCCGGCTAATGGACGAAAAATGCATTTGCACCAGTGTTGCCGGGTGAAGCACCAGTTTTTATGCGATATATCTAAGTAGAGGTAAGTGGCATCTTGTCAGTAAACCGGTGCATTTTTCGACATGAAACATTTACGCTGGCGCGGAGTGCAGCACCAGTGGGCCATTACCTCTGTTGGCACCCCTTGCTTCATGCCCCCACTCAGGTAGAGCCCGACGAGACTGGCCGCGATGGCCAGAACGGCAAAACTGCCGAACATCATGGAGTACGCGATCCATTTCTTGGTGCGGGCGTTCGCCTTCAACACCGCATCCTGTGTGGAATAGAACAACAGTATGGGACGCAGTTTATTCAGTATTCATTTGATATCAATAATTCGATGCAATAATTCGATGTTGATATCAATAATTCGATGTTTGATATCAATAATTTCAGGTTCATCGTTTTACAATTTATTAATTTTGTATTGATACAGTATATTCGATTGTGTTATCAATCATTCGATATTTTAATATCGATAAATACTGAATACATGCTAAAGCATGTTTTACAATGTATTCAGTATTTATTGATATCAATAAATCGAATTATTGATATAAATATACCGAATAAATAGTAAAACGACGCACACTGGGTAAATAGGGTTCGTGGCATTTCTCTCTACTGTCTGTTTCACGAAACCCGCCCAAACTTTACGGCCATATTAACAATGCAAACATAATACTTTTTTCGATAATATTAAATTTTATTAATATATTATATTTTAAAAAGAGGTGGAGAACCTGGAGGAGGAGTCGAAAAACGAAATATTTTGGAAATTGATTCTGAAATCTAGCTAGATAGCTTGGAAATTGTCTAACTAAGAAAACAAAAGTTTCATCTTGAACATCGGTCCACTATTTCTGAAATTTTAACATGTTTTTTTCGTAATAACATAAAATATGGACCAAATTTCACGAAATAAAAAGTAGGTTAATTTCTTAAATTTTGCTATCATTTAATGTTATCGAAAAAAATATTGTTTTTGCATTATTTATAGCCGTAAGATTTGGGCAGGTTTCGTGAAACAGACAGTAGTCTAGCTCTGAATCAGCTAACGAACTACTGCAGCCTATGGAAGCCCATTAGGGCCACTTCACTTTTTATTAGTTTCCATTTATTCAAGGTGTTTTCTTGAATTTTCAAGTTCTTTTCTTGAATTTTCGAGATCTTGAAAATTCAAGAAAAGATCTCGAAAATTCAAGAAAAGATAAAAAAAAAAAGTGAAGTGGCCCTAATGGGCTTCCGTAGCAGCCTGATAAGGGTCTCTACTGTTTGTTCTGACAAGTGTTACATTGACTGAATGGTCAACAGTGCAGATCATGATAAGACTGCGAGGATGCACAGTCTGATCTCGGTCTACACCAGTCAGGTAGCATTGGCCATAAGTATCAGTTTGACCAGTCACAGCCACATACTTGGGCCGAAATGCGGATTTACAATGCGTGGATTCGCGTTGAAAAGTGTTTCATGTAATATGTGATCAATACAATAAATAGAGAATAGTAGGTTAGTGCCGTGAATGAGAAAAAATATCTGGCAAGGCTCAAGAATTTCTTTATTTCTCATCAGAAGTATATGTAGTGAACAAAAGAATGAATGGTCACAGCATATACTTTGGTTCAGAAATAAGGAAAATAGATCGAGAATAGTAGGTTAGTGCCGTGAATGGGAAAAAATATCTGGCACGGCTTAGGAAACGGGATGGGCGAGGCTCTGCCGAGCACATCCCGTTTCCGTGCCGCGCCAGATATTTTTTCCCATTCACGGCACTAACCTACTTTTCTATTTATCCCGTCAACACCTACAAATGGCTTCAAAATGCAAAAACAATAACCCCAGTCACCGCACATAGTCATACGCAGTGATTAGGTCGTATTGACAGGATAACAAAAAATGTTTCACGGCACCGTGTTTCACGGCACAAATGCACTGTGTTGACGGGATAAACATGGTTATGGTAAGAAATACAGCCACTTATAAACTCTCATTGGTTTTCATCAGTTCGTTGTTGAGACTGAATTTGGTGGGTTCATTTCGTTGAATTTCATGTAAATTGAAACACTTATACCACAGGTTGATGTAACGGATCGAGGTTCATACATTCATTACATATACATAAAAGCATCATTAAGGAAGAAAACATAAGCTAACAAGTCGTTATTTTACTCTTAGCACGTGATACGATTTCCTAATGGTTGGAACAATATTAAACAAAATTCGGTGTCACAGAAGTGCTATAATGCCAATGCATTTATTTTGTAATTGTAAGAGAATGCCATTTTGTCTATGAGTTCAATAGTGTAAGATTGTTGTAAGTGCATGTAATACGCAATGAGCGAGTGCAGTGGAAACTCTCTAAACCGGACACCCTGGGAGCTCCCCAGGGTGTCCGGTTTAGAGATGTTCTACCGTAAAACAGACAGATGACTACTTCAAGACACGCATGTGTGCTTTTATGATCATGACCAGACATTACAATCGGAGATAAACAGCAAAAAACACTATGCAAATTAAACACAACTAACATTTCTCTGTGTCTGGTTTAGAGCGGCTTCACTGTATTCAACTATGGGTTGGATGTTTTTATAGAATGTCTCTCTAGTTCAATACGAACACCTCCGAAGAAATACAAGCAAATCCCGAATTTAGAATTTATATTTAAATTACGTATGGCGTAACGCTTTCAACACCACATGCCTGTATAGCGGTATTGGCAAAACGTGTAGATCCAGATGAGCCGGCTCGTGATTTTAATATTTTAATATTTTTGAGAACAAAAAAACCTTTGGACTATTCTGAAAATCATTTTGTGACGGTTGGATTGGTTGAAAAATTAACATATCAAAATCCATTAAAGTTACTTAGGGGTGAAAGGATTAAGTATACATATATACCTGTATGTCAAACCCATTTTCGATATCCGTTCTGGGCAGGAAGCGCGAGTTGTACATAATATTGTCGTAATGGCCCGCTGGTTCTTTCTGGTCCGTCATGGCTGTGGTGACTGGCAAACGACGTCGAAATATTGCAACACACAGCGGGTAGACGTTCCCGTGAATTGAATTAAGTCCGGCAGAGGTTGTCACGTGTTATCCAAAACTCCAAATCACGATTTAGCTTCGTTTATGTTTTACCGAATTCATCATACAACAATCATAGTTACTGTATTGCGCCGCGAGCAGGTGTATATCTGTATTAATCCAGTAAACGCGCGCGACTGACGGACTGACGGTATACTCCGGTGGAATGACGGGACAGCATTAATATGACGACAGTTGCCCGTTAATGAATGACGGTGTGTAAATTATATATTCATAAGTCCCGCCCGTGTGGTATAGTAAGTAACTTACTCAGGAAATCACATGATCGCGTATTATTAGACACGGATATGCGTAATAGTAGGTGTGTTAATTAACTTTTTACTTCACTTTCTGATGCAAACATGCCCTTTGGTATGGAAGTTCCCTAGGACAATGGAAAACTTTTTATCCAAAGACACACGCTCTATCTCATTTTCAACTCCCGGTATCCATGGAAATCCAAGATGGCCGCCGTGAATATAGGTCAAATCTTAAAATTGGCCTAACTTGGTACCTGATCAAGCTAGAAACATGCACAGCAATCAATAAAATAATTTTCAACAATATCCGTTCATGAAAACATGACCAAAATTCAAAATGGCCGCCATTTTTCGATAAAAAAACGTCTAAATTGAACGCATTGACACAGTTAGTAAGTCCTAATTAGGAGATAGTAAGTCCTAATTATGAGATAGTAAGCCCTAAGTAAGAATTAGGAGATAGTATCTCCTAATTAGGAGATAAAAACTATTTTAGCATTGGCACCAGGACGCTTCCATATATAGTTAATGTATTTATAGACATTGGTCCGTTACTTCAACCTGCGTGTGAAATATGCAACGTGCACTCCCGTCTATATACGATGTGGTTGTTCAGGAGGACATCATTCAGCAATTTGAGAAAGCTAAGATGGCTATCAAGATTTTCACCGTTGGATATACAAATAAAACTCTTCAACCTTTCGCCATAAACTGATACAGGATGCCACCTTTTCCAGTTTACTTTGATAGCATATACATACCAACGTTAAATGTCATGATCAGGGTCACAGCTATATAGAAAACCATCGTAAAATGCAGTACCTTTGCAAGGACAATGTAATTTGATAATGATGTTTGGTAATAATTATTATGTATTCATATCGCAGGGTTATAATTAAGGGACAGCTTCATTGCAGTTCATGGAATAGGCGGTTTGTTAGTAACATGCGCAGGGTAAATTTAACAATTTGTTTCATCCTTAACGGAATTCTGATATCCCTGGTTTAGCCCCCAGGTGCATGTTTTGCTTCCTTGTTACTTGAGAGTTGAATCCGGTTATACCCATTATAAAAGTAGTAATATTTAATACTAATTGCATTACTTTTAGGTAGTGGGGCTAAATGACTCTGGTGTGGTGAGAACCTGGCACCAGGTCAGGTTATTCTAATTTCTGGGCTGAATATAAATATATGTTTGTTCGTACATATTTATTTCTGATTTGGGATTTTCCCCACAATCACAACAGGTGAAATTTGGGATTCTACCATGATAGCCCGGCCTAAAATGGCCTTATATTAGCTGTTGACAGGCCGTTAAACACCATTAAATAAATTACAAATCATGACATTAGACAACGCCAGATTTATTTCATTATTAATTCCTGTCCAATTTAGAAATACTGATCAGACACAGATGATACAGCCTAAACATCATTCAGTGTTTACTGAATGCAAAATGAATCACTGATCAAATTGTGAACAGTATAGACCCTCACCAGACTGTACTGAAAATGCAATAAATACTATGTTATCTGGTTATAAGGTAACATAACACATGGGAAATGTGCAGTTTTTGTTGCGTCTGCTTTAGCGGAACTATAGTCGCCTCTTTTCCGTCCGTCGTCTGCGTCAACAAACGTCAAAAAGTTTGTACAAGTTTCCTCATCACTATATAACTTTAATAATTACTTGACGGATTGCTTCAATATGTGGACACTTGATACATGTGAGCTTTTGGAACACACTCGTGTCCCAATTAACATGACCTTGGCCTTTTTTACCTTCATATTTTTGCGGAAACACTTAAGCCATTTTTTTGTGTCGAAAAGTTTGTACAAGTTTCTTCATCATCATATATATATTTAATATTACTTTATGGATTGCTTCAGTATTTGGACACTTGATACATGTGAGCATTTGGAACACATTCATGCCCCAATTAACATGACCTTCATCTTTTTAACCTTCACATTTTTGCGGAAACACATAGCCATTTTTGCGTGAAACACTTTGTACACGTTTCTTTATCGGCATATAACTTTAATATTACTTGATGGATTGCTTCAATGTTTGGACACTTGATACATGTAATCATTTGGAACACACTCGTACACCATATGCATGACCTTGCCCATTTGACATTTACACTGTTGTGGAAACACGTAGGCATTTATTTACGTCAAAACGTGTACAAGTTTCTCCAACAACATATAACTTTTATATTACTTGGTGGATTGCTTCATAGACACTTGGACACTTGGACACCTGATACATGTACGCATTTGGAACACACTCATGCCGCCATTAAGATGACCTTCATCGTTTGGCCTTCATGTATTTGTGGAAACACTTTACGTGAAAAGTGGGTCGCAGGTGGGAATATGCGATGAACTAATTTAACGATCGGGGTTCATCCTTACGGGAATCCCGACCGGATACCTGGTTTGGCCCTCACGCACGTCGTTGACAGTTTCAGCGGGTTATGCCCCTTCTGTGAGTATTATGATTATTCGTGGACATTAGTATTTATGAGTATTTGTGGAAATTAGTATTTATGATTATTTGTGGAAATTATTATTATGGACCTGGCACCAGGTCAGGTTGTACTAAGTTTAGGGCTCAATATATTATATTTCTTCGATGTAAATGTTCCGTCCTGATTTTGGGATTATACTGGTTTAAAGGTACATGCCCACTTAGTAGGCACAAAATGGTCTTTCCGTGAATAAATAAGTGTATAATTGTATCACTATTCCACCAGTTCTAAAACCTACGAGTGCCTCATTTACATGTAGTAATATTTATTTTACTGATAGTGACGCGCGGTGGTATCAGGCTATTTTCATATGCAAATGAGACATGCTATTTTTTTTAATTATTTATACTAATTGAATGCGTCACCTGAAAACATAATATTTTCGACAGATTATAAAGTATTATCATAACATATCAAAAAATAAATACAGATAAATACAAATTATGTTTTATAAAGGTTACTAACTGATTATTGTGTGTTTCCTTTGTTCTTATCCATTTTAAATAGAAACTAAACATGATAGGTGCTTTCAAGAATAAGTACACAAATTCCTCAGTAATAACATATCATTTTCTGCATATACAAACTGTTACAGAATATTTAGTTAATGCAGAACGACAAACGGCGTCCATCTTGGATTTAACAGTCTGGTTTCACTGTATCGTAATTTTATTATACATCACACGATATCCATTGCATGTTAGTGGAGACAAATTTCATGGCGTTAGCATATTTCAGTCAATATTTACGTTCAATTTAGCCGTATTTTATCGAAAATTGGCGGCCATTTTGAATTTTGGTCATGTTTTCATGAACGGATATTGTTGAAAATTATTTTATTGATTTCTGTGCATGCCAGTACATGGCAATAGACACCAAAATCATGTTTGTAGCATGAGCAGGTACCAAATTATGCCAATTTTAAGATTTGACCTATATTCACGGCGGCCATCTTGGATTTCCATGGATACCGGGAGTTGAAAATGAGACAGAGCGTGTGTCTTTGGATAAAAAGTTTTCTATTGTCTTAGGGAACTTCCATACCAAAGGGGACCTTGCATCAGAAAGTGAAGTCAACACCCTATTTTGTGCAGTTAACACACCTACTATAACATTCAACAGTCATTCAAAAGTTGCATTACATTTCGATAGGTTTTTGTTCTGTTCCAAAGATGCATCGAAATACGAATTGTTTATTTGATATAATTTGTCAATTTATATATTTCGACACTCTTTGTGGGTTTGGATTGTCAAACAGGGCCCGGTTGTTCAAAACATCAGTTAGCTTAACGGACTGTTAAATCCTTAACTGAATGGTTAAAATCTCTGTTAAAACAGAGATTTTAACCATTCAGTTAAGGATTTAACAGTTCGTTAAGCTAACGGATGTTTTGAGCAACCGGGCCCTGGTCATCAGCTCCTTTAAATGGTAGTTCAATATTTCAATAGCAGAGCGATCAATGTATGCGCTAATCAGATCATGAGTGGACATTATGTTGCTGTATTTTAGAAAATTCTGGTCAGTTTTCGCATTGTCGTTTTTCCGCTTTCCAAAAAGCGAAAAGTCGACAATGCGGAAAGGCGAAAAAAAGAGAAATCCGACAAATTAAAATGCACGTGAAAACTGGAAAATGTGCCAAATGAGGCGAAAACGCGCATGGAAAAAGTTACGTCGAGAATTTTAGTTTTCGTATTGTTGTCTTTTCGCCCCGACAACTCGCCCAACCATGTAGTGTTATTTTAGCGCTTTTTCGTGTTGTCACATTGCGGAACGAACTAGAAAATGCGAATTTGCACGTATTAGCTACTGTATTATGCGGCGTTGAAACGAAGTAACGAAACTTAAGGTTCTTAATGTTCATCTCTACGTTGCCAGCATAGAACCACTAGTTTGACGTTTGTTTTGTCACCGCACATGGCTCTGCCGATAACGTGCCCGCGACACATGTTATAATTGCACGTATTTGCCAGTTGTAACCATGGATAGGTCCGGTTGTCTCATGCCGCGTGACTCGTCAACAAGAGAAACGGTTGACATGCTGACAGCTGCGCCACACGTACATGGCCCTGGTATACCGTCGCCTCACCATGTCGAAAACTACGCAGTTGTTATGTATTGTGTTACTATCCACATCTGGGGCCCGTTTCACTAAACTTCGTATGACTAAAATGTTCGTAAGTGCAAAATTATGATAGTCTGTAAATTTCACATTAACAATGTTTTCTTGTAAACAATGATTGGATTTACATTTATTGAGCATAGGCTGCAAATGCAGCCTATGCTCAATAAATGTAAATTCATCAATTGAGATTTCCAGACGATTCTAAATTGGCACTTACGAACATTTTAGTCTTACGAAGTTTAGTGAAACGGGCCCCTGTATCGCATTGCCAACTGTATTGGAACCTCCCTAAACTCGACATTTTTGCGACACTCGTGTGCTTAGTTTCACTGTAATTTATGTCTGATTTGTGTCTGTGATTAATTGAAAATTATTAAAATTGTTCATGTAGTGTAAAATTACAATGGAACCTCTTTAAACTGGACACATTGGGGACCTCCCAGGGTGTCCGGTTCAGAGAGGTGCCACTGTAATCTAAATGAAAGTACTGAAAGTACTGCCACCAGAACTGGGCATAAGGAACGGACAGATAGCATTTGACCTTAACCTACATTTTCTGCTTAAATGATATAGCACTTGTAACAATTGTGTGTGTTAAATTATTTCCTAAGCCACTATAATACCATTATATCATATGATCTTATTTATTTCATGATCTTATTTATTTCATGAGTTTCTTGATAATTTATCTCAGGTGATTCTGTCTGTTCGTGATCGTATAGCACACACCTATGGCTCAGAATGATCAAATGTCTGATTTACAGCGACACAACTCTAGGCCGGACATCCTGGGGACCTCCCATGGTGTCCGGTTTAGAGAGGTTTCACTGTAAATGCATATTCTTTCGCTTAATATCAAGTTCAACAATACTAAACTGGTGTTAATTTGTTTATGTTGACCGTCAATGAATAAACACTTGTTTGCTGTATTTTGTTCACAATTATTTTGTTATCGTATTTTAGACATTTATTTTGAGATAAATGAAAGTCATTAAATTTTGGTTAACATCTTTGTTGCACAATGATAAACAAGTTTCACTGTATACACTTGTGTTAGCATGACATGACGGTCATCGCGGTCAGTAACACAGGTAGACATTTTAATACTGTTGTATCTCAAGGCGTATGATCACGTGGTACTAACAACAATAACAAGTACCGATTCAAAGTACGTAATCTTTTACAGTGTCCTTATTACGTAACGGATTTTGATGAAATATGGCGCATCAAACGCTTCTTGTTAAGCTGCATTTGATGGTCTCTGTATTTTCGCCCAAACTTCTGTCGTTTTTGCGACGAATCGATGTCCGTGTCTCCGAAACGGAAATCGATTCTTCGCAAAAACGACATACGTCTGTGTCAAACTCCCTATACCACCAAATGCAGCTCATGAAGACGCGTTTGCTGCGCCATATTTCATCAAAATACGTTGAATATTAAGGAAAATATAAAATAATACTTACTTGTGGGCGATGTTGTTGTTGTTGTAACCACGTGATCATGCACCTTGTATCTTTGAGTTTAGCGCATGTTAATGCAAAACACGATTATGGCGTTTACAATTGAATCTTTCCGCAATAATACAATATGTTCAACAATTCTGCAAAAACCAGGAACCCACTCTTGGGTTCCTGATTTTTGCAGAATTGTTGTACATTTGAATCGACATTAGCGGCGGATAACTTCGCTTTAGCGCGCACAAACGTATCACCAACATGGTAAGCAAGACAATTTTCACATATATATTCAAAAAGTACCTAGTATAAGTAAGATAATTGTATTTATGGTATATTGTTATATTTGTTGATAACTAATTATTGACAATACATTGGTGAGTATGCATATACAGCAAGAAATAGCTGCGTGACAACAGAAATACAATGTTGCCATGTGGCTTCTGCTTTGTCTTTGCGTTTGTTCTGGCCAACTGGTACAGACCTTCGAGGAGTACCACTGTACTACTTACAGCTTTGGTTGACACGCTGTTGTCTTGTGTAGTCGTTCTATTCTGTGTCACAGAACATGCACTACTCACTGTTATTGTTTCAGCGATGTATTATTGTGTAAGTGGTCTATTTTTGGTCTCAGAACCTGTTCTAAGACCAGAATAGACGAAATTAAAAACAAATACATCGCCTGATTGGACATCGCCCGTTTCACTAAACTTCGTACGACTAAAATGTTCGTAAGTGCAAAATTATGGTCTGTAAATGTCACATTAGAAATGTTTTCTTGTAAACAATTATTGGATTTACATTTATTGAGCATAGGCTGCATGCAGCCTATGCTCAATAAATGTAAATCCATAAATTGAAATTTCCAGACGATCCTAAATGTGCACTTACGAACATCTTAGTCGTACGAAGTTTACTGAAACAGACCTCTGGTGAATTGGTCTCTATATACGGTACATTGCTATATATTCCCTGAAATGTATCATGCCATAATTATGTTAACACATATCATTTTGTAAACATATCTTCCGGTTATATATTTAAGTATGATACAAGAATGCGTAAGTTACACTGTCTTTAAAATCAATTACCAAATTTGAATAGCTCCCCTGTATTAGTGATTGTATGAAATTTTAAATTGTATAAAGATAAACACCTGTATACGTATACCACTGTGTAGTTAACTTACGTACAAGGCAGACTAATACTTGTTCAAATTGAAACGCGATAAATAACTCAACTGATACCGAAAATAAACACTTAAGAAAATATTTATCACACATAATGAGACGAAGTCTACCGCCTGATAGCAGATGAATGAAGTCTATATTGTTCCGTATATGTGTGTCAACATAAAATTGACAGTTTTAAATACCGATAGGCTTACTTTTAAAGTTAATTTATACCAGTACATGCGAAAAGGTACTCGTTGGAAGTTGATATTAGCTTGGAGGTAAGGGTATGGGCAGTTTGGTCGGTATCTACGCGTATTGCATCAATAAGGAACGGCGGTGGCGAGCAAGGTGAGCGCGGTCTCGGCAAGGCTATCAATAATTAGTGTAAACAATTATACAATTGTACAATTTTTAAAATTGCACAATTTCGCAAGCAATGACATTTGTGTCATACAGTGATGGTCGTGAATGTTGTTAAGAAACGAACTGTTGACGGAGAACACAACGTGTTGTGTCGTGGGTGGAAACACGCACCGTATTTGATGTGTGTTTCTGGTGCCCGTTTCACTAAACTTCGTACGACTAAAATGTTCGTAAGTGCAAATTTAGTATCGTCTGAAAAGTTCAATTGATGGATTTACATTTATTGAGCATATGCTGCATATGCAGCATATGCTCAATAAATGAAAAGCCAATACTTATTTACCAGAAAACATTGTTAATGTGAAATTTACAGACTACCTTAATGTTCGCACTTAGAACATTTTAGTTGTACGAAGTTTAGTGAAACGGCTCTCTGATCATTAATTTGGAATCTATCGCAAATGTTACTGACGTTAACTTTACATTTTCATCAGTATGTGAACTCTACGCTGGTTTCAGTTGCCAATAAACTTATCAGATTTGTTATAGTGTATTAATTCAGATAGTCAAACTCCAAAGGCGACCACGCTTTACAAAAACAGAAGTACACGCATAGAGAAAGTTTATGTCAACACTTTTCTATTATAATTCATTGATTTTACTGCGCAATGCAACGATGCGGCGGACACGACACCCGTATTCAGGAGTTATTTGAAGTATGGATTTACAGCCGCTAGTCGGATTATTGAACAACTGGTAAGTCAGTCTGTATTTTCTACGTTTATCCACATATTTGTTGCGGTTTCAATGACATACTAAGATAATATCAGGTTAGTGTGATTTGGTTAGATTGTCAGGCAATGCTAGGAAACGCGTAGGAATTTCGAGGCTCGCCTCGGAATTCCTACCGTTTCCAAGCCGAGCCTGATAAACTGTAAATGAAAATATACTAGACTGGTATTCTATTTATCAGGTAATGTTCCATGCTAGAAGATGGGCAAATATAACAAGGTTTTTGCTGAGAAAACAAACAGCCAGTTGCTTACGTTGCCGCATTACATTGACGTTAGTCGGTGACACCGTTTGTCCAATGGAACGTCGGTTAAAGTAGTTGTTACCCGGATGTGTGTACCTAGTCTATGGATACGACAGTATGGTATCAGTCAGCGTGTGTTCGGTCAATGCATAGCGAATTACATGATAAACAGTAGTACATATAATATATCATTTGTTTCGAAGACGATTCCTTCGTAAATGTTTGGCAGACAGCAAAGGATATGTGGCTGTGACTGGAGAATTGGGGTTTATGGGTATTGCGACCAGTGTAGATCCAGATCATCCTGTGTATCCGCACAGTCCTCCACACCCCCCCCCCCCCCCGCCGTAGCTAATATATTAGCACTCCCCCCCCCCCCCCCCCGCAGCTAAGACATTAGCACTGCCCCCCTCCCCCGCACACCGCAATCCCCCGCATCAATTTCTCATTTCTCACATGGTAATATGCAAACCAGTCCAGCCCACAGTCCATCGGTCCATAACTACATGTAATGTGACTGATATAATTGCCTTTATGTGACGTGAAGGAATTGGCAAATTGTCCTAATTGCCATCCGTATACTATTACTCTAATTGAGGGTCGCTTTACGTTATTACACGTAACCTGTTTAAAGGAATAGAAATGATCATTGCTATCACAAAAACTCAAACGTGGTTAAATGTTGAATATATTAAATTCGTGTTGAATAGCAAGCATAAAGTGAAACCAGGTTATGATATAGATTTTAATTAGATTCGTCTGTAGCGTATATTATGGAAGCCCCGGAGAGACTTCTGACTTCAATACTTCTAGCTTCCTTACTTCCTACTTTCTTTCTTCTAACTTCCAACTTCATTACGTCCTACTTCTAACTTCTTTATTTTTTACTTCCAATTTCATCACTTCTTACGTCTAACTTCCTTACTTCTAACTTCCTTGCTTATAACTTCATTACTTCTTAGAAGTAATGAAGTTAGAAGTAAGGAAGTTAGAAAAGTTAGAAGTAAGGAAATTAGAAGTAAGAAGTGATGAAGTTGGAAGCAAGGAAGTTAGAAGTAATGAAGTTAAGAGTAATTAAGTCAGAAGTCCCTCCATGGCTTCCATAGTACATATTAAAGTTCAATTTTATTCTGCTATACCTAACACTTGTAATGTGCCTGTGATTGGGGGTGGAATATTGTAGGATATCTAAGGCATGGATATGAACAAAACATGATGTTCGGTTATACATGCATGGTACGTGGATGGTGTAATGACGTATCGTATATAGCTAGTTATTTCCCTTTGCAAATCTGTTTATAGAGATCCGGTCCTATGTTTTCTTTTAGCGTGTATTTCTTACTGAATAGTGCAATCCTACAAACTGCGAACAGGGTAGCACCACATCGGACAATAAACTTAATAAATGTGAAAATATGAATTTGGCAAATAATGCAGGCCCGGGTCATATTTTGCAGATATATAGGATGACATGGATCGACACGAGTCGAAAGCACTATAACGGCTCCTTACACAATACACCATTCTTTTATACAAGTAATAAGGCCCGAAAATATACGATTTGAACCGGATTTCTATAAATAACTTCAAAGGGAAATAACTAGCTACGGTCCATCACTTCGCAATACTATATGTGGGCACATATGGGGCTGTGACTTGAGAAAAGGGGTAGATCTATATGAGATGTGTGGCAGACTGCATTATACGCCTGGCTAACTGTAAATATGTTATTATTCACATATTAGATTGTTAAGAAACCAAATGATGCGGCTGCTAGTGCTCCCTTTTATGATGCACAATCAACGTTTATTAGTCGTCTATTTTCCCGATATCCCGAGGCCTATGTATTGCTAAATTGTGAATAGCGGTCGCCATTTTAGGAATAGAGTTGGTGAACATGACGTCATTTTGTTCGAGACATGCAACGTCACATTGGTATGTTTGACGTCACGTTGTTTGCTAAAGATTACGTCTCTTATGCCATCCAAGCTGTAAACTATATATTATACATTCATGAACTACTGTACTATGTGTTTTACAATATTACAGAGGACAGTCTAGCGTCGTAAAAGCCGTTCTGAGCCGGTTTCCGTTGCCTACATGACGTGAGGGTCGATGTATTCGCCGAGATGTTCACCGAGGCGCCCCCTTGGCCAGTACGTGCCGGAGAGCCGTCTGGAGCTGCAGGTAGAGAAAGCTCTGTTCCGCACAAACGCCGAAATACTGAGGAACCTGTGTATCACCAATATGAGGGAGAAACAGAAGGAGATGCATAAACTACCCATAGAAACATCCAAAGCCGCCATGACACCGGAAGTAAGATGGCTGCTAACGAGAAGCGCTAAAATGCAGAGAACAAACGATGCAGGGTATGCCAGGTTTTCTAACCAAATCAAGGACCGGGTGGTCAGCGCGGCCGGACGGCGGGGCTCGGCGACGCCATCGCTTCAACGCCAGAGGTCAATGTGTTACCAGACCCGAGGAGCGGCGGAGCAGACAACGGTTCGCAAGTTGTCCTGCGACGTCCTCGGACCCAGCTTCTGTACAGACTGCACAGAAATAAAAAAGAAAAATGTTGTTATAGCAGAGCACAGACGAAACTTTCCCAACATCGAGGTTGACAGTCGGTCGCTAGTGGCACCGGGAAGGGTGGAACGGTTATATTTGTCACATCCGAAGGAACTATTTTTCCAAAAGCAGGCTTACAAATGCGGTTGTCCAGTTGATCCCTGTCTAGAAATCGCTACGCCTTTAGTTTATTCCCGACACGAGGTATTTGAACGCATTCGCAGGAAGAAATGTATTCAGTTAAATATTGAAGCCAACTCGGAATCCCGGTCGCACGATGACGTTGCACCAGACCACCAGCTGTCCAATGACGTAAGACCGGCAGATAATTACGCGGAGATGGCGCGTATTGACACTCGCGGCAGTCGGCCGTCGTTTTATAACGAGAAAACGGAACCACCGATGAACATGAAAGTTTCAATAACATTTCGTAATGACGGTACTGGCTGAGGTAACATGATCCGGGCTGGATGGGACATATATACACAATATATATAGTGATAGTTCACGTTATATAAATCATTTTGGCCTGTCCTTCATATGCTCAACTCGGGGCCCACGATAGCACTGGTTTTCTGAGCATGTTGTCCAACCATGTGACCTTGTTTGATTGATTGGGTCGCACATTGATTGCACACTCAAGACGTTTGACGGTGTCTGGCTCCGTGATTGTAATACTTATTACAATCTCGGAGCCAGACTACGGAGCCCCGCAGGGGACATAGACTTCTTTTTTTATTAATTCGTTCCCACGAAATAACAATTCGTTCGTCACGAAATAAAATTTCGTTCCCTCAATTTAACAATTCGTTCCCACGAATTAACAATTCGTTCCCTCAATTTAACAATTCGTTCCCACGAAATAACAATTCGCCCGTACCAGACACCGGCGTCATGTTTCAGTGTGATTAAAACATGTGTCGTAGCATGTACCCTGTGCTCATATGCTTAAATCAGGAAGTAAATAGAGAATAGTAGGTTAGTGCCGTGAATGGGAAAAAATATCCGGCAAGGCTCATGAATTTCTTTATTTCTCATCAGAAGTATATGTTGTGACCACTCATTTGAACCGTCTCGCCGAGACGGTTCAAATGAGTGGTCACAACATATACTTTGGTTCAGAAATAAGGAAAATAGATAGAGAATAGTAGGTTAGTGCCGTGAATGGGAAAAATTATCTGGCAAGGCTCAGGAAACGGGATGGGCGAGGCTCTACCGAGCACATCCCGTTTCCGTGCCGCGCCAGATATTTTTTCCCATTCACGGCACTAACCTACTATTCTATTTATCCCGTCAACACCTTCAAATGGCTGTAAAATGCAAAAATCGTATTGACTGGATATCAAAAATGTTTCACGGCACCGTGTTTCACGGCACATACGCACTGTGTTGGCGGGATAAGATGCTGAACTATCGTTACATACCACAGGCGGTCGGCTTAGTGATATAATGGTATAAGATAGAGGATCTTACATGAGTGATGATTTAATATGATATTTTTTAAACGAGTCAGTCAACGAGTTTAATAAATGTCATATTAAATCAACACAATGTTAGATTTTATCTATCACATCTTTGACGCATTTCTGGGTGTTGTTTCTGTATTAACCCTTACTACGCTGACTTAAATGTTGTCGTCTGCTGGAAATGTTTTATTTTCAGTATTTCTCGACAAAAACCTGGTTTTGACAGCACGTGAGAATCGTCTCCAGTGGAGACGATTCTCATGTGCTGTCAAAACCAGTTTTTTGTTAAGAATTAAAGCAAAAATGAAAAGCAGCAGACGGCGATTTCCATCAACAGCGTAGGAAGGGTTAACACAGCTCGTGTGCAATATGTACATGAGGATGTGGTAAATAAGTTGGATCACGTTTGTCCGCATGTACGAGCGATGTTAATATGGATTATCTCCTCCTACATGCGGACGAACCGTGATATAACTTATACTTATTGCATAAGCACAGTATCATTATTTGAAACTGACTAATTACCTAACAACTGTTCTGTAACAAGCTCGTTTGCATATGTCGATGGTCTAGTAACGTAAGGTCGTAAGTGCTATGCTAAAGCATAGCACTTACGACCTTATGTTACTGGACCATCGATGTATTACACTAGTGTATTATGAGTTGTATTACATTGTGTTATATTGAACTGTGAAAGCCCATGGTATGCAAT
The DNA here is from genome assembly GCA_029237695.1 of Conchocele bisecta. NCBI lineage: Eukaryota > Metazoa > Mollusca > Bivalvia > Lucinida > Thyasiridae > Conchocele > Conchocele bisecta. The sequence continues at coordinate 194,413,555 of CM055265.1, read as the reverse complement.
AAACTGTTTTAGACAGGTAGAAAACATAGAGAATACCAGGCTAGTGTATTTTGATATCAAATTTATCAGGCAAGGCTAGGAATTCCGAGGCTTTGTTGTAACCCGGATGTTTGTATCAGGTCAATGCCTGATACAACAATATGTTATCAGTCAGTACGTATTCGGTCAATACAGGGCAGGTTACCTGATAAAAAAACCATTGGTAGTCATTGTATAGTCATTTTGTTTTTGTTTTCTACATGTCAAATCAAGGTGATAGGATGGTATAATCATTTATATTGGTTTGACATGTAGAAAGCAAAAACATTGGTAATCATTGTCAAACGCCATACAAACATTACATTATACCATCAGATCAGCGAGCAGACGGTCTGTGGTGCCGAGTAGGCTGTTTAAACTGCAAGGATTAACTAGGACTCTTTGACGTTCGGTCTCGGCCATTCAAATTGCTTCATTTCGTGTATATACGAGACATCCAGCACGTGCTTAGAACGTTATGGCCTCTAACTATATACCATGACAGTGAACGTGTGCCACCCCAGGGGCGGATCCAGCATTTGGGGAACGGGGGGTTGTCTAGTTGCGAAGGTAACTCTTGCAATATACTCCCGTACCGTCCGTAGCTAGCTACGGACGGTACGGGAGTAATTGCGAGAGTTACCGTTCGCAACTAGGGGGTTGTCCTATTTTCGAGCTCTTCGAAATGCACTTTCCTGTGTTTTAGGGCGTTTAAATTCAGACTCCAACTGGTGGTAAACTGTGATCTATGTAAAATCCGTGGCTAAACTGGGGGATGCAACCCCGGAACACACCCCTCTAAATCCGCCCCTGCACCCACAATACTCCACGCTACATGTAGGTCAAGTCGTTCAGATGAATGTATTTATTTAAGTCTGACTTAACAAACATGCAAAACAAGCATGCGGAGTTGAAGTCAACACAGATAACAGAGTACAAATATATGACTTACAACACAGTATAATATTTGCATAAATAAACTCAAAAGTTGACATAAGTTTCAGAGTACATGCGGATGTACTCTGAACTTCAGAGTACATGCGGATGTACTCTGAACTTTGTGTCAACTTTTGACGTCATTTACGGACAAGTTACGTTTCCCGCATTCTGAGGGTTAACTGGTGGTCCACCACAAGGTAAATGTATTGAGATATTCTGCAGTTTTTCATCACGGTACTTTGCGACATCGGTTAGAATGCGGGAAACGTAAGTTAATCAGCGATTACTGGACTGTTTTAATTCAAGTTATTTTTCACATATTGATGCTTTTTTGTATGTATTTATAGACCGTGGTCCGTTACTTCACCTGTGTTATATCACTGATCGACTGAAAAATCGACAAGTAATCGAAATTACATTCTCGATTCTACTATTACAAGGTGTATGATCACGTGGTACTAAGAACAACAACAAGTACTGAAACTTCCAGAATCCATCCGATTGAAAGTACGTATTATGTTATAGTGTCCTTATTACGTCACGGATTTTGATGAAATATGGCGCATCAAACGCGTCTTGTTAAGCTGCATTTGGTGGTCTCTGTATTTTCGCCGAAACATCTGTCGTTTTTGCGAAGAATCGATTTCCGTGTCTCCGACACGGAAATCGATTCTTTGCAAAAACGACATAAGTCTGTGCCAAACTCCCTGGACTACCAAATGCATCTCATGAAGACACGTTTGCTGCGCTATATTTCATCAAAATCAGTAGTATATTAAGAAAAATATCAAATAATACTTACTTTGGAGTGGGAGACGATGTTGTTGTTGTAACCACGTGATCATGCACCTTGTATTATTATGAAATGGAATAATATATCAATCAAGCATACAAGACATGGAATTTATTATTAATGTATACATTAAATGATACATGTGGACATACAAACGATCAAATGCACATTATAGCTCCTATATACGTTATAGTGTGCATTATTGTTAGTTATAAATATCGAAAACATAGATAAATTAATAATAGCTTTCAAATCAAATAATACTGTTTTGGTTGATACATATACAATGTATATGGTGATTGGTCCGATTAATACCGAGCATAATATTCTAAATGTTGGCCGATTGTGAAACACAAGCGGAAAGACCTACAATCATGGGCACATTACTACCATAGCATGAACGCACATAGGCTGTCACACTTACAAAGATAGTTTGTCTAGTAAGGTGATGGGTGTGTGCGTTAAGTTTATGGAAGTTCAAATAAAAAATGTATATCGGAGTTCTGCTTGATAGTAAATTAATCAATTCGGCGTGTTTGATATGTTAGCAATATAAAACTATCAAATCTGTATCAATAAATTATTAATAAAGAACATATACATGCAGGAATTGGTTATTTACCGTGTCAATATGTTTATCTGACATTTACATGTATATCTTGTAAATTTGAAAGCTTCATTTCGTTATGTTGAATGTTGAACAACAACAAGAGAAAATATGGCTTCCATTGGGAAAATGGGTTTCCAGTTCTATTATTTTTGACAATTTACTACTTGTACATCAAATACTATTTGTTTAAATGTATACAATATACAGTTTACTAAATTTTGACCTACATGCAACAGGCTTGGGTATGCACTTCGATTGCTCACATTGTTGTGAATGGTTCAAATTGTAGCCGTAGATAATATATCGGAGGCGAATTATTGTTGCTAATAGAATACGTGAACTACATTAATCTGATCCAACATTTAAGACATTAACCCTTTCAACCATAAGGAACTGGAATGAACTGTGATATGCTAATGTTTCGACCAATCCAATGGTCACAAAATGATTTTCAGATTCGTCCATTTATGAAAAGGGGGTGTTTTTGCTCTCAAAAATATTAAAATTACTTTCAAAAGTGCAGATCCTGATGAGACGGCTCGTTACGAGCCGGCTCATCTGGATCTGCACTTTTTGCATAAACCGATATAGCGGGATTTCGGGCTCAAAGGGTTAAACTCAATACAATGCGAAATACAGTCACTCAATGAATTAGGAAGCAATTTCGGATTGAAAATAAATATGTTATTAACTGACCAATTGATTACGTACGTACGTGTGTACGTACATGTAGTATTGCTGTATCCCCACCCCCACTGTCTATCGGCGAGAGGACAATAACGGCAAGTGTACATGTATATCACATGTATTCGTTTATATCGAGCCATGATTACGCTATTCATTAACCCTTTCAACCCTAAGTAACTGTAATGGACTGTGATATGCTAATTGTCCGACCAAAAAATATGAAAATTATGCAAAAAGTGTAGATCCTGATGAGACGGCTCGTTACGAGCCGGTTCATCTGGATCTGCACTGTTTGCAAACCCCCTTATAGCGGGCTTACGGGTTCAAAGGGTTAAAGTGTTTGTTTTAGAATAACATCTATCGTGTAAGAATAAACGGACTGAAACGAGAACACTTAACCTGCAAGACGGATGGATGAACGAACGGATAGACGCCAGCGGCACAAGAATATTGCATAACTGCACATATATGGGGCTTCTTGTTTTCTATAGGAGTGAGTGATCGAATAATTGGGACTACACTCTGTTTCACGAAACCTGCCCAAATTTTACGGCCATTTAAGCAATTCAAAAACAATATTTTTTTTGATAATATTAAATTAATGTAAAATTTAAGAATGAACCTTCTTTTTATTTCGTGAAATTTTGTCAAATATTGGTTTTATTACGAAAAATTGATTTCTCTATGGGAATTTAACATGGGGGAAAAAGAGGTAGAGGAGTTGTGGGAGGAGTCAAAAAACGAAAGAATTTGGAAATTGACTCCGAAACCTAGCTAGATAGCTTGGAAATGATCTAACTAAGAAAACAAAAGTTAAATTTTAAAAATCGGTCCAGTATTTCTGAAATTCTAAAAAATTTCCCCATGTTAAATCCCCATAGACATCTTCACTCTGTGAAGATGTCTATGGGGATTTAACATGGGGAAATTGTTTTTTCGCATTAAAATCAATATTTGACCAAATTTCACGAAATAAAAAGGAGGCTCATTCTTAAATTTTTCTGTAACATAATATTATCGAAAAAAATATTGTTTTTGAATTGTTTACATAGCCGTAAAATGTGGGCAGCTTTCGTGAAACAGACACTAAGTACTATTCTATCAACAGTCTGAATCCACCACAACACCCGGCGTACCAGGGGCCCGTTTCACTAAACTTCGTACGACTAAGAAGTTCGTAAGTGCAAAACTAAATAAATGTACAACAAAGCCAATTTGGGAAAATCTTTGGTTGAGTTGCTCAGATTTAATGACCCCTACATATAAGTAGAACATGGTAGCATTAATAAGCCACAGTAAAATTATCAAAATCTGCGTACGAACATTTGTATCGTACGAGGTTTAGTGAAACGGCCCCCAGAGCGATAATAATCGTACTCTACATTACCGGTGTTCCCCTCTCTCATAAAATGAAGATATTAACCATTTAACCCCTAAGTAACTGGAATAGATGTTGATGTTAATTTTGCAACCAATCCAACCGTCACAAAATTATTTTCAGACTAGCCCATTTATGAAAAGGTGGTGTTTTTGTTCTTAAAAATATGAAAATTACTTGCAAAAAGTGCAGATCCTGATGAGCCGGCTCGTCACGAGCCGGCTCATCTGGATCTACACTTTTTGCCAATACCACTATACAGTCCTGGTTTGTTGAAAGGGTAAAGAATGCTTATATGTTGTTGTGACTGGCTAAATGGGGCTTATGGGATTTGCGACTACTGTAGATCCAGATCAGCCTGTGCATCCGCACAGCCTGATCAGGATCTACACTGTCTGCCATCCCATCAATGAAAAGCCGCCATGTTTCAAACAGGCAATACAGGTCGTTATCAGGCTACAGGCGTGGTCTATATGATCACGATCTACACTATAGTCTGCTTCACGAAAGCTGCCCAAATTTTACGGCCATATAAACAATTAAAAAACCATATTGTTTTCGATAATATTAAATTAAAGGAAAATTTAAGAATGAGCCTTCTTTTTATTTCGTGAAATTTTGTCAAATATTGATTTTATTGCGAAAACAAAATTTCCCCATGTTAAATCCCCATAGACATCTTCACGGAGTAGTGAAGAAGTCTATGGGGATTTAACATGGGGAAAAAATTTAGAATTTCAGAAATACTGGACCGATTTTTAAAATTTAACTTTTGTTTTCTTAGTTAGATCATTTCCAAGCTATCTAGCCAGGTTTCGGAGTCAATTTCCAAAAAGAAATCGTTTTTTTGACTCCTCCCACAACTCCTCTACCTTTTTCCCCCATGTTAAATTCCCATAGACAAATCAATTTTTCGTAATAAAATCAATATTTGATCAAATTTCACAAAATAAAAAGAAGGCTCATTCTTAAATTTTCCTTTAATTTAATATTATCGAAAAAAATAATGTTTTTGAATTGTTTATATGGCCGTAAAATTTGGGCAGCTTTCGTGAAACAGACTATAGTCACAAATCCCATAAGCCCCATTTCTCCAGTGACAGCCACATGTGTTGTTATGACTGAAGAAATGTTGTAGTCCCTCACTTGCCTCAATAACATCGCAATCTGGGGCCCGTTTCACTAAACTTCTTACGACTAAAATGTTCGTAAGTGCAAAATTATGATAGTCTGTAAATTTCACATTAACATTGTTTTCTTGTAAATAATTATTGGATTTACATTTATTGAGCATAGGCTGCATATGCAGCCTATGCTCAATAAATGTAAATCCATAAATTGAAATTTATAGACGATCTTAAATTTGCACTTACGAACATTTTAGTCGTAAGAAGTTTAGTGAAACGGGCCCCAGATCAGTGTCTGCATCGTCCTCCATTCAGTCTGGTAAACGACCGTTCCGTTCTAACAAACAATATAAATCACAATAATTCCAGCACAAAAATATTTACACAATTCCCTAACATTTGATTGGCCCGTAGCAAGTGTCTGTCCAAAATTTATATCCCAGTAAACTCCCACGCCGAACTACTTTCCGTAACCGTGAGGCGCAGTTAAAATAATTCTTAAGAAAACGGAAAATAAACACATTTTCTTGATGAATTTATTTAAAATGCTGGAATTATAAGGAATGAATGGCCTTTTTGTGGAATTTATCGGGGATATAAACTTGGAAAAGTCGCGGGAATACTGGACGAGGCCTTCCGGCCTTCGTCCAGTATTCCCGCGACTTTTCCAATATATTCCACAAAAAGGCCATTCATTCCTATATTGGCCGGAATGATATCATCTAGTAGGTGACCGGATTAGCTCAGTAGGTCGAGCGTCGGACTCCGAACGGGAGTCCCCGGGGGTTCGATTCCCACCTTGACCGCTGTGAATGGCCGATTCGGCGTGTCCTTGGGCAAGATAACTTCATTCTAGCCTAGTCCTATTGGATGGGGACTTAAATAGTCGGTCCCAACATGCAAGGTCATCGAACCAGTGCCATCGTTAAAGCAATGCATCTAGAATGGTATCATATCAGGAGCTAGATGGAAACTAAAACATTACTCGCCATTTTTGCAGTCACAGCGTCACATACATGGAACCTATATTAACCCTTTCACCCCTAAGTAACTGGAAATGAATATATATGTTAATTTTGCAACTAATTCAAATGTCACAAAATAGTTTTCAGACTAGTCCATTTATGAAAAGGGGGTATTTTGTTTGTTCTCATAATTATGAAAATTACTTTCAACAAGTGCAGATCCTGACGAGACGGCTCGTTACGAGCCGGCTCATGTGGATCTGCACTGTTTACATAAACCGCTATTGCGGGCTTTCGGATTCAAAGGGTTAAGGACTGACTTTTATAGAACATCATCATTTGTTACAAATATAATAGCTTCGTAATTGTGTTTGAATATCTGTATAAAGTATATCTGACCCTGTCTTATTATGGTATAATTCCAGCATAAAGATATTTACACAATTCCCTAACATTTGATTGGCCCGTAGCAAGTCTCTGTCCAAAATTTATATCCCAGTAAACTCACACGCCGAACTACTTTCCGTAACCGTGAGGCGCAGTTAAAATAATTCTTAAGAAAACGGAAAATAAACACATTTTCTTGATGCATTTATTTCAAATGCTGGAATTATAAGGAATGAATGGCCTTTTTGTGGAATTTATCGGGGATATAAACTTGGAAAAGTCGCGGGAATACTGGACGAGGCCTTCCGGCCTTCGTCCAGTATTCCCGCGTCTTTTCCAAGTTTCTACCCCGATAAATTCCACAAAAAGGCCATTCATTCCTATAATACTATACCGTGCATTGAGTTGTATCATGTACATACTAAGATGGCCGAGATAGCAAGTCCATGCACTGTATAGAATACGGTAACAAATGTTCTCATATATGTTGAACACATATCATATCACATTTACAAAGCAATTATATTGGAATAAAATGACGATTAATGATAGCACGGGCCCTTAAGTCACACTATGATCCGAGGTAGGGACGTGGATGTCCCAATTGATTTCCTCTTCAATCGTCTCAGCGTCAATCGTACTCTTCGTGCTATTCATACTTTTGCCACTAATGCTGCTCTTCTTGCCGTGGAATCGCTCAATGTTGGCGTTCGTCCTGCTCATTGAGCTGACGGCTCGCGACTGCACAATCTCCTCCAGGTCCACGCTGTTCGCCAGCTCCGATGGTTTAGCCGACTGCGCCGACGCCGGCGGGTTGATGTAGCGACGTGCCTTCACGGACGTCGGCCTGTTGAGGTCGTACATCATCTGTAACAGGAAGGTGTCTGAGCACGGGTTTGGTACCCGCAATATCGCCCGCGGTGTCATGAACGGCTTACCATTCTTACTCTTCTTGTTTCGGTAGTTTATGTAACTGTCGACTGAATTAAACTCGATCCGCTTGTTGCTGGACAATGCCAGCCGTTCTTTGTGTTTCGTGTTCCTGTACGGGTTGTTGTAATTCACCCTGACCACGTTACGCACGGTGCTGTCCGTGTCTGGCCGCGATGGAGCCCTCACCGTGCTGCCCGGCCGCATAAAGTTTATCTTCCGGATGGTGCTCACTGTGAACCCGTTGTTGACCACTGTCCCCTGTATCGTCTCTAGCACACCACCGGGCTTCCCCGTCACCACGGTCATCCCGTCCCGGGGCAGCGGGAGGTCGCCCGTCGTCTTCCCACGCCGAATCATGTTGATTTTGTTTTGTCTGTTCAGCAGCTCCTGGGGTGTACAGTGTTCCCAGTCGTGGCTTTGGTTGGTATAGAATTTATGTCCCTGTAGCCCGAGGGCGGATTTCACTGTCCGATAATTAGCACTATGCGTTCCTATGACGGTAACGGGCGATGTAGGCGGAATGGGCGGGACGGACTTCGTGGCCGCCCGCTCGTCCTTCTCCTCCCGCGGCAACGTCTCCTTCTCCAAGTGCATAACCGGCTCACTGAGCGGCGTCGCTGCACGAGTTATCTTTCGCGCATGATATACCGCCTTCGCTGACGTTTTGTAGTTACCCACTCTCTCCTCGTTTAGGTAGAGTCTGTGATTTATATCTTTCGAGCCTACAGGCAAACCGCAAAGCACGAAATGTGGTTTTTCAGCAGTTAATAACTCAACTTCTTCGTTCACCATAAAAGGCGAGTCCATTGTAGTAATACCAAAGTTTGCCGTGCGAACTCGGCCAAGGTGCTCCATTTTGCGGACTGGTGTGCTGTTCGCTGACAGGCCGGTAATCGTCATTTCGGCTGGCGCGTTGCCAGCCTTGAGGACGAACTGGCAGGTTCTGTCCATCGTCACGAGGGCGCTACCTGTAACAACATGAACAGTGTCCGTTATGGCTGCTGTATCGATATATTGTTGATGTAGGGGAAGAGGCATAACTCGAAGTGGAATGTAGGAAATACACACATAGAGTACTGAGTAACACAGGTTGACAACAGAATATGTGGATAATCATTTAAATACATAAATGAGATACGCCATGTGATTTTGTACCGACATCTGCGTAATTTCATGAAATACGTTTACAAAATTTACAATATTTTTCATAAATAAAGTTTTCAGAGTACATGTACTCTGAAAGTTTTGTCAACTTTCGACGCCATATATGGAAAATAATGTATTTTTTGTAAACGTATTTCATGAAATTACGGAGATGCCCGAAGGTACAACATCACATGATGTGTCCTATATGAATGACAGGTCCAAAGGGCAAATCATAAATGCTTCGTTATATTCAGCTTCTAGTATCACATACATGTAAGTATTCACTTCTATAATTACAAATAGGTTGACAACATATGCTGAACAGAATGGGCTTATAACTGAGGCACAGGCTGGTTTTCGGAAAGGATATAGTACGGCTGATAACATTTTTACTTTACATGCAATTATAGAAATACTATTTAGTAAAAGGCAACCTCTTTTCTGCGCATTTATTGATTTTAGGAAAGCTTTTGATACTGTATGGAGAAATGGCCTCTGGTATAAGCTGTTGCTGTCCCGCATAATGTTTAAACATAATTAAAAACATGTATAAATGTATTAAATCTTGTGTTAAAGTAGGAAATGACTTTTCAGAATACTTCCCATGCATGATGGGTGTCAGGCAGGGTGAAAATATGTCACCATTTTTGTTTGCCATGTTTTTGAATGACCTTGAAGATTTTCTCAATGTATGCGGTATTGTAGATTTACAATCGGTTACATCTGACATGTTTCAACATCTAGATATATATGTCGTTACATCTGACATGTTTCAACATCTAGATATATATGTTAAACTATTCTTGTTATTATACGCTGACGACACTATTCTCATGTCTGAAACAGAAACTGGCCTACAAGATGCTCTAAATTATTTTCATCAATACTGTATTCAGTGGAAATTGGAAGTAAACGCATGAAAAACCAAAATTATGATTTTCAAAAAACGTAAATCATCAAAAAAGATAGCCTTTACATATAACGATAACACAATTGAAATTGTAGACCACTTTACATATTTGAGAAATGTTTTTTCACAAAACGGAACTTTTCATAAGACTAAGAAACATTTGATTGACCAAGCATCCAAAGCTCTTTTCGGCCTATTTAGAAAGATTAACAACTTGTCAACTCCAGTAGACTGTCAGTTTAAGTTATTTGATCAATGTATCACTCCAATTCTCTGCTATGCCTGTGAAATCTGGGGATTTGAAAACATTTCGGCTATGTAAATAATTCATTTGAAATATTGTAAAACTATTTTGGGGGTAAAGAAATCTACACCAAATTTCATGGTTTATGGAGAACTCGGCAAATTTCCGCTTATTATTGACATTAAATGTAGAATTATTTCGTTTTGGGCAAAATTAGTTTCAGGGAAGCAGAGTAAATTATTGTTTCTTATGTATAAGTTATTACATACACAACATGAAGCAAATGTGACTCATTTCCGATGGATTCAGAATGTTAAATCTATTTTAACTGAAATTGGAGCTCATGGCGTATGGCTTAGCCAGAACGATGTTAATGCTATCTGGCTGAGCCACTACGCCAGGACTCAGCTTCAGAACCAGTTTATTCAGTCATGGCTCACCAGCATCGATTCATCTTCACGTGGAATTACGTATAGAATCTTTAAAACAGAGTTTGGATTAGAAACAGATTTAATTAATCGTTGTATTATGTAATCTGTTGTATACCTCGTGTGTCACGCATGTGGCTTAGAGTGAATACAAATGTATTGTATTGTACTCCCAAAACTGGTTTGGCTGTTGAGTCTGAACAGGTGCATAAAGGGTGCAATACTTCATGAATTGTGTTTCGTTCACGCTGTATACTAAAGTATTTGAATTAGAGACAGAGCTAACTGTTTACAATGTCCTTCATTCTGGTAAGTTTGATTCTTGAACGTACAAGAGTATGTATGCGGGTTCATATATGAGACACGCCGTGATTTTTACCTTCGGACATCTGCGTAATTTCATGAAATACTTTTAAAAAATTTACAACATTTTCCGTAAATTACGTCAAAAGTTAATAACATTATCAGAGCACATGCGGAATTAAATTTTGTCAACTTTTGACTTTATTTATGAAAAATATTATAAACGTATTTAATGACCTTACGCAGATGTTCCAAGGAACAAAATCACACGGCGTGTCTCATATGTTATTAACGGATTTGGGGACCGAAGTTTGTTCAGTGAAACCAGAATTCCGCGGACGCAGGAGTCTCGCCCATGAGCAATTTTTTTTTTTTTTTATATGGAACAAAAACACCGCATTTTTCATAAATGGACTAGTTTAAAAATCATTTTGTGACATTTGGATTGTTTGCACAATTGACATATCGAAATCCATTCCAGCTACTTAGGGGTGAAATGGTTAACCCTTTCAACCCCACTGGCCTATATAGTGGTATTGGCAAACAGTGTAGATCCAGATGAGACGGCTCGTGACGAGCCGTCTCATCAGGATCTGCACTTTTTGCAATTAATTTTCATATTTTTAAGACCAAAAACACCCCCTTTTCATAAATGAACTAGTCTGAAAATAATTTTGTGACGGTTGGATTGGGTGCAAAATTAACACTAATTCTAGTTTTACTTAGAGGTGGAAAAGTTAAGGCGGTGAGCACGTTCATGGGTCATATAACATCTGTGAATATCGAAGTCGCATATCACCCTGTACATCCATAGAAAACAGATGTGATCAGGATACGGGTTTCAGGATCTACACTACCCATACGTCTCAATGTACCTTTATTACCCGCCAGCCCATCTGTGCCATTGAATAAACACCCACCTGGTTTGCTGGCCTTGGCGGAGGCCGTGGCGGGGGTGGCGGCGGAGGCGGCGGTCCTGGGGGCCGGCTCTCCCTCCACCTTCAGTCGCTCCATCGTGGTCGCCATCTCGCTACGGCTGCAAGGCAACGTGACACAATGAGCATCATTTGGTCAGCTTCATCGGTATATTGCCGAGCATGAACTCTGACATATAAAACTTAGAAAGTATGTTCAACCGGTTCAGAACGCGCACGAGACGTACACTGTTACAAGTATAGAAGTACAGTGAAACCTCTGTAAACCGGACATCCTGGGAGGACTTACGCCCAGCGTTACAGACAGAAGAGTTGGGTTAAGAGCATAATTATTTAGTATATGTATGTCCAGTGTGTATCATTCCTTGACTGACAGGCAAAGATCCAAATCAAACTGCCCACTGTCTGTTTCATGAAACCTGCCCAAATTTTACGGCTATATAAACACTGTATTTGTTTGATAATATTAAATGTTATCAACATTTAAGAATGAGCCTTCTTTTTAGTTCGTGAATTTGGTATAATATTGGTATTATTACTACAAACAGTTTCCAAATGTTAAATCCAGATAGACATGTTCACAGAGCGAATTTCAGAAATAATTAACCTATTTTCAAAATTTAACTTTTGTTTTCTTAGATCATTTTCAAGCTATCTAGCCAGATTTCGGATTCAATTTTCAAAGTTTTTTTGTTGTTTTTTTTTACTCCACCCCAGCTCCTTCGCCTCTTTTTCCCCCATGTGAAATTCCCATAGACAACTCAATTTTTCGTAATAATATCAACATTGGACGATATTTCAAGAAATAAAAAGAAGGCACATTCTTACATTTTGTTAAAATGTAATATTATCGGAAAAGAAAAGTTTTTGCACTGTTTATATAGCCGTAAAACGTGGGCAGGTTTCGTGAAACCGACAGTAACCTCTCCATTGGGCCGACACTGGTTGTCTAACGTCTCAACACAAGTTTATTTTGAAGTTGGCACAATTTAAATAGAATGTCAAAGTCACCTGAGGTTATTAGATTGGGTGGTGCAATGTTAATGCGGGTAGACAATAGAGGAAAACTCCCTGATATGTGTACGCTATCTAACTGCGGGTCCTCCAGATAGATCACCATATCAGTACCTCACCACTGGTGGGGTGGGGTGGGGGGTGTTTGTATCCCCGCGGTGGGGGTGGTGTTTGTATCACACTTCTACACAGCTTAATCACTTATCGTACATCTTTTGAGGTACAAAATCACATGGCTCGTCTCATTATCATACAGGTAACTGCTCTGAACATGAACAATGATAATGGTTTATTTAACTTTATATACGTATCTTTAATTGACAAGTGTTTTGTGGTGTAATTTTATCTCAATTTTAATCTAATTACCATACACCGCAAATAAATACTGTACGTACTGCTTGCCTTGAAGCTTGGCCTGAATATTTATTCATTCTCCGTAATTTAATGTGTACGGCTATTCATTTAAAAATGCAGGCATGAGTCTCTGTCTGGATCTTACGGAGCCCACAGGGGACGTAGAATTACTTTTTTTTATTAATTCGTTCCCACGAAATAACAATTCGTTCCCTCAATTTAACAATTCGTTCCCACGAATTAACAATTCGTTCCCACGAATTAACAATTCGTACCCTTATTTTAACAATTTGTTCCCACGAAATAACAATTCGTTCCCACGGGAACGAATTGTTAATTCGTGGGAACGAATTGTTATTCGAGGGAACGAATTGTTGTTCGAGGGAACGAATTGTGAAATTGAATGAACGAATTATTATTTAGTGGGAACGAATTGTTAATTCGAGGGAACGAATTGTTATATCGTGGGAACGAATTGTTAATTCGAGGGAACGAACTGTTAAATTGAGGGAACGAATTGTTATTTCGTGGGAACGAATTAATAAAAAAACACATGTCCCCTGCGGGGCTCCGTAGGATCTCATATATCCACCGAAAGTGGTAAACAGATCGGTAAAAGTAAATTTGATGCAGATTTGCATCATGAGTCACCTGCAAAAATCGGAATTTTGTAAAACAAATTACAATTCTAAAAAAATATATCTAGTTTTCCGACCACTAGTTTTTATGCAGTCAATGATACCCAATTTAATTTTAATTTAATTATTCAACTCGTGTTTAGAATGGGCATTTATTGTATAATATGTTGGTGGAATAGTCGAGAGTTATAACAAAACGAGTTGGTTCTTCATAAAATGCGACAGTGGAGACAAAAATGAAAATCTGATGACATTCGCACGAATGTCGCAATTTATTCGCAGTTTGTTTACTTGACGTCTGATGACAAGATGATTGAAAAGATTTCTCAATTGTAACGCATATCTGTCACGCGACACTCCCGGCGAATTTTGGCCCAAATTTCGCGAACGTGTCGTAAGTACCAATTGAGTGTGATTCCAAGTTAAAATTGTCGCTAATTCCTGTATTTTCTCGCAATTGTGTGTCTCCAACTAGTCGCGAGCTTTCGCAGCCAAGTGAGATACTACCTTAACTGTATATGAAAGTAGAACAAACCATAACATTATTGGAAGTTGATCAAATAAAATGAACCGAGACACAGTGGCTTTAATAGGTCAAGTGACGAATGTAAAGAAGATTGCGTGTATATGTCAAAGTAAAAAACAATGCTGTGGACAGATTGGATCGGGCAAACAATAAAATAACTGGCAGAATGCTACACTGCAACAAAACTTCGCTAGCTTGGGTTGATTGTAAAATAAAAAGTCAGACATTTGATTATAATTGTATACTAATACGTAAAACGTGTTGCGATTGCCTTGTAAGACACGTGATGATACGGTGCCCACCGATATTCAAGGCAGAAAGTGCAGTTAAAAGTGAGCATACAGAACATCTGTAGCCTATTTCACCAAAGGTGCACAGTAAACTTATCTAGCTAAGTATACTTGAGGGAGTACTCGTTTATTTTTCCAGGAATTAATTATGTCATATAGAACTAATGACTGCATATATTTGACGATTAAAAGTATGAAGAATTATTATACTGAATGTATTACATTATCACAGCCAAAATGGCTGTGATAATGTGATAAATTCAGTACAATAACAATTAATAAATGTATCCTTAAATTAAACATTCCTCCCTCAAAGTGTACTTAGCAAGATAAGTGTACTTTGCAATGTTGGTGAAATAGACAACAAGCACATTTAAATTAAAACGTGGACAGACACATGTGATCTCAATTAATGATGATACTACATGTATATAAATAGGCCACTGGAATGTGGATTGTGATTGACGAATTGGGGTTTGTGCATTTTCCAACCAGTATGGATCCAGATCAGCCTGTGCCTCCGAACAGTCAATCTGGATCTCCCCCGTTCACCATTCCGTTATTGACATACCCGTATTGCTTCTAACAAACAATATATATCATTATCAGGTAACCGAGTGTAGTATTTGACCGAGAGTCACACATACCATACGCCCTATTTCTCCAGTCACAGCCCAGGGTGGTAGCCGAATCACTATAGCCAAACATTCGACGAGAATACCCGTATTTTCTATATCCATTACTGGTAAATTACTAAGGAATTGGCAGATCATGGGGGCTTTTAGGGAAACGTACGAACATATCCCGCTTGAAACAGACGCTTACGGAGCCCCGTAGGGGACATGGAATTCGTTCCCTCGAATTAACAATTTGTTCCCACGAAATGACAATTCGTTCCCTCAATTTAACAATTCGTTCTCACGATATAACAATTCGTTCCCAGGAATTAACAATTCTTTCCCGTGGGAACGAATTGTTGTTTCGTGGGAACGATTTGTTAAATTGAGGGAACGAATTGTTATTTCGTGGGAACGAATTAATAAAAAATGAATTCTACGTCCCCTGCGGGGCTCCGTATATAAAATGCACCAGCAATGTGACTAAAGAAAAGCTGGACGAATTAATGGACATATAGACGGATGGACGGACGGCTTAGATTATCTAGGCTAGCATAGTGAAATGACAGGACAATTCAACGCATAGGCCGGATGCTATCGAGTACGAATTTGCTTAAGAACGTGCCAATTTATATTAATTTATATTGTTGTGCCGCTTTTGGAAAATATCGAAAATTATTGTTTACCCTAGTTTCTCGACCAATGAAAGAACCGTATTTCGACTCAAGTAATCGCATATTGCGACACTTTCGCCAATATCTATTAAATTAATCGTTAAATGTTCAGCCGTTATATTTAGAACTGATTTTACGTCATGCTGTCATCAGTTCACGAGACGCAAAGCATGTTACCGCACACACACGCGCTCACTTCGTGTCACACCGCCAATCACATGCTCGTATAACGATTCGAAATCACGTTTTATGGGCGGAGCTTCGCGACTGGGCTGGGCGTAAACAATAAGTACGTTATAGTTCACATATTTTAATAAATATTCAATATATGAACTATAACTATTACTTGTCACCAATGTAGACCCAGAAAAATGTGCATTGTAGTAGTCGAATCATTGTCTGTATTGTTTGTCATTAACAAGTGAAGTATATATATATCATGGCTGTAGCAATAGTACAGTATAGTGTTGCTTATAGTTCGCCCTACTTTCTAAACCAATCGCTGGGCAGCATTGTGCTCCACTTATTTCACATATTGCAACGTTTAACCCCAATAAGTTACATATTACCAGATTTAATCATTAACTGTTGGACAGGAAATGGAAAATCAATACTCGGATGGGATATTACATTCTAAGCTTGTCTGAACTATAAGTATGTTATTTTCACATATTGGATTTTTCAGGAACTACATGCTGCGATCGCGAGCGCTCCGTCGCATTTAATTCCTTAAAAATCCAATATGTGAACAATAACTTATATATAGTGCTAATAGAGTGGATTGTCCGGTTGGTCAACAATGATCCACCGGCTGAGAAAGGACACCTTACGGTATTTGCAACAAGTGTAGATCATATTGCACGGCCACACAGTAGCATCACGATACATATAGCACGACAAAGCTACTTCATTCACTGACTGGTGAACAGCGTAGGCCCAGACCAGACTGCGCGGATGCGCAGTCTGGTCTGGGACTACGCTGTTCACAAACGCCGTATGGTACTGTTTCTCAGCCGTTGACCTAAGTGCTAGAAATCTTATTTTATCAGTCAATTTCACTGCAATAGACGTAATTTCTTAGACTTAAATGCTAATGTAGTTCACCAGATCTCTGTTCAAGAGTTTCTCACCTGCTGTAACCTACAAAGTTCCATGAAGATCGGCGGCATCATTCTGACCTAGATCAGCTACACTTAAAACTATATCCTTCAGCAACTTCGCCGATGGAATACTAGTACCCAACAACGTGTATAAGTCCAGAAATCCGTACAATGTGGTATTTACTTCGTTCTAAAACTGATGAGTATTCCATGTGTTATTGTTTGTCCCGACCCTCACACTCATTCCCTGTCGTTCATGTCACGTCCCCTTCACTACGCTGTCCCCTCCATCATAGACGACAGCTATCGGGTATCCGACGGTTGTAAAAATGAAACAAACACCAAGCACTTGATACCGGATTTTGAATTGGATTACGGCTAAATATGTTATAATCCCAAATCCTTTGTTCAAGATTAAATATCATAAGACTTGATTGAGACATTGGGGACGGGCATGGGAAACGGTACGTGTTATATAGATGTGCGTCCCGATGTGTCGGACACCGCGCGTGTGTGATCATGTACAGCGATCATTCGAGCCGTTCAGAACGCCAGGTGAGCCAGTGGACCCTTTATCCCTGGTATCTCGTATGGCAGCGGTCATATCTGGGTGTGTTGTGAAACTCCCATATTTAAAGGTACAATAATGTATGTATATATAGTACACAAACCAGACGCCAAATAATTATCGTATGTTAAAGGGGTACTCCTGCAATTATGAAATATGAACGCTTTTTAAAAAATGGAGCCATGTTGAAGAAATAATAGATCACAATCACTTCCGTTAGAACTCATGACTTGAAATACATTTTAGTTTCTCAAAAACAAGTAAACCATCCGGAAACACAGCATCGATATCCAATAGCATGTGTAGTTCCGTTCATGAATACCGGTGTGAATACTTTCTGAACTCCAAACCCAATGTCCTCAGCTTTATAAAAAAAAAATCAAATCAAATTAGATAAAGGTGTGTTATATTCTGTATACATTTATGCGGCGATACTATTGCAAATAACGTTTCTTTATTGTATGTGGCTCACGGATTGGTCGCTTTAAAGCCTTAATCTGTGAAACAATATGCAAATCGCCTCGTCTTTCAGATTACATTAAGCGGAACAAATATCAATTCATATTGCGAGGTTATATAGCCAGTTACCTGCATAATTGTCGCCGGCCGGGGATTCCGGCGCAATTCGGCCCTGTATCCCGGCCCGCGTCCCTACTCCGCCGCGTTTGCATAAGTAACGGAGGACTGATGAAGAAATGTCGCATGTTGTCTTTCTGATCAGGGTATACACTATACTAACAGTTTTATAGTTAATTGATCCTGCTCGCAATTTAGATTCCATGAAGTCTTAGCTGGTCAAGAGTTGTAGCTACAGTGTATATCAAGCCACAGTTCGTTATGGCTCGCTAGATGGTTATATCAATAATTTGGCAAATGTATGAGGTAAGGTGTTCTGCCTATTCTGATTATTCTCCGCCATTGAGTTCGATGATCTCCGATATAACTTGTAAATGACGTAAAAGTTGACAGAATTTTCAGAGCTCAAGCGGGATTGTACGGAGCCCCGCAGGGGACGTAGATTTTTTTTGTATTAATTCGTTCCCACGAAATAACAATTCGTTCCCATGAAATAACAATTCGTTCCCTCAATTTAACAATTCGTTTCCACGAATTATTATATCGTGGGAACGAATTGTTAATTCTATAGAACGAATTGTCATTTCGTGGGAACGAATTGTTAATTCGAGGGAACGAATTGTTAAATTGAGGGAACGAATTGTTATTTCGTGGGAACGAATTAATAAAAAATAAATCCATGTCACCTGCGGGGCTCCGTAGGATTGAATTTTCGAATGTATTTTTTTTCTTCAAAAGTTTCTACGTAATTTACTACGTAACTGATATGTGGCTGTAACTGGAGAAATATGGATTATGGGTTATTCGAACAGTGCAGATCCAGATCAGCCTGTGCATCCGCACAGTCTGATCAGTATCTGCACTGTTCGACGTTCCCTCAATGAAACACATGCTATGTTTCTAACAACCAGTGCAGACTGTTATCAGGCTACAACAGTATGTTATATGATCAGGAGCTACAATGGTCGCTACTCCATTAAGTCCCAATGTCTCCAGTCACAGACACATTTGTGTTAAGAATAAATATCGTGGACAAACGGAGATGCGATCGACGCAGAAAATCGCGTACTATAACCTATATATATTTCGGGTGGATAAAAAAGTACGACACCAAAAATGTATGGGAGGCGGCGCTCCAGATAAGGAATTAGTAATTGAGTATTGTCACTCCATCATTTCTGAATCAATTGGGTACTTCAAAATGTTAATTGGGTAAAATAAAATCATACTACTTTTTGCACATCAACAGACAACAATTATTGAATACATGTAGTTTGCTTCGAAATGAAAACATGTCTTGACATTTCATTAGAATTGTTTCCTTGGAGACAATTCTAATGAAATATCAAGATGTGTTTTCATGGCAAATAAGAAAAATATGCTATATTTGTGGTCTGTTTATTGTTTTCTGCAGCACGATAAAGGTACCACAAATTTTGTATTGCTTTTGATACTCGCTACTTCTGATTTCAATTGGGTTTTGGCAATTCTAATTCTGGTATTTAAGCAAATACGCAGCTTATCTGGAGCTCTGGGGAGGTATGGGAGTTTTGCAAGTAACCCTTTCATCCCGTAACTATCCGCGTACCAAACGCAGCCTGATCAGTGCACAGTGTTGGCCATTTAATCCGTCCCTTATGTCTGATTGACGTAACGTATTTGGGCCGCTGACTAACAAATTATTAAAACGGCCTTACAGCATTGGCAACAATTTGAATCTGCATTCCACTGCATGATTGCATACTAGCATAGTCTGATTAACATATAATTATTCTGGTAATAATATATAATATAATCTACTTGTAGTTTTGCGCATTCAATTACGGAATGTAGGTCCTAATCTGGGCCCATGCTCATCGAATAATTGATACACGCCATGTGATTTTGTACCTTCGGACATACGTTTACAAACAAAATGTACACTATTTTTTATAAATGAAGTCAAAAGTTGACACAATTTTTAGAGCACATGCGGAATATAATTGAAGCAATGTACAGAAAATATTGTAAATTTTGTAAACGTATTTCATGAAATTACGCAAATGTCCGAAGGTAATGTACCGTGTCGATTGTTCAGTGTTTGACCAGTGTAGCTGCTCAGTCGTTTACATAGAGAATAGTAGATTAGTGCTGTGAATGGGAAACAATATCTGGCAAGGCTCAGGAAACGGGATTGGCGAGGCTCTGCCGAGCACATCCCGATTCCGTGCCGCGCCAGATATGTTTCCCCATTCACGGCACTAACCTACTATTCTATTTATCCCGTCAAAACCGACAAATGGCTGTAAAATGCAAAAATAGTATTGACTGGATATCAAAAATGTTTCACAGCACCGTGTTTCACGGCACATATGCACTGTGTTGACGGGATAAAATTAAAATTCAACAATCTGGTAATAACTATATATGGCAGTCGACGTGTGGCTATTCGCAAACAACATAGTTGCATTTGATTAGCGATAATCCATGTCATATCTACAGAATACACAAAATTATCTGTCTTCCTATAGTATAACATGGCGTGCGGGACCCCAGCTTTAATTCAAAAATCAAAATTCGCTTTGTGCATCTACACACGATATTTTTCATAAATAAAGTCAAAAGTTGACAAAATGTACTCTGAATGTTTTGTCAGCTGTTGACGCCATTTACGGAAAATATTGTAAAGCTTGTAAATAATTTTCATGAAGCTACGCAAATGTGCGAAGGTACAAACTCACATAACGTGTCTCATATAAACTTGGAAAAGTCGCGGGAATACTGGACGAAGGCCTCGTCCAGTATTCCCGCGACTTTTCCAAGTTTATTGAACGTTGGAGATAGAGCATTTATACGTTTAACTTTGGAGGAATACAAATAAAAGTGTACATTTCCGTTCATGTCAGATCTTCAAATCACAGGTCATCAACAATAAATAACAAAACAACAGTAGTAGTAAAATCAATAGACATGTCAACATCTGAAAACTAATGTCTGTAGTTTTAGAAAATATTACCCGGGGCGCCTGAGTGCTAAATGGGGGGTGATTTGTGATCGGCGTGATATTTTTGGTTTGACAATGTGGCTACCTTCTATGACA
This sequence comes from Conchocele bisecta, assembly GCA_029237695.1. Taxonomy (NCBI): domain Eukaryota; kingdom Metazoa; phylum Mollusca; class Bivalvia; order Lucinida; family Thyasiridae; genus Conchocele; species Conchocele bisecta. The sequence goes on along the minus strand of CM055265.1, from coordinate 194,392,316 downwards.
CATAAACAACAAATTCAGCAGGTATAACCCTCTCAATGTTTTTCTCAATGACCTGAAACTCATATACAAAATGGCCGCCATTTTTTTTATTTTGTCTCAAAACCTCGTTGGCGCCCCCGGTATTGTAGCTAATCAGGGGCTACACGAATCGAAATACATGACACTGTCAACGACATGGCAACATAGCACACAAAAACGTATACTGTAGATGTATGTGAATTTAACTGGAGAAATGTGGCTTATGGGTTTTGTGATCAGTGTAGCTCCTGATCACTGATCAAATAACACATTCCTGTCTACAACCTGATAATGAGCTAGCTGTATTAACCCTTTCACCCCTAAGTAACTGAATGGGCTGCGATGTGTTAATTTTGCAACCAATCCAATCATCGCAAAATGATTTTCAGACTATTCCATTTATAAAAAGGGGGTATTTGTTGTTCTCAAAAATATGAAAATTACTTTCAAACAATGCAGATCCTGATGAGACGGCTCGTTACGAGCCGGCTCATCTGGATCTGCATTGTTTGCATAAACTGCTATAGCGGGATTTCGGGTTCAAAGGGTTAAGTTAGAATCATGACGGGTGTGTCATTGATGGAATGGCGACAGTGCAGATCCTGATCGGACTGTGCGGAAGCACAGGCTGGTCTGGATCTACGCTGGTCGCAAAACCCATAAACCCAATTTCTCCAGTTACAGCCATGGCACATATGATAGGTACAACCAGAGACGGCTATTTATAGCTCTGGTACAACTATAGCTCATGCTCATGAGACACGTTCGTCCAAAATTAAATGTACGAAAAATGTGATAATGGTCGACAACTCTTACAGCGACTATGACTGTAAATGTATTTAGTTCTCGCCCCTGAACCACAATCACTGATCTAAATCAAGGATCGTAGCTAGTTATGTCCCTTTTATTTGCAAATCTATTTATCGAGATCCGGTCGGGCCGTCCTGTGCTGTATTTCAGCGTTTATCTCTTACTGAATAGCACAAAATTTAGTTTTGTGATCAGAGTAGACCCAGAGCAGACAACTCTAAGTCTTCACTGATTTCAATACCATTAATAAGCGTGAAAATATGAATCTGACATATCTGTATGGTAGTTCCAGCTGATTGCGTAGATATGTAGAATGGTATGGATCAACACTAGGCGATATCACTATAATTGCTAATTTTCATAACAAATCATGCTACACTCACCCTTTTTACAAGCAATAAATCCCTAAACTACACAATTTGGACTGGATTTCTATAAATAAATTCAACGGGAGATAACTAGCTACAATCCCTCATTCTGCCCTCCCAAGTCAAACTGCAGTATCTGTTATACTGCAGTATCTGCACAATGATTGCTATGCTGACCCTGTGCAATCATCCCAAGTCAAACTGCAGTACATGTATCTGTTAAACTGCAGTATCTGCGCTATGATGCTATGCTGACCCTGTGCAATCATCCCAAGTCAAACTGCAGTATCTGTTAAACTGCAGTATCTGCACTATGATGCTATGCTGACCCTGTGCAATCATCCCAAGTCAAACTGCAGTATCTGTTAAACTGCAGTATCTGCACTATGACCCTGTGCAAACATCCCACGTCAAACTGCAGTATCTGTTAAACTGCAGTATCTGCACTAGGGGATGATTGCACAGGGTCAGCATAGCATCATAGTGCAGATACTGCAGTTTAACAGATACTACAGTTTGACTTGGGAGGGCAGAATTGTGCTCTATGATCGGCAATCGAGGTTACTGTTGAACAAATGCACCAACGCCTTACTTGACAGTATTGTTCCACATCAGTTAAACACAGAAACAAAAGTGTATCCTTTACTTGTTCGTGATTATGGATATTTAAAATGACGATAAAACAATGGGAAATTGCATCAGAAATCTGGCTAGATATAGCTTGGAATTGATCTAAGAAAACAAAAGTTAGATTTTGAAAATCGGACCACTATTTCTAAAATTATAAAATTGTCCATATGCTAAATTTAACATGGGGAAATTGTTTTTTTCAAAATAAAATCAATATTTAATCAAATTTCACGAAATAAAATGAAGGTTCATTCTTAAATTTTGCTTTAATTTAATATTATCGAACAATATTGTTTTTGCATTGTTAATATAGCCATACAATTTGGGCAGCTTTCGTGACACAGACAGTAGGACTCAATAATGGTCCAATCGAAAAAAAAGTTACCAACCAAACCATTTGTGGTGGGGTATCGTTTTCAAAATGGGTCAGTTACGGAGTCCTAGGTCCGAGTCTTCCACATGTGGGGTGGGGGTGGCAATTCGAAGAAATAACGGAAATAATAAAGTAGGTTTATATTCTGCCGGGATGCTATATCACTGGTGCTGCATTCCGTAAAACATTTTCGCAAATTTCTGCCGCCGGTTACTAGACGGAACTGCATTTATAGGTAGAGCTGAGTGGTATTTCGTCAGTAAATTAAGATTTTTGGACGTGAAACACTTCACGCCGGCGCGGAGTGCAGTACCATTGTGTATGTTTTACCAACATGACTTTTTCATCTGCATCATTAATTATCGGTTCAATCGTTCTGTGGCAGGTAAATTAATTGCAGGTGCGTGCTGCCTCCGAGACTTGAGCAGACGACGTTTCCCGCCCATTATTGCCGCCAGACCAAATATCACCTGCTTGCCAGTCACGTGACACTGCCAATTATCAACACCTGAACGTGTGTATGTGAACAATCGGTCCTCGGCTCATGAAATGTACCTTACAGTGTTTACAACCGCGCAAAATCCTGGTAACCTTGCCCATTCTCGTAGTTGAACCGGAAGTCAATCTTCGCGGTAGTAGCATAGTTTGAACATTGACTGATTGGCGACAACGTATGCCCTGATCCGCGCAGGCTGATCAGGGGTTATGCTTGTCGCAAACGGCGGATCCATTTTGTGGCTGGACAACCGAATTGTTGTTCACAGCGATGTTTGATCAGTGTAGCTCTAGATGGAAGCAGGTCAAAACGGTACCAGTTCAAAACGGCCCACTTTGTCCAAAGGCGCACTCTCAAGCGTAACTTGAGAAGAACATGGAATGCGCTGTGACTTGAATATACACGGCAAACCAATTGTTAACTGTGTAGAGCATATGTACACATAAAGCAGGGTCTATACTGGTTGCAAATGTCACATCAGCGTCCATTTCGGCTGTGACAATTATCAGCAATTAGAACATGCTGCTACCTAAGTTATCGCCTGGAAAATCGCTTATAATTGCGGTTTAAATTCTGCATATCTTCGCCGCCATTGTCATGGTTCGTCGATATTGCAAGACATAAAGCATCGCCCATCTTGTTTGACCACAGAACAAACAAACGTGGAATGGAACTTCAACAAAAGACTGAACGAGTCTCTTATTTACGGAGCCCCGCAGGGGACATGTTTTTTTTTTATTAATTCGTTCCCACGAAATAACAATTCGTTCCCTCAATTTAACAATTCGTTCCCTCGAATTAACAATTCGTTCCCACGATATAACAATTCTTTCCCACGAATTAACAATTCGTTCCCACGAAATAACAATTCGTTCCCTCGAACTTTGACAATTCGTTCCCACGAAATAAGAAGTTCGTTCCCACAATTTAACAATTCGTTCCCTCGAATTAACGAATTGTTCGTTACCTCGAATTAACGAATTGTTATATCGTGGGAACAAATTGTTAATTCGAGCGAACGAAGTGTTATTTCGTGGGAACGAATTAATAAAAAAGAATTATACGTCCCCTGCGGGGCTCCGTACAGAACAAACGCACGTGGAATGGAACTTCAACAAAAGATTGCACGCGGCTCTGCTTACAGTCTGGTGCAGCCGTGTCGAATTTCAGTTTCACCGTAATTATTTGCAGTCATACAGGACAAGCCATGTGATTTTGTACCTAAGAACATGTGCGATATCTCATCAAACATATTTACAAACTTTACAATATCATCCGTAAATGACGTCGGAAGTTTACGAAATGTTCGTAGGAATTGTGAGATTCTATTCTGCATTTGATATGAAAAATCCTTATTTCGATGTCATTAACAGAAAATATCACAGTTTCTGAAAATATATTTTATGAACAATCGAATGTTCTAACTGTTTTGCTTCCGACGAACTTTTGGCTATTACACACATTAAATGTAAAAAAATATTAAATGTAAGTACTTTTTCATCATAAAAATAGTCAGCCTCCCGAAAAAAAATTTGTTAATGAAATTCCATCAAATAATGATTGTATTGCGATTTTCCTATGGGAATTTAATATGGGGCTAAAAATAGAGTTTTTTCCAAAAAAAAAAAATTTGTTGACCACTTTTCAAAATCTAACTTTTGTTTTCCTAGTTACATTATTTCCAATCTATCTCGCCAGGTTTCAGAATCAATTTCCAAATGTTTTCGTTGTTTGACCCTCCTCGTCACTCTTGAGGGCCCCTTTTTGCCCGATGCTAAATCCCCATATGAAAATCGTTTTTCGCAATAAAATCGATATTCTTTGAAATTTCATCTAATAAAACTTTTTGGGGAGAGTGACTTTTTTATTATTGATGAAACAGTACTTACATTTTAATATTTTTTAGATTTAGTGTGCTTAATAGCCACAAGCTCGTCGGCAGCAAAACGTGGAACAGACAATAAGTACAAAATCACATGGAGTGTCCCAATTATATGCACCCCCGGTTGAGAAAAATGACCATATAATGTTAGCCACCAGCATATTCCCAGATCAGACTGCGCATCAGGGGCTACGCCGTTCGCCATTTCATTAATGACACATCACTGTTGTCGTCAACAAAATTATTAGATTCTACTTCTGCAACCATTCGAACACCACAATTGTATATACCGCTTCTGTCTGCTGCATATATGTTGAAATTATTGAAAACTAATATATGTGTGAACACAATCTCTCTCCATGATAAACTATTTATATTTACAATGTTGTTTGACATACCCCATGTACTTACATTATATATGCATATTTACCTCTGATATCATTTGTAAAACTATCAGAGTGGATAAATACATGTTTCTACATCTGGGAGCCGTTTCATTAAACTTCGTATGACTCAAATGTTCATAAGTGCAAATTTAGAATCGTCTGGAAATTTCAATTAATGTATTTACATTTATTGAGCATAGGCTGCATATGCAGCCTATGCTCAATAAATGTAAATACACTAATTGTTAACAAGAAAACACTGTTAATGTGAAATTTACAGATTATCATAAATTTGCACTTACGAACATTTTAGTCGTACGAAGTTTAGTGACACGGTCCCCTGTATAACTGTGTAAGAGCGTCATAGCAAGCTCGCGTTGTTAGTGTTGTAAGACAGCTTTTCCCATCCGTCGTATTTCCACAGCCGCAATCAAAGCATTCGAAGTACTCAATCATTTCGCTTCTGGTCCCGATGGCGTGTTAGTTATAACTGTATGTTCCACGTTTTTCTGCCCACGAACGTTAGGCTGTTAAACATGTTAAATCTAAAACATATTTAAATGTAAGTACTTTTTCACCAATAACAAAAAAAGTCACCCTCCCCAAAAAATTGTGTTTGATGAATATTGATTTTAGAGCGAAACATCGATTTTCCTATAGGAATTTAACATGGGGGAACAATGGGTGAAAGTGGTGGGAGAGGAGTAAAAAACTAAAACAAATGGAATTGCCTCCGAAGCATGGCTAGATATCTTGGAAATTATGTCAATAAATCGATCCACAAATGAAAAAATATTTAAAAAAAAATCTATGTTTAGCCCCCAAGTTAAATTCCCATAGGAAAACATTTTTTTCGCAATAAATTCAAGATTTGATGGAATTTATTCAAATTTTTTCTTTTTTGGGGAGGGTGACTTTTTGGTTGTTGATGAAAACGTACTTACATTTAAATAGTTTTAAGATGGAATGTGTTTAATGGCCAAAACTTCGTCGGCAGCAGAACGGGGAGCAGACAACAGACAGTAATGTTTAGTTTAAACAATATTTTATTTCATATATAGCAGGTTACATATATACACAAAATATATAAAGGCTTATGTGAATTCTTCTCCTTAGTAATGTTTGATATATGCAATCAAAGCCAGAGTCTGTCAAGTTAAATTGTAGTTTGTATTATAAAGTTGGACAACTCTTTACGTGCTATTTAGAATACCAGTCCGGAGTTTCAGTTCTCTAATGACAGGCATGAATTATAGACACAGATAAGGCATAATGATCAGATCATTATCTGATCATTGATATATATTATGTATCGTCATTATGTATATTATGTATAATGGTGCAGATCAATTTATATATATGTATTGATATACATTATGTATCGCCAGGGGGGCGGTTGAATTTTCAATTTTAGCGCCCCCCCCCCCCCCCCCCCCCCCCTCCCCCTCCAACACCCCAAACACAACTCTACACAATTTACAATACTTTCCGTTATGGCGTCAAAAGTTGACAAACTCTTCATGTACTCTGAACATTTTGTCAACTTTTGACTTTATTTATGAAAAATAGTGTAAAATTTGGAAACGTATTACGCAGATGTCTAATAGTACAACATTGCATGGCGTGTCTCATATATGTTGTGACTAGTCGACAAGACGGTTCAAATGAATGGTACAAAATATTCTTGTACATGTACTTTCATTCATAAATGAAAATAGCAGCAAAATGGTGTTCTCTCAGCATAAAATGTTTCACCAGCACATGGAGACCACATATATTGCACTTGCATCTAGTCACATATAAGTTCAATGGTGTAAAATATTGCAAAGGGTTGTCACTCATTTGAAACAAAAATATATCAGAACGAACTACAGTGGAACCCCTCTAAACCGAAATTTCGGTGAAATATGAATGTTGAATTTACATGTGATTCGCTGTTATGTATCTCTGTTTACAATGGCTTTTCATGATTGCAAAACACTATAATATGTCATCAAGTGCTCACATGTATTATTTGCAATGGAACCTCTCCAAACCGGACACCCTGGATACCTCCCAGGGTGTCCGGTTTGGAGAGGTTCCACTGTACATGTATATATGGAAAGTGGTAATAATAGCAGGCATGGCAATAATATACATTTTTGCTATCAAAATTACCAGTATTGATGGGTTTTTAAACAAGAACGCCGCCAACGGCATGTACCACGTCGATTTTGTGGCTGGATATTAATCATGCACGTTGATATGGTACAAATGTACTATATGTATTTTACCACGACCACCATGGGCACATGCGCGGAAGCAGGGGCGGGGAATGAAAATATGGATGGCATGTATACTCCAGTGACTACACATGTATATATTTCCTATTATGTAACATGTATGTTTGTGACTAAAAAAAGGGGTGTGGTAGGGGAGGATATAGCATTCAAAATCATCTTTTCTACGCGACGAAGAAATGAAGAGCTGAACTATCTTTCCGACACACTGGCACGCATCAATTCACAGACTTAAAATTGCAAAATGGATGGAACTGACGGATACTTTGCCTTCGTGATAACTGTTCTGTGGTTTTCTTTCAGGCACGTCGCTAGGCGGAGGCATGGAAGCCCGGGCTTCAACATAATGTCCAGACACACCATTAATGTGTTACTGTTATAAAATTGCAAAGAGAAAAAATATTTGCCAGAAAAACATAGAATGCAGGATAGTGCACCATCATTTTAAAAACGAATCCGGGAGGGGCGCATGCCCGCGGACTCCACACCCGATCCCTCCAATCTAGCGTACATCCTCATTTTGCGAGCTCTATTGTAGTTGCGAACAGTAACTCTTTCAATCTACTCCCGTACCGTCGCTACGTACGGTACGGGAGTAGATTGCAAGAGTTACTGTTGGCAACTAGCTACATTGGATCACCCACCTGGGCTTTAGCTTTAGACACCACAGGGTCTGGCGACGTCCCTGTCTTTAGATGTATCGACAGTGTAAACACTGATCATACGGATGTGCATGGTGCATTTTCTCATGTCAAGTCACAAATAGTCTGAAAATAATGCAACACATTATCATGTGGTATAAACCAATTTACTACCGTGTCATCAATCAATTACGCCCGTCTACGACATCGGACTTTCAATGGGCGAATATCGGCAGCTTCTGATTACGCCACAGCCGGTGGTTGTTCTATATACAGCCGCCCGCTGACAAAATGCATCAATTCACGAAAGCCGATGAGAATTAAACATTCGCTGATGCCAATATCAACTCGCAATCAAGCAGTTTGAGTGCCTGTGCCTGAGCTGTAGCACAGCTCATGCCCATCAAATCAAGCTGCTTACTTTTAAACACAATATTCAAGTATTTTGCAATGAACACATCTATAAATATTGGCAAGATTAGCGGAGGCGGTGGTGTAGCAATATGACTAATTCAGTGACTGAATATCGCGAACAGTGTAGTCCCAGGCCAGACTGCGCGGATGCGCAGGCTGGTCTGGGGATACACTGATCGCAAAGGTCCGTACAACAGTGTTGTCGGCCGACAATGGATTGTCTGTGTATTTACACATTTGTATATTTATTTTCGACTGGATATAAAGGGATTATTGGATTTGTGATCAGTGTAGCTCCTGCTCAAATGACGCACATCTGTAGCCTGATAAAGATCTATATTGCTTGTTAGAAGCACGGCGGATGTTTTATAGATGGGACGACGAACAGTGCAGATGCTGATCAGAATGTGAAGTTGTACAGGCTAGTCAGGATCTACGCTGGTTGCAAAACCCATAAACCGTATTTATCCAGTCACCACCACACACATGCGTAGTACCGTGTTGCCTCTCGACGTAATATGATATCAAAATATGAATTATTATTTGGCGGCCATCTTGAAAAACGGTCAAGATACCATGTAATTTTATCCGGAATAATAACTAGTAGTATTCAATCATTGACCGTTATAAAGTAGGGAGCCAGTTCGTAATATTAGTATGTGTGCAGGTGCATACGCAGAGGGGGTGCGACGGATGCGTACGCACCCCCTTAATACTTTCAACACCACATGCCTGTATATTGTATTGGCAAAACGTGTAGATCCAGATGAGCCGGCTCAATTTGTGAAGATTGGATTGGTTGCAAAATTAACATAACAAAATCCATACCAGTTACTTAGGGGTGAAAGGGTTAATCTACCGGGGTCTGTCGCTGTGGATGTGCAAAACAAATGTTTAGCCCTTCGAGACATCGATAACGCACCCACTAAATTAATTCCTGCGTACGAGCCTGGTGTGGCATATTTTTCTTACATTTTCAAAAAACAAAAGCAGTCTATTTTCAATAAATGTAAATCCATCAATTGACATTTCCAGACTATCCTACATTTGCACTTACGAACATTTTAGTCGTACGAAGTTTAGTGAAACGGGCCCCTGTATAGTAAACTCTTACAACACAGCGTCCATGAGAATCGCCGAACATCACTACGAAGGACTCCTCGCAAACTTTAAACAGACATGTTTAATTCCTTACGTAAACTCATGAGACCAGTCCACAATGAACATCCACTCACTCGATCTGATCAATATCTACACTGCAGGCCTCGACAAATTTTTATTTTCTGACTCGTCCCACTGGACGAGAGAACCTAAAAATCTACTCGTCCAGACTGGACTTCTACTCGTCCAAACTTTTGGTCAAATAACAAAACATACATTTTTGTATGTACAGTTTGTGATAATATTTTGTGATAACAATAATATTTCCACAGTCAATGTGCCCGTGTAGATCTATATTTCCAGCTTTCGGTGCGCGGCTTCAACAAATAAATTATGTAATTTATGTAATTTGTGTAACTGTTGCTACACAGCGTGAAACAATGGTGCCGTGGTGGGAGGGGTACACTGCAGTTTGCATCTTATTGTAAACGGCTTAGCGTGGCGTTGTGTATTGCAGGAATAATAAGATTGCCAAGTTTTAGATATAATTCGCCAGATAACCGTGATTAATTTCGCCTTTTCGAGTTGTTCATTGGATCTATCAATATCTCCGCCGCCCTGCAAAAACCGGCGTATGTCTGACATCTTGTTTTGTTTGTAAACACAGAGCAGACGACAGTTAAACAGGATGCTAAGTCACGGTGACTGGTTGTAGAATGCACGTATTAAATTCAGTAGTTGCAGCCATGAATGGGAATAAATCGGACACAGTCTACATTGTATATGTGTATCTTGGCAACGCAGAAAGGCGAGTGTAGTAGGTAGTCTCCCTTTACCACGCTCGGTAATCAGTTGAATATTTTATTGGAATTTATAGTAGAGGCAAATTAACACAGATCCGTGACCAATTATCTGAGACAAAGATTTGAGCACATTTTCCACATCTACATTCAATTACGAAAAAAATGAGCGGGGGTGACCCTCGCGAAAATGCTGGCAATTTCCGTGAGGAGGCAAAATCCAAGATGGCCGCCATTTTCAGTCGAATTGGCCATGTGTGGGTTCCTTTTGATCATTGAAGTTGGTTTTTGTGGCTAAAACTTCTGTTACCATGAGCAGAAAGTATCTGCAAAGAATATTTTGTCTGAAAAATGCATACAGGATGAAATAATCCAAGATGGCCGCCATTTTCAGTCCAATTATTCATTAACGGCTACAGAAGGGTTATTTTTGACCAATTGAAGTTGTTTTTTTAGTTTAGAACCTCTGCTAACATGAAGAGAAAATATCTGCAAAGAATATTTTACATGAAAATTGCATAGAGGACAGAGAAAAATCCAAGATGGCCACCATTTTTCATCAAAATATTCGATTACATGCTTAATAAATAGCAGTGAATTCCGTTTTTGAAGCCTAAATTTCTGTTTTTGAAGAGGACAATGTAATTATATTGTATACTTTGTTAAAATTAGCAAATTTACAAGTTTGAAAATCCAAGATGGCTGCCATATTCTTGTTGAAAATGTTGTACTTAAGAAAGGCAATGGGTGGTTCAGGTTTCTAAATATCTGTGAACATATCATCCTCTTCACCGTCCGAGTCCGTTGAAATGTCAGAGGATGTATCATCTGCTTGTTCAACAGATTTACTTCCAGCAATCATGTCATTTAATGTTTGGGGAAGTGCTGGTTTGGTATAACGAAGTGGTTCACACTTTTCCCCATTCATTAGCCCATCCATGTCCAAGTGGGGAAGGTGGAGCGTCTGGTAAATCGTATCTCAATAATGTGTAGACCTGATAGTTGGCTCTCTCAACCTTCAAACGGTGTGAATCTATATCTGGTGGGATTCTGAGAGTGGATTTCTTCTTCATATTCTTCCACTTTGTCGCTCTCGCCTCCGCGAGGGTTTTACTGACTTTGTCTTTGTAGACATATTTCACGGTAAACTCTGTCATGCTTTCTACAGTTGTTTCGGACATGGGCAGTGAGCTTCTCAAAGTCTCCAACAACGTGTGTGCTTCATTACTTGTTTTCACTGTATTAAAAACAGTTTTCTTTCCATGACCAAAGAATGCGGTAGCTGCATCTGAGCCTGTGAAAATGTGAAGCGTAAGAATAATGTTGGAGTCGTAATCTGAGCATAGAAACTTACTGTCATAGACTGATGACTTTCGTTGATTCCTAAATCTCCATCTATCTTGTGGGCAACATATGCTGAAAGAACAACCACATCAGTATCCTCAGCATCGATGACAACCACATCTGTTTCTCCTGCTTTCCTTATCGCAGAGTAGATGTACAGCAGTATTGTGTCGGCTTCCAGGTGTTGACACTCAAACTCCACTTTTCTTGTGTCTTCTTTGTCAGATGAGAGATCCCAGCACTTATCTCTTACTAAGTAAAGGAACTGTACATTTACTTTCTTCTGTGCGATATCTCTGAATTCTTTCTTCAGAAATTGCTGAAGTCGTATTTTGTTTTTGGAATTCTTGAACATCTCGTTAAATTCTCGTGTCGAAGGAATCCTGTCTTCTTTCTTCATGTAGATGTTCTTCGAAACTCCCGCATATCTATGTTCATGTTCACTGTCCTTGGTGAAGTTTGGAACATCGTAAGTGTCGTTAACAAACACCACAGTGTGTGCATTTCGATGACGAGCACATGCCAAGGAGAATATCTTTTCAGCATAATTTCCCCATGTAAAGACATTCTCATCCCTGGTATCTTTATCTTCAACAGATGGAGTGGCTAGCCGCCAAAGAAACCCCATGTCAATCAATGCGATGTATGGGTCTTGTATGGAAAGTTCTACAAACTTTAGTTTTTCAATCAGCTTTGACTTCTGACCCTTTCTCGTGGTTCCATTGACATTAAAAATGGGAAGACATTCTTCGGTCACTCGGTTTTGCATTACTTGTACAAGATCAAATGTGTCAGTGCAGCCTTCTGCAAGAGTGATGACTTCTGCCATAGCCCTATTCTCCATTGCATCAGTTTTTGTAACTGTTTTTGATCCAGCGTTAGCAATGGGAGGATTGCTAAAGTTGTGTCTTTTATTTCTGTGGAGTGCTGCATCAAACGATGTTTCACTCGAGAACATTCTCTCTCCAATGAACTTGCTCACAGAAGCTTCGCCATCAGCATGGGCCGATTCAAAATCGATTACCAGCCGTTCTGATGCAACTATCCCAGTCTGCAATGATCGCAATGTAGGATTTGCGAGATCAAATGGATCACATGAAAATTCTGTCATGCAACTATCTACATCTTGTATTGCCTGTTCGTCGATTCTGAGACGAGTTCGAGAATTCTCACTGTGACCATGAGTGGAATTTGCCAAATCTGCAATGGCATTGAGAGACACCCTCACTCTGTTGATGAAATTTACGTTCCTAGTGTGAATCAACAACTGAGGCTCATTCTTCAAAATCCTCGACCACCCAGCTTTCATCTTTGATCCTTTGTTCATGGTCATCTCTATCCAGAGATCCAAGGGCAAACATGAGTATGGTCTGCCTGTCATTGACTGCGAAAACAGTCCCTCTCTCATGTAGCGAGACTTATCCTCATCCAGACAACTTATCTCGAGCCAGAACTCTACAAGCCATCTTCCATATTTGTCGTTGTCATATATCTGCATCCAAGGCAACATCATCCTTAGTGATGCCTTGAAAGCATCCCAATCTTGGATTCTCAATGCATGACTGTTCATCAAGAGAATCTCCACCATATTCATGAAACTCAACCAGTATTTAGCCATTGGGCTGCCAGCAGTTTCAACTATCTTGAATGCCTCATCTACAAAAGAAGACAATTCTGGATTAGATTCTAGCTCATCATATTGTGCCTTCATCTCCTCCTTGGAAGATGTAGCTGGGGTTTTCAATACTTCAAGTTCTTGTTTGAGTTCAGATGATATTTCCAATCCGCTTTCAAGTCCCTGACGAATGACTCGACGAGAAAGTGCCTCATACATCACTTTCAGACATCTGATACTGCGTTTATAGTGCTTTCCTGACAGTGCCCGATCTACTGATCCCTCTGCGATAACATCGGCTGCTATAAGAATGTCCGATAAGCCAGATCCTTTGAATCTTTTATTCATTGCTGATATAAAGGACATGTGAGCATGGAATGGACCAAGGAATGGAAGTATAAGATCAAACTTTTCTGGATTCTCATTCTTCAACTGAACCATGAGGGCATATACTGGTTGATCTCCTACAAGCTGAATAAAGGGCATACATTTCTTGGTGGCAGCTGCAACCATCCTACACATCACTTCATGAACAACTGACTTCTGAGGAGGCTTAGGAAAAGTAAGAAAGTAGTATGGCTTACTTTTGACAACTTTCTTTTGAATTCGGGCATGGAAACCAGAAAATGCACCAACTCTTTGTGTGTCTGCTGCTATACATTTCCCATCAGAGTCAGTTCGCAACAACGTATGAACTGTTCCCTTCAGACGCTGTTTGTGTGTGTCTTCTGGTGTGATATCAACTACTGGCCTGATAGCTGGAACACCACGCTTTACTGTCTTATAAGGCTCAACATTATGCAATGTTGCTGTTACTGACTTCAACTCACTAGCCTTTGTCAAGGATAGATCTGAACTGCCACTAGCTATGGCAACATCTTCTGGTTGAATGAACATAACATTGGTTCGATGTGATGTGTTTGCACCAGTGAGGGTGTCGTCTTGAAAATCATCATTGTCCATGACAGCCGTTCCAGGAAAGCCTTCTGCAGCTCTTCTGGGCAAACCTCATTCTCTTCAATGTCTTGTTTTGCCCACGAGGCATACAGATTGAGGACATCTTGGTAACTTATGCCAAGTGACAGTTTATTTAGAATGTCCACTATTTCGCGGCTTCTTGTTAGCCCATGGATTGTCACAGACAATAATGTCTTCATGGCTGTGCGTTTCCTCGTGACAAACGAAGATATCAGTGACGCAATACTCAATATATCTGGTTCGTCACATGGTGTACTAAAAGAAGTTTGAGCCGGATTTCTAAGCCAAGTCAGAAACATACGCAAGAGCATATTTGGCTCTTCTGGAAGATCCAACTCATTAGCAGTTGGTGGCCATGCCATGATTTCATCATTTGTAAGCTTCTGCTTCAAACGTCTTGCAACAGAATTCAGCAATTGTTCATCACTTACACCCCATGAATATATTGCAGCCTCTATATAACTCCCTCCTTCTGATGTGTCATAAACAATGGTGCTCTTGTTCTTGTGAAAACGAACATGAAAACCAATTTTATCTTCAAATTCCTTCTGTAGCAGTTGCTTAATTGTGCTAGATTTTGTTGTAGTCATATCAAATCCAAAGTTTTTCATGAGACTGGTATAATCTAGCAGAAGTCCTTGCAATGACCTTGGTTCTTTCAGTTCGAAAACAACTTTCTGAACATGTTGAAAAAACATCTGTTGCACTTCAGCATACCTCACACTTTGCAAGTGCAGAGTAGTGTCCTCCCCTTCTTCGGTACGGTAGACTGGCTGAACATACCTTTTCCAGCAGCCACGATGATACCGAATTTCAGCGGCAAATGGATCATTTGTGGAATCAATAACCGCTAATATTCGATCTCGCATTGTATCATCCTCTAGGTAGACCGTGTGTGATTTGAATGTTCTCCATGCACACTCCTGTTGGAGCAGCACAATTTCCCTTCCTGTGGATGTTTGGGATTATCTGACTTCATGCACCAGATACATAGCAGCTTATTGTGCAGTGGTCCACTGCAGTGACGTAGTCGTCTACTGGATGAAGCTGTGTCGCTATCTTCTACATACTACTGGCGGTTGTGCTTCCTGTTCTATCTCTGTCACTTTCTCCTGTCTTGCAATGGCTTGTTGTAGCTTCCTCGTGCTACAAAGCTGCATTTTACACTTTTTGTGGAAAAAGATACCTGTGGGTCCATTATCCCATGCTACGTTATCATACATGTCTCCATGGCGATCCAGGCCTCTCCAGCCTTTTGCTGATTCCTTCAGCGTATTCCATAAATCAATAGGATAACTGCTTCTATCCTCATCACACTCTAGGTCGCATATAATACACAACTCTTTTGTCCGTTTCAGTCCCCTTGTCATTGGAGGAAGCGCTCTGATTAGTGGTTCAGACATATGTTCAGACATCTTATGTTTCTGAATGCATCAAATTATAATAGAAAGTTTATGCCAGGACATACTTTTGAAAATAAATGGTAGCGTAGTTAAATCACAATTGACCAATGATAAGACTGCTTTGTTCAGCTTCTGCAACAAATGCAGTTATGAACATCAGATTAAAAACTGGTAATAAATGGCAGCGTAGTTAGATCACAATTGACCAATGATAAGACTGCTGTTCAGCTCATTACATCATTCAAGTAAGTAAGAATACAAGGAAGATAACTCTGGATTTTTATTTATTGATGTTTGATGATAATCAAATAATTACATTGACACACACACTGTTTGTAACTAATAGCATAAGTAACACATTGTATGTACATGTAATTAGTTAAATCATTTAAAGCAATTAAAGTAAATTAGCTACATATGATATATTAATAATAAATAAAGTTTTAATAAACTGAATACATAAATCTGAAAGCCATTATGTAATTTAATCCGTGGTCAAGAAATAGATCGGAACAAAAGTGTATGAATGAATGTTGTTTTACTTCTGAGGACAAGTTACCCCCGTCCAAAATACAGCTAGGACATAATCCCCCCGTTCAAATACAAGGTAGGACAAAATCCCCCCACCCCTCACATAATAGTGTAATTACATTGTCCTCTTCAAAACAGAAATTTAGGCTGCAAAACGGAATTCACTGCTATTTATTAAGCATGTAATTGAATATTTTTATGAAAAAATGGCGGCCATCTTGGATTTTTCTGTCCTCTATGCAATTTTCATGTAAAATATTCTTTGCAGATATTTTCTCTTCATGTTAGCAGAGGTTCTAAACTAGAAAAACAACTTCAATTGGTCAAAAATAACCCTTCTGTAGCCGTTAATGAATAATTGGACTGAAAAAAATGGCGGCCATCTTGGATTATTTCATCCTGTATGCATTTTTCAGACATAATATTCTTTGCAGATACTTTCTGCTCATGGTAACAGAAGTTTTAGCCACAAAAACCAACTTCAATGATCAAAAGGAACGCACACATGGCCAATTCGACTGAAAATGGCGGCCATCTTGGATTTTGCCTCCTCACGGAAATTGCCAGCATTTTCGCGAGGGTCACCCCCGCTCATTTTTTTCGTAATTGAATGTAGATGTGGAAAATGTGCTCAAACCTTTGTCTCAGATAATTGGTCACGGATCTGTGTTAATTTGCCTCTACTATTAGTATTTCGCTTCGCAAAACTTCGCATTTGCATTTTCTCAGTGGTAATCTTCAAATTTCCACTCGCCTGACTGGACGAGCGGCTTTCAATTTTCACTCGCCCAGGCTGAAAAGTTACTCGTAAATACGAGCGGACGAGTGGATTTGTCGAGGCCTGACACTGTTCCATGAGTTTGCCAATTCAGCAGTATCCATACACATCACAACGTAAGAAGCCCATGTCCTGTCGATACCACTAGCACTCATACCATGAATGTACCAGCAGACCAGGTGGCCGTTTCACTAGACTTCGTAGGAATAAAATGTTCGTAAGTGCAAAATTATGATAGTCTGTAAATTTCACATTAACAATGTTTTCTTCTAAACAATTATTGGATTTACATTAAATTATTAAATTTAATGTAAATCCATCAATTAAAATTTACAGACCATCCTAAATTTGCACTTACGAACATTTTCGTCGTACAATGTTTAGTGAAACGTCCCCCAGGTTGCCGTTTCACCAAACGTCGTACTGGGGGCCGTTTCACTAAACTTCGTACGACTAAAATGTTCGTAAGTGCATAATTATGATATTCTGTAAATTTCACATTAACACTGTTTTCTTGTAAATAATTATTGGATTTACTTTTATTGAAAATATGTTCAATAAATGTGAATTCATCAACTGAAATTTCCAGACTATCCTAAATTTGCACTTACGAACATTTTAGTCGTACGAAGTTTAGTGAAACGGCCTTATGACTATCCGATCTACTTGGGTTCGCTCACGCCCCGCCAACCAAGTCTGGAGACGCATATCAATTTAACAGACTGCTGGAAAACAATGGGGCGCCGTTTTGGACATTAATACAAGTTCGTTATATCACCTATTCGAAATGGAGATATCACCATTTTGAATGGGTGACATCACTGATTCATCACGAAATGGTGATATCATTGATTCAACACGAAAGTGTGATATCACATATTCGATTGGGCGATACCATGCATTCGAATAGGCGATACCACCCGCAGAAGATTCAAATAGGTGATATCACCCATTCGAATAGGTGATATCACCTAGTATTCAACCGATGATATTATGTATTCAAATGGGGGATATAATACATTATTTTGAATTGGTGATATCTCGCATTCAGGTATGAATAGGTGATATCACCCATTCGAATAGATGATATCACCTATTTAAATTGGTGATATCACCTATTCGAACGGGTGATATCACAAAATGTTATTAAAGCCCAAAAAGGCGCCCCATAGACAATGACAAAAATACTTTTGAACTGAAAAAAACACTGTTGCTGTTAACCGTTTGAACCCGAAATCCCGCTATAGCGGTTTATGCAAAAAGTGCAGATCCAGATTAGCCAGCTCGTAACGAGCCGTCTCATCAGGATCTGCACTTTTTGAAAGTAATTTTAAAAAAATAGCCCCTTTTCATAAATGGACTAGCCTGAAAACCATTTTGTGACGGTTGGGTTGGTTGCAAAATGAACATATCAAAATCCATTCTAGTTACTTAGGGTTGAAAGGGTTAATGCTTATAGAAAACAATGAAATAGAATAGAACATAACATTTATTCTGGAATACCAATAGTACAAAGATGTCCACCATACATAAGCATGATGTTAATTCTAAGAAGATAATGTAAACATGTAGAAGAATGCATGGACAAGATAGAATATCAAATTTATGATAAAACAAAACTATCTTACCAACAAGGCTGCTGCAATAACAAGGTGCATGATCACATGGTTTCAACAACAACAACGTCGCACACTCCAAAGTAAGTATTATTTGATATTTTCCTTAATATGCAACGGATTTTGATGAAATATGGCGCAGCAAACGCGTCTTCATGAGCTGCATTTGGTGGTCTATGGAGTTTGGCACAGACTTATGTCGTTTTCGCAAAAAAAAGACAGAAATGTGGGCGAAAATACAGAGACCACCAAATGCAGCTTAACAAGACGCGTTTGATGCGCATTATTTCATAAAAATCGTAATAAGGAAACTATAAAAGAATACGTAATTTGTATCGGTACTTGTTGTTGTTGTTAGTACCACGTGATAAAATTGCAAATTAGTTCTGTTTCATCAATATCTTTAACTCAAATGCGTCAACCCTTTCACCCCTAAGTAACTGAATGGGCTGCGATATGTTCGTTTGGCAACCAATCCAATCATCGCAAAATGATTGTCAGACTATTCCATTTATAAAAAGGGGGTATTTGTTTTTCTCAAAAATATGAAAATTACTTTCAAACAGTGCAGATCCTGATGAGACGGCTCGTTACGAGCCGGCTCATCTGGATCTGCACTGTTTGCATAAACCGATATAGCGGGCTTTCGGGTTCAAAGGGTTAATATTTAACTTTTGAAATAATGTTGAACTTAAACTAGAATATGTTGTGCCCAAAAGAAAGAAGTGTTCTGTCTTCATTTACGGAGCCCCGCAGGGGACATGGATTCTTTTTTATTTATTCGTTCCAACAAAATAAGAATTCGTTCCATCAATTTAACAAATCGTTCCCTCGAATTAACAATTCGTTCCCACAAAACAACAATTCGTTGTCTCAATTCAACAAATCGTTCCCTCAAATTGACAATTCGTTCCCACGTTATTATAACTGTTAAATTGAGGGAACGAATTGTTATTTCTTGGGAACAAATTAATGAAAACAATAATTATACTCCCTTGCGGGGCTCCGTATTCATCTTCAATTTGGTTGTGACATGTATTACACCGAGTCTGTTTTCTCTTGGTATCTTTGGCTAAAAGTAGCGTCCACTTTCAATCAATAGATTGTGTGCGCTAATTCTAATATTCGTCAATTTGTTTCTAATTGACTTTTTCTATGAGAATAATAGGTATTTTGCAACTCGAAAGTTGAGTAAGACTTTGCAAACACATATAGTTTGTTTTCATATATTTTATTTTTCAAACGAGTTAATTCTCGACATGATAATATTATAATCAGTGAATGTATTTGAAACTCAAGTATTGTAATGTAAGTAACTGTGATTCAGAATATGTGTCTGCCTGACCATCAACAGTATACGTAACAAACTATATATAATAATTATATAAATATAGTATAATGAGTGGCCATTTCACGTGGGTAGTTCTGAAAGTGGAAACGAGTCAATTGACAATTAATTACTTGTCAATAAGTCCCCATTTCGCCAGACAGACCACGAAACCTGTCATAAAGAGACATAGGCACGTCCTGTTTGATTTAATGTTGACACAACCTGACGAAATAACGATAAAAAGATAACGCTACCCATTGGCAAAACTGTTTTCAGATAGTGTTGCGCTTGAGTAGCACAGATAAAGCGATTACACAAACGACGGTGTATGGCCAACCAATATCGGCTGGCACACCGATACACAACACTCGCGCATGTTGTCGCTTTAACTGGATATTGGTGACCGGAGTTGTGGAAGACAGGTGTAAATTGTGAAAGATTCCGAGTAGGATGTAGCCGTTTGTGCCCAGTTGTGTGGAGTTATTCACGATGCCGCTCGGTTGTCGGAATATAGAACCGGTGTGTCTCGGCGCCCACACGGTGCCACAGACCACGGACGAGGAATTAAAGTGTGTCCACCTGACGGTGGCTAACAACGCCATAGTTGGGGCTCTTTTACAACTTTCCAGTTTGGTGCGCCATGCTGACGATTTATTTTGCGACATTTCTGATGAGTGTCAGAAAGTGTTCGAACGGACGGACAAACTCACCAAGAAGATACGGCATATCGGGGACCACGTGGGTAAACTGGACGCCAAACAAGTCCGAGTTCGTAAGTAGCATAAAGTTTCAGTTGTTGTACTATACTTTCGCTTTGTGTTGTGTATACATGTACTGTATGTCCGGCAAATGCATGCAACCAGAAACTCATGTTCTGCAAACACCAGACATTATTTGAATCAAGTGAAACATTTATGTTGCAACAAGGTGACATATAGGTCCAATGGGCTGGGTGTAATTAGTATGATTATCAATGTTATATTTATTCTTGTACGTTTACACATGTCACTATAATAAACAAATTACTTACTTACTTACATAGCACCAGGCCCGTATTGGTGGGGGGGGGGGGGGGGTGTGCGTCAGGGGCGAGCCCCATGTAGTGGCGCGAGTACGCTAGGCATACTCGGGCGCGAGTACGCTAGGCATAAACCATAAAGGTTTAAACCTAGATGGCCTGAAATGCACTCTCCTGCATTTTATGTCATTTAAATTCGGATTTCAACGGTGGCATTTTCATGCAAATTACCTGTATATTAATGCATTTCAAGATTTGTTGAGATTACTGTTTGAAAAATAGCGGACGTCGGCGAATTTAAGGGGGTGCGTACACACCCATCGCACCACTCCCCCCCCCCCCCCCCCCCCCTGCGTACGGGCCTGAGCACTATGGCTTTACTACCGTTAAAAGTAAATAATAAATGATAAAAGTCAGATAATGAAAAATAGAAGTTAAACATGATATAGAGACATGGCATGTTAGTCTATGTATGCTTGTGTGACACAGGTGTGTTGTAACAATGATTGCTTTGTAATCTGGAAGTTAAAGTAGAGAGATCGGGGTGTAGAACACAATTTGTAAACACAGAAACTGCTCATATATGGAATGGACTCGTGTACCCTGAATTGATGTCGTGCACCTGGATTGATGGCGGAGTTTTGCGTTATAATATGTGGCTGTGACTGGAGAAATGGGGCTTATGGGATTTATGACCAGTGTAGCTCCTGATCAAATAACACATTCCTGTAGCCTGATAATGATTTACATTGCTTGTTAGAAGCATGACGAGTGGTTGAATGATGGAATAACAGACGGTGCAGATCCTGACCAGACTTACATTAGAAAATCTCAGCTCTACGGATGTGTTTTACTATTTCATCTGTCTTTTATATTTTTTGTATCCGTGATACCAAAAATATAAAAGACACATGAAATAGTAAAACACATCCGTAGAGCTGAGATTTTCTAAACACATCCGTAGAGCTGAGATTTTCTAAGCTAGATCAGACTGCGGATGCACAGGCTAATTTAATCTGGATCCACACTGATTGCAAAACCCATAAGCCCCATTTCTCCAGTCACAGCGACAATTATAATTCAGAGCAGCAGATAACATATATCAATTTGATGTATATTAATAGAGTATTGTACCCATTCATTAATAAAACAGTTGTAAATTTATAATCACTCTGACACATGCAAATAAAAAGTAAAGACGGACTGGGAATACATTTTGACGCCCTAATTTCAAGTTGTAAGTGAATTTATTTTTTGGAAATGTTTACTAAATTTATCACGCTCATTTCAAACATAAAATTGTGACTAAAGATTTTCTTTTGTTATATAGCAACGCATATTCTTTGTTTATAGCTGTGCTAATTATTCAGTAGGTCGGATATAAAGGTGTGTATTTTATTCAACACTGCTTGTATCATCTAAAAAAAAAAGTTTATCTTCAACATTTTTTTCAAGAATTGTTATCCCTCATTTATATGAACTGAAAGTTAATGAGTATTTTCAAAATTCTTGTCAATATTTTGTACTCACACTTTTGAAAATAAGTTGCATACATTCAGCTGATATGTGTAAAATACACCAATACACATCTTATCTGACCACATTCATTGGAATGAATTGAAATATTAATTTGTAATGCGTAGACAATGGGATTTTTAAGTAGGGTGGAATATAATTAAACAACTATCTATGTACTTGCATATTTTCATAATAATATTTTTTGGCCTAATCCACAAGAATGCAGGTTTAATTATGCCCAGAAGTATATGTTGTTACCACTCATTTGAACCGTCTCGCTGAGACGGTTCAAATGAGTGGTCACAACGTATACTTTTGAACAAAAATAAGAAAAATATCAAAAATTATTTCAAGTTGTTCATACCCCATATAGAGGTATTCAAAATTAACTGGGTTAATAGCATAGTCGGCAATTAAGACGGCAGAACTCATTCCTGATATATTTATTGAAGTAACCTGGTGAAAATCCTATTTGACGCGCGATGGTATCAGGCTATTTTCATATGCAAATGATGAATGATATATTTTAATTATTTATACTAGTTAAATGCATTATGTGAAAAATAATATTTTCGACAGATTATAAAGTTTCATCATTGCGCACCAAAAATTAAATACAGAGAATAAATAGTAATGTCCGTTAACATTTTAAGGAAACACGGTTATCGCACCTGATATCAGTGTCGAAATTTATGTCGAATATGAAATATACAATAATGCCAATAAAGATGTGGGGTACTGGTGAATGAATGTTTACTTTGCCAGAAAAGGTCATATCTACAGAATATACAAAACTATCTGTCTCCCTATATTATAACCTACTGAGTGGGCATGTACCTTTAACCCTTACTACGCGGAGTTAAATGTTGTCGTCTGCTGGAAATGTTTTATTTTCAATATTTCTCGACAAAAACCTGGTTTTGACAGTACATGAGAATCGTCTCCAGTGGAGACGATTCTCATGTGCTGTTAAAACCAGTTTTTTGTTAAGAATTGAAGCAAAAATGAAAAACAGCAGACGGCAATTTCCGTCAACAGTGTAGGAAACAATCAAGCAAACTAGTGCATAGACATATACTTTATTTATCATTGTTGTGACAAGTTTCCACGCCAGGTGTAACGGTAGACCCAATTTGGAGTCTATTGTTATTGACAATCTGCAGCAGGCCAAAGGTACATGGGTCGCTGAGTTTCACCCCCACATTGGCTGTGAAAGATCACGTGCAGCGATAAACTTACACATCTTTGTTGTGGCGTTTTATACCTCAAACTTTTATGTCGAATTGTGAAGGCTTAATTACAGTTTTTGCAGTCTTTTGAAACAGCCAAATAATTGTCAAATCCTTTGGTTATAGGAGTCAAGGAAGAAAATTGTACATGTGTGGTGTACATTATAAAATGAGGCTTAATTGTTAACGTTTTTACCAGTGTTTTGCAGTGTACAGCTACGAGGGGGGGGGAGTGTGGGGTGGTGGTGACATTGAATGTTTCACTTAACGCCTACACCGCTATCTTAAGTTTTTGTCGTCTGCTGTTTATTTTCTATTTTCCAATTTACAACATGCTTTGACAGCACTTTAGAATCATTTCCATTCAAAATGATTCTGAAGTGCTGTCAAAGCATGTTTTTATTGAGAAATTAGGCAAGATATAAAAGCAACAACAGACGACAATTGTTGTGCATAAGCTGTCTAAGGGTTAATACATGGCAAATACAGACTGGATGTACCCACTGATAAATCCATATGGCCACCGGCTGCGAAATGGGACCTATTAATGGCTGTGACCAGTGTAGCTACAGATCATCCTGTTTCACTGACATCTTTATCTTGAAGGAATGGTGGCCAGCGTAGCCCCTGATCAGACTGTGCAGAAGGAATGGGAACCAGCTTAGTCCCAGATCAGCCTGTGCATTCGCACAGTCTGATCAGGGTCTACGCTGGTCTCCATGCCATCAAAATAAAGATGTCGGTGAATACCCAATTTTGATTTGTGTATAGATGATATGAATTTTAGGATCTACACTGGTTACCCGTGTCATAAGGGCCTTTATATCAGATGTCAGCGGATGTATCCACACCAGATATGGGAGTTACATTGGACACAGTGGTATTTGTGGCTGTGACTGGAGAAATTGGGCTTATAATGGCTGCTACGAGCAGTGTATATCCAGATCAGTCTGTGCATCCGCACAGTCTGATCGGGATCTGCACTATTCGCTATTCCATCAATGAAACACGCGTCATGCTTCCAACAAGCAATATAGCTCATTATCAGGCTAGAGGACTGTGCTATTTGATCAGGAGCTATGCGGCCTGGTCACAAATCCCATAAGCCCCATTTCTCCAGTCACAACCACATTTCAAAGCGAGTCTGCCATCTCTCATTTGAAATCCATTTGAAACATTCTCAATTTTCAGGATGTAGAATTTTATACTTACAGGAAGTAATAAAAACTAAAGAAAAATAACGACTTCAGATTACTGTTATTTGAATAAATATACGGGTTAGAATTGTCTCCAGCAGTCTATTTGTGAGTACATGTAAATGTATGTCATAGAGGACAGAGGACAACATAAACTGCTGGTAAATTGAGTTCAGTTCGACCTTAGGAGATAAAAGTTGGTTATCTACTGGTTAAGGAGCTAAATAATGTGTAATGATGAGGGAGACACAGATAAACATTATGTAATTGTGATCTATCTTCCCAGACAGGCACTGTAAAATAGCTACACCACTGTTCAAATGAGTCTGGAATTTTTTGTACATTATCTTTAAGTGCTCTGAATTAGGTTCTGTTGTTTATTTTAAAACGCCCATTTACAAAGGGGACATATTTTGTATTTCTGTTCACCGTTAACCCAATTTACAGCCGGGATACAATTATAATAGGACATGAAAAAATCCCTATTTTCCTTATTTCCTCTCAAAAGTATATGTTGTTGCCACTCATTTGAACCGTCTCGATGAGACGGTTCAAATGAGTGGTAACAACATATACCTTTATCGAGAAATAAAGAAAATAATGAGATTTTTTCAACAAAAATTATATTCCTTAGGCTGAAATGGGTTAATCCAAGTTTGTAGAGGGAATTTACCCATTTCATCCCTAAGTTGCTGACATGTACTATTTAAGTTTGTGTTATTTTGTAAAAATTAAAAAATATCCGCAAATGGTGCAGATCTTGATGAGACGGCTCGTTACGAGCCGACTCATCATGATCTACACTGTGTGCAAACATTAGGAAATAGGTTGGTAATGTTGAAAGGGATAGAATGTTTTATCAGCCAATAATTATGCTGTTATAGTTCGTACAGACATGAACCTCCAACCAACCCCTCAATGTGACTGAGAATAGTACTGTTGAGAATAGTCTGTGAGAAATATCTGGTACAATAGCACTATTGTATGTAGAAACCTCTACAGAGTAATGCCTATGTTTGGTATAAACCAATTTGCCCTATATTTATATGTAATATACTAATGCGTGTTTTTAGCAAAGACATTAATAACATTTAATAGTACTTACGATGCATAGCATAATTTATCAAACTGAGCATGAAAATAAATTATTGGATTTGACTAACATGAAAGTGGTGTCATTACCAAATCAGTTGAATATCTATTGCACTGTGTGCTGGAAAGAAGGTGTTAGCATTATACCATTCAAACCAATGTAAACCCAGAACATCCTAAACTTCTGTAGAATCTGATCAGTGTCTACTACTTTTGCCAACTTGTTAGTCATGTGTTCCATATAACTGTCTCGCAGTTTAACCCTTAAAAGGCGGGAACCGAAAATGTCGTCTGCTGTTGTTTCATATTTTGTATCCTTTCTCTGTAAAAACATGGTTTGACAGCACTTTAGAACCATTTCCATTGGAAATGGTTCTAAAGTGCTGTCAAACCATGTTTATGATAAGGAAAATGGAAATTAAAACTTAAACAGCAGACAACAAATTTTAATTCAGCACTGTAAGGGTTAAAATGGTATGTGTGGGCTGTGTTTTGGGTACACACGCAACGGTAATGATGTTGTTTGTTAGAACACATCTCATTTGTGATATTGACAGGAGAAAGAATGTAAGACCAATCCTTCTTGAAACGATTTATTATGTACTTAGTAATGACGTTATCAATTTCTGTTTACAATTCCCAGTGAACCAAGAAATTTGAACTAAAACATTAAAGTGGCTATATACTGAACTCTACATAGCCCCGCAGGGACGTAGAATTTTTTTTTTTTTTAGTAATTCGTTCCCACGAAATAACAATTTGTTCCCTCAATTTAACAATTTGTTCCCTCAATTTAACAATTCATTCCCACAAATTGACAATCCTTTCCCACAAATTAACAATTTCTTCCCTCAATTTAACAATTCGTTCCCACGGGAATGAATTGTTAATTCATGGGAACGAATTGGTATATTGTGGGAAATAAATGTTACTTCGAGTGAACGAATTGTTATATCGTTGGAACAAATTGTTAATTTGAGGGAACAAATTGTTAAATTGAGGGAACAAATTGTTATTTTGTGGGATCGAATTAATAATAAAAAATTCATGTCACCCACAAAATAACAATTTGTTCCCTCAATTTAACAATTTGTCAGCTATTATGTTTTCACATAAATCAATCAAGCACCTTTGTGTTGAGACAGCTTTCAAAGTATTGTCCTTAACCCTTTCAACACCAAGTAACTTAATAGGATGTTCCATGCCAATGTTTCACGCTATTTCATTAATTTTGTTCATTCAAATTATCCCATTCTTCTAAAAGGGTAATCTGTACGACGTTTAAAATTATTAACAAACAGTGGAGATCCTGATGAGACGGCTCGTTACGAGCCGGCTCATCTGGATCTGCACTGTTTGCAAACATTGTCTCTATAGAGGTCTGTGGTGTTGAAAGTGTTAATTTCGAGTGAAATGTCTCGGGACTTTGTAGCTAATAAAATTGCGAGGTTTGTTTGCATCTGCAAGCATTGTGTATGAAATGCTACCTATCTATTGGTCCATTTCCATATTGATTTTCAAATCAGCCAATCAATATCACGTAATACAGCAAGTGATCTAATAATAGTTTTGTTTCCAATACAGAAAGTTAACAATCTGTGTTGATCTGAGTGGCACACACAACAATGATTTAGCTGTTTTGAAATAGAAAATAAAATCATAGGCCTACATTGAAATATCAATTATTCTTTTACTGTTTAAATGTTACTTTTAAATAAGTAAAATCATTCACACAATCCATGTTTTGTGCAAGAAAATGTCTAACAGAAGCAAAGTTCTATTGGCAATTGCTTTAACCCATTTCATGCGGAGGATATGCCATTATGTTTGCGGAAAATCCTAAATATTTTCCTTCTATGCGCTCAGAAGTATATGTTGTGACCACCATTTGAACCGTCTCGTCGAGACGGTTCAAATGAGTGGTCACAACATATACTTTCATTGAGAAATAACCAAAGATAAAAAAAAATATTTAAAAAATTCATAACCGTAAAGGTGTATTCCGCATGTAATGGGTTAAGGCAGTTTACCGCCATATTTTTATCTATGCAGCGCAAGATATACCGTATATATATTTGTGGTCACATAATTAATTACATCGTTCATATTTCTAACATAATTGTTACACATGTTACATACAATAGGTCATAAAGATATAAAAGTTATGTGCACTGGAGTTTAACCCTTACAAATTACAATGCAAGAAACGTAAATTGTCATCTGCCACTGCTTTATATTTCGTATTTTTCTCAATAAAAACATGGTTTGACAGCACTTGAGAATCATTTCCATTGGAAAGTGTTGTCAAACCATGTTTTTACTGATTAAAATGGAGAATAAAATATAAACAGGAGACAAGACAATGTAATTGAGCACTGTTTAGTAGGGTTAATGGGACATACACCCATTAGGCCATTTAGAAAGTACATTTTACTTTGGTTCTCAGAGATTGCCACGTCATTGCCATTGCCATTGCCAGAAAAATCCCTTCGCTTCAGGGCATTTTATCGTCATTGAGAAATAAAAACGTACTGTAACTTGGCCACATGATCAATAAAAAACACTACCATGCAAAAATATAAATCCAATCATGTTTGACGAAAACCTGTTGATTTTTCTTGTCTAAAGAGGTTATAATAACTTCATAGAACTGTTAGAACATATATGTGAATCACATGTTTAATTGACATGCAAAATGTCTTTGGCGACTTGAACATGTTGAACAAAATCCACCATTCTGCAAACCCCATGTCTGAGAACCAAAGTACTTGTTTTATGGCCTTATCATGCCCGCAGGTGGAAGACTCGGACCTCAGGACCCAATACTTGGGTTACCCCACCCAGCCATTTCCATATTATACCTTACAGCCTTTTCCAAAGGCTTGGAAAAGGCTGTAAGGTATAGTGTATGAAAAAGGCTGGGTGGGGTAACGTTTTCCAAATGAGCCAAGTATTGGGTCCTAGGTCCGAGTCTTCCACCTGTGATAATGCTTATAACTAGATTCCCATGCCATTGTCAGTAATGTATAGTTGTCGTCTCCTCTTTTTGGTTCCAGAAATTCTCCTCTTTGTGGTTCCAGAAATAACCGATAAGCAGACATACTGTATAATAGGCATCTCATTTTAACCCTTAGACCGCTACTCACAACAATTGTTGTCTACTGTTGCTTTTATATCTTGCCTTATTTCTCAATACAAACATGTTTTGACAGCACTTCAGAATCATTTCCAATGGAAATGATTCTGAAGTGCTGTCAAAGCATGTTGTAAATTATTCTAATGTGCTGTCAAAGCATGTTTTTGATGATAAAAATTGAAAATAGAAAATAAACAGCCGACGACAAAAAAATTAAGATAGCGGTGTAAGGATTACATATTGTAAGCTGACTATGTGCCAGTGCAGTGCTGGAGCGCATGCTTTCAATTCTATTAAAGGACCTAATAGGCTGTATATGGTCGAACATATTTATACTGTGGAAAATTGATTTAAAAGTTATTTATATAATCTTAAATGAATCTGAAATGAATATGCCTGCATGCTCTGGCAGTTGTATGTGTATGAAAACAAGTATAAACCCTTTCCACAACACAGGCCTGTATTCAGTGGTATTGGCAAATAGTGTAGATCCAGATGAGTCGGCTCGTGACGAGCCGTCTCATCAGGCTCTGCACTTTTTGCAAATAATTTTCACATTTTTGAGAACAAAAACACACCGGTTTCATAAATGGACTGGTCTGAAAATCATTTTCTGATGATTGGATTGGTTGCAAAATTTACCTTTCAAAATCAATTACAGTTACTTCGTGGTGAAAGGGTTAATTACATTTGTTTTAAAGCGAAATTGTAATAATCAAAGCATTCGTGATTTGATTTAGCCTCAGTTGGTATTGCATTTGTGCATTGCACTGTAGTGGACATCCCAAAATAGAAGATTTCATTTGCAATTGGAGGAGACTGTCAAATCATAAACCCAGAGAAACCACATAACTGTGCAACCTGTAGATGTGATTTCACTTTCCATAGCTAGCTGCACTGACAATTTCCTGTCTAACTTTTAATGGATATTCTGTGTCGGGCATAGGATAGAATTGATCTATTTTCAAATAACAATTTATTAACCCTTTCACCCCTAAGTGACTGGAATATATTTTGATATGTCAAGTTTGCAACCAATCCAACTGTCACAAAATGATTTTCAGACTAGTTCATTTATGAATATGGGATGTTTTTGTTCTCAAAAATATGAAAATTTCTTGCAAAAAGTGGAGATCCTGATGAGATGGCTCGTTACGAGCCGGCTCATCTGGGTCTCCACTTTTTTGCCAATACCATTAAGGCATTATACAGGTATGTGGTGTTGAAAGGGTTAAGATGCATGAAATAAATTGTTTCAACGTGATTAAAATTATCAGTGTCCTTTGTTTCGGGTCTAAGTTTTATGATATGACCACCTAAATGTCTAATATTAGGTATAAATATATACATGTAAGTACTGGTAGATATACCTAATAAAAATATTTATGTATCTAAGTTAATGTGATTCCTTTTGATCTTTCTCTCCTTCAGGCCAGTGCATAGTATCTTCCGACCGCAATGTTTACTATAATGTGGCTAAAGGCAAATTCTTGATCTATAAACATCGAAAACTAATATTTACAGCAATTGTGTTTGTTTTCGTACGTGTTGTTACAAATATTTGCTTATGGTGTACTTGGGAGTGTTAAATGATGGTTGTGATAAAATAACAAACATTTTTCTGCAGGTTCATTTACAACTTTTGACACACTTCGTGTTGGCTTGTTTGTGCTGGAGTCAAAGTAAGGCTTTCCCCAAAGATATATGTGGCTGTGACTGGTGAAATGGGGCTTATGGGATTTGTGACCAGTAGCTCGTGATCAAAGAACTCACTCCTCTAGCCGGACAATGATCTATACTGCTTGTTAGATGCATGACGGGTGTTTCATCGATGGAATAGCGATCAGTGCAGATCCTGATCAGACTGTGCGGATGCACAGGCTGATCTGGATCTACACTGGTCGCAAAACCCGTAAGCTCCATTTTTCCAGTCACAGCCACATTTCTTTTCTGTCCGAGTGTAGCAGATTTTCTGTCGTTAATCATCATCCCAAAATTTGTTTCCGAGATCTCATTTTAAGTGACATCAAAGTGTGACAAAATACATTTGTGCTCCGAACTTTTTGTCAGCTTTTGGTGCCATTTATATGATCGTACATTACAAAACTGCTTTCTTGTAGGCCAGCCATTTTGGGCAGATAATGTTAATACTGTCAGAGACACAATTTGCACATCTACCGGTATCAGACAATAATACTTTTTGTTATTAGACTGTAGTCGGCTGACTGGTGTCAAAAGCATGCATCAAGGATAAGGAATCAAAGGACTGAACGTCCTGAAATTTTTCGCTAGACTAATAATTTGCGTAAAAGCTGAAAGACCTCAGATTTGGATGTTGGTTGTGTAATTCTTTGCTAGCACTTGAATAAAAAGCACATGATGTATATAAAGCATCGCTAAACAAAATATTACACAGCAGTGGCATAGATGGAGAACGATATAATGAGCAAACCAAGTAAACAGCAAAATTCCGAGGCTAAAACTGCATAACCTGGCTGTCACAGAATATTGTGTTGGCCTTTTTCTATGTCTCCAAGAATAAAACACAGAGGGTGACCTCAATATGACTAAGGCCCTTTGCATGATTATATGTGATGTTTTAGTGAGTGAGTGAATAGGGTTTAACGTCCGCTTTTCTGACATAGAGGTACAAGCCTCAGGGAGTCTACACGCAGACGGGTCTACGGGGTCGTGTCCCGTATCCACCTGTCCGAGAGGGGTAAATCCCAACTTCAGAACTCAATATTTACAATCAAAATATATATTCAGTCCTGAAATTAGAACAACCTGATCTGGTGCCAGGCCCTCGTCACACCAGCATCATTTATCCCATCCCCTAAAAGTAATAGGATTAGCGCTAATCTTACTTTTATATATGGGGCATAGCCCGACTCAACTCTCACATACAAGAAAGCCAAAAATGTACATTAGGGCCAAATCCGGTATAGTGGGTTCCGGAAAGTATGAACCCAATCGTTAAGCCAGTTTAGTCACCTTTTACGACAAGCAATGGCTACTGCAGCACTATTCTCAGGATCAGTTGATCCCGCCCCGGTGCCTGCACGGGGCGATGTTTTAGTGATGCTTAAATAATGCCATTGCATTCAGAATACATTTTTACGGGTATGCACATTTTGAAATATTTCATTTTCTTATTTTCCGATGAAAGTATATGTTGTGACCACTCATTTGAACCGTCTCAAAGAGACGGTTCAAATGGTGGTAACAACATATAGTTCTGATGAGAAATAAAAACAATATTCAAAATTTTACAAAAACAGTGTTGTGTATCTTTGGAATATCATGGCTGACTGCAATATGCTGTTGTCAGAGTGAAACTTAGACCCAGGTCCGCAGTTAGCCATCTGTTGTCCTTGTTCTCAGTTCTTGTCCATTGATCTTTTGGCTCTGTACCTGACCTGGTATTGTCACGTGTGCACAACAGCTGACCAGGCTAAAATTGGGCCCTAAGTATTAATCAATATCCTTCAATCAGCCAATCGGGCAGCAATAATGTCCGTAATCCTACGTGTGGACATCGGCATAGAGCACCGCAGGTACCTGTCACCTCCAGAATGAATCTGTCCTCTTATACATCGTATATACACCAGCCTATGCTGACTATCTCTGTCTGTTGACGATCAGGGGCCCGTTTCACTAAACTTCTTACGACAAAAATAAAAATGTTTGTACGAAGATTTCTATGAATTTGCTTCCCACATTAATTTGTTTCGCTAATACTACCATTTTGCAGCACATCCACAAAAGATTTTCCAAAATTGGTTGTCACAACAAATGATAATGTGGATTTCAATTTTGCACTTACAAACTTCTTTGTTGTACGAAGATTAGTGAAACGGGCAATAGTGTACAGTGGAACCTCTCTTAAAACCGAACACTCTATGGACCTCTTTTTTCCACAAACTTATTGAAAACAACATGCCATGGAATCCTCATATAATTATTTGAATTACAGTGCAACTTTCTAAACCGGACACCCTGAGGACCTCCCAGGGTGTCCGGCTTAGAAAGGTTCCACTGTAGTTCAGGGGCCGTTTCACTAAACTTCTTGCGACTAAAATGTTCGTAAGTGCAAACCTATGATAGTCTGTAAATTTCACATTAACAATGTTTTCTTGTAAACAATTATTGGATTTACATTTATTGAGCATAGGCTGCATAAGCAGCCTATGCTCAATACATGTAAATCCATCAATTGAACTTTTCAGACGATTCTAAATTTGCACTTACAAATATTTTAGTTGCACAAAGTTTCGTGAAACGGCCCCTAGGTATATTATCATTGCAGTATAATTTTTATTCCATGGTCTTGGTAGAGCTGGGAGGCATACAGTTTGAACTGTGTGTGTCCGTCCATCAATGGGTCCCAGGCCCGTACGCAGGAATTAATTTAGGGGGGTGCGTTATCGATGGCGCGAAGGGCTAAACATTGTTTTCTTGCACATTCACGGACAGACCTTGGCAGATTAACCATTTCACCACTAAATAACTGGAATGGATTTTGATATGTTAATTATGCAATCCATTCCAATCATCACAAAATGATTTTCAGACCAGTCCATTTGTGAACATGAGGGGTTTTTGTTCTCAAAATTATGAAAATTACTTGCAAAAAGTGCAGATCCTGATGAGACGGCTCGTCACAAGCCGGCTTATCTGGATCTACACTTTTTGCCAATACCACTATGCAGGCCTGTGGTGTTGAACGGGTTAAGGGGGTGCACCCGTCGCACCCCCTCTGCGTACGGGCCTGGATCCGGTTGTGAAGTTTTATCCAATCTGCCACCAAGGACGTTTGCTTGCCGATAGGCAACATTTTCTTGTTTCAATCATGAACAGAAATATACCCGATATCATTATAGATGATTTTCAGTGAAACTCTTCAAAACTAAACAGACTGAATATTTTTAGGTTTCGGGCTTAAAAAGCATGTGGGTCTAAAGTGGTCGCAAGTATTGTAAGCTTCCTTTTGTCAACCGCCATCACAAATGCATCTTTGGTACTGGACTAGCTATTCAGTAATGTTGATAACAATGGCAATCTGACTGGCCTTCAAGGGTCACACTGTGACCACCTGTATCGGTTGTCATGGCAACCTGCAGGTAAATGATTAAATGGCAGCACAACAATACAAGTGCTGGAAGCGGAAATGTAACTCAGTCAGAACGGGTTCATGACCTCGGGCATTGTCGGGTGTTACAATTGATTTGCTGTTGGATTGGAACTGTACAATATTAGTTTTGATCTCGCTAATATTTGCTAATTAAATATGTTAAATGCGTTAGCCTGTTTATAAATCGTCCCAAGTCAGCCTGCCTATCAGGGGCCCGTTTCACTAAACTTCGTAGGACTAAAATGTCCGTAAGTGCAGATTTAGAATAGTCTGTGAATTTCAATTGATGGCTTTACATTTATTGAGCATAGGCTGCATATGCAGCCTATGTTCAATAAATGCAAATCCAATAATTGTTTACAAGAAATCATTGTTAATGTGAAATTTACAGACTATCATAATTTTGCACTTACGAACATTTTAGTCGTAGGAAGTTTAGTGAAACGGCCCCCCTGTTCTGTAGGAAAACATTCCTCTAATTATTACCTATGTAACTCCTCGAGGCGGGAATTAGACAGGAAATTTTTAAATGTGTCTAAAGGTTGGGGGCTGGGAGCTGTGACTATAAAGGTTTTTTCGCATACAAATTTCAATTATGTACTTATAATGTTTTATATGCACAGCACTGGTTATTTGCGTATCTAGCGGTCTTTGTAGTATCTACCATCATTTCATTGTTCAATGGTTGAGCAGAATTTGTTGGCTGTATCTGATCAATATCAGACTTCTAAATCTGCCTTCACAATTTCACACAGACACTTATGTGGATGCGACTGGAGAAATGAGGTTTATGGGTTTTGCGACCAGTGTAGATCAAGATCAGCCTGTGCGTCCGCACAGGCTGATCTTGATCTACACTGTTCGCTATTCCATCAATGAAACACCAATCATGCTTCTAACAAGAAACATGGATCATTATCAGAATACAGGAGTATGCCATTTGATCAGGAGTCACACTGGCCACAAATTCCACAGGTCCCATTTCTCCAGTCACAGCCCATATTATGCCATAGCCAGTTGTGGTGGGAATCACATGACTGACAGACCGCCCCACACAATTGGCTCAGTTTGAAGTCCATGCCAGTCAATCTGCAGTCTGGATTGGTCTTATTAAATAAAGACAGAAATAATAGTCATTAACCCTTCCACCCTTGAGTAACGTGAATAGACTATTCCATGTCAATTTTTGGAATATTCAACTACTATAAAAAGTGGTATATTTGGAAACACTCAGAAACAAACTGTTTGAAAATATTAAAGGTGCATGCCCACTTAGTAGGCAAAAACTGTTCTTTATATCGGAGACATCATCTGAGACATTTTTTGACAAAATAAACATTCATTCACCAATAATTCCAGCACAAAAATATTTACACAATTCCCTAACATTTGATTGGCCCGTAGCAAGTCTCTGTCCAAAATTGATATCCCAGTAAGCTCCCACACCAAACTACTTTCCGTAACCGTGAGGCGCAGTTAAAATAATTCTGAAGAAAACGGAAAATAAACACATTTTCTTGATGAATTAATTTCAAATGCTGGAATTATAAGGAATGAATGACCTTTTTTGTGGAATTTATCGGGGGTATAAACTTGGAAAAGTCGCGGGAATCCAGTAATACAACGACTTTTCCAAGTTTATACCCCGATAAATTCCACAAAAAGGCCATTCATTCCTATATTACCCCCGACCCACTTATTGATTAACATTATTATACATTTTATATCAGACGTAACTATCCACACTGATATCAGGGGCGATAACCGTGTTTCCTTAAAATGTTAACGGACATTACTATTTATTCTCTGTATTTATGTTGTTATGTGCAATGATCATACTTTATAATCTGTCAAAAATATTATTTTTTAGGTGATGCATTTAATAAGTATAAATAATTAAAAAATATCATGCCTCATTTGCATATGAAAATAGACTCGAGTCACTATCAGTAAAATAAATATTACTAAATGATTATATCTGTATAGCGGGCACTCATAATTTTTAGAACTGGTGGAATAGTGACACAATTATACACATATTTAATTCCTATAAAGAACATTTTGTGCCTACTGAGTGGGCATGTCTTTAGTGTTGAAAGTGTCATCGCCTCTCATTTCGAAGACAGAATAATGGTATGTTTCTTACAGTACCCCTATCTCAGTGACTAACAGATTTTTATATTAGTACTGACCTATGCACCCTATTCAACCACATACTAGAAACATGTTTCTGGTTATATTTGTGTTTCTAGTATCAGATTACATAGGTTGCCTTGGTGGATTCATTAACCCTCACTATGCGGGAGACGAAAATAGTCGTCTGCTGTTTTTCATTTTTGTCTTAATTCTGAATAAAAAACCTGTTTTGACAGCACATGAGAATCGTCTCCAGTGGAGACGATTTCTCATGCGCTGTCAAAGCAGGTTTTTATCCAGAAATATTGAAAATAAAACATTTCCAGCAGACGACGAAATTTAATTCAGCGTATTAAGGGTTAAGCCTCCTATCCCACTGTTCTATGGTTTATTTATAGCCCTTGTGAATATCTTAGTGACAAGGTGCAAACACTGGTGTTACACATCTGACGCCTTGACACGTTATGAGGGGCTTTCAATGAAAATCTATAGTCTAGTGGTCAAGGTACTGATTAGCTGATCATGCTTCCAGACAAAAATACCACTTCCTGACCTACCTGGCTTATAATGCACAATGGCTGTAAATCATTTCACAGATCTGCCACCTGTTTAACACTTACATAACTGTCTACTTTGTCTGATGTCAGATGGCTATCTGAAGTGTTAAATAATGAGAGATCTTTATTGTGTAAAGTAGATTATAATATATTATTGTATGTAAAATTCAAAGTGAATCACATCTCAGACTTCTCCATGCTAAACATGCTAAATAGAGAACACCATAGGAGTGTCATTCCAGATATCAAGTTTGTCAGGCCAGGCTAGGACAGCTGTAGAAATTCTGGGGGCCGTTTCACTGAATTACGTACGACTAAAATTTTCGTAAGTGCAAATTTAGGATCGTCTGGAAATTTCAATTGATGGATTTACATTTATTGATCATAGGCTGCATATGCAGCCTATGCTCAATAAATGTAAATCCAATAATTGTTTACAAGAAAACATTGTTAATGTGAAATTTACAGACTATCATAATTTTCCACTTACAAATATTTTAGTCATACAAAGTTTTGTGAAACGGCCCCCCCCCCCTACTGTTTCCTAGCCAAATTTGATCAGCCTGATATCAAAAGACAATTGTATAGTGATAGAGAATAGTAGGTTAGTGCTCGAATGGGAAAAAATATCTGGCAAGGCTCAGGAAATGGGATGGGCGAGGCTCCGCCGAGCACATCCCGTTTCCATGCCGCGACAGATATGTTTTCCCATTCATGGCACTAACCATGGCACTAAGCGTATGCAGCCTATGCTCAATAAATGTAAATCAAATAATTGTTTACATTAGAAAAAAAATGTTAATGCCAAATTTACGGACTGTCATAATTTTGCACTTACGAACATTTTAGTCATACAGAGTTTAGTGAAACGGCCCGCTGGGGCCCGTTTCACTAAATGTCGTACAACTAAAATTTCGTAAGTGCAAATTTAGGATAGTCTGGAAATTTCAATTGATGGATTTACAATTATTTGACATAGGCTTTATGTTCAATAAAAGTATATCCAATAATTGTTTACAAGAAAAGGTTGTTAATGTGAAATTTACAGACTATCATCATTTTGCACTTATGAATATTTTAGTCGTAGTGAAATGGGCCCCAGAAATGATGGGCATATGCTTTTTGAATGCAAGGCCCCTTTACATTTTTATTCGAGAGACAAATTTGATGGAATTTCATCAAATAATTTTTTTTGGGAGGTTGACTTTTTTGTTATTGATAAAAAAGTACTTACTTTTAAATATTTTTTAGATTTAATGTGTTTAGCAGCCAAAAGTTCGTCGGCAGCAAAACGTGGAACAGGCTGTCTGACAGTAAATCATAATATCTCGTGTCTCTCATCATTAAATGTGGTAGTGACTGGAGAAATGAAGCTTATGGGTTTGGGACCAGTGTAGATCCAGATCAGCCTGTGCATCCACACCGTCTGATCAGCATCTGCACTCTTCGCCATTCCATCAATGAAACATCCATCATGCTTCTAACAAGCAATATATATAGATCATTATCGGGCAACAGAAGTGTTTTATTTGATCAGAAGCTAAACTGATCACAAATCCGATAAGCCCCATTTCTCCTGTCACAGCCACAAACTTATTCTGGTTTTATAAGCAGGTATGGTATAGGTATATAGGTATATAGTTTATTTATAGTGCAATCAGTTACACATATACATATTACAAGAAGTTACAACTGATGATAACAGCCAGCCTCCAGAGGCTCATGATGCACTAGCATGCATATACATAGTCATTGTTTCGTAATAATGTTGGTATCCAATACTTCACTGTACAATGTATATACAAAGGAATGTAAATATTTTGTTTGCAAGTTCTAAATACGACTTGTTTAATTTGAAAATACAAGCAAGCCGAACTGTGGTGCAAGCCTACCTGAATGTATGACCATAAATGAGACGAGCCGTATGAATTTGTACCCTCGAAAATGTGTGATATCTCATGAAAATACATGTATGTACAAAATTTACGATATTGTCCGTAAATGATATTTAAAGATGACAACATTTTCATAGTAAATGCTCTGAATTTGCTATGAAAATTTTGTCATCTTTTGAGTCATTTACAGAAAATATCATAATTTCTGTAAATATATTTCATGAAAAATCACATATTTTCTTAAGTACAAAATCACTTGGTTTGTCTGAAATTTAATTCACACGTTTATGTTACTAACTGGAGATTAACGTGTTCTTTTACCAGGTATATTTAACCATTATGTCATTGCTATGATAAGCAAATTGTATACCTGTAAAAACCCTGTTGCTAATATATTGTAATGTAAGTTTCCTGTGGATGCATTGCTCACCAATGTGTCACAACATTTCTCATTAACCCGTTCAACACTAGACCTCTACAGTAGTTGGATTTGCAAACAGTGTTGATCCAGATGAGCCGGCTCGTAACGAGCCGTCTCATCAGGATCAGCACTTTTGGCATGTAATGTTCATATTTTTAGACAAGTCTGAAAATCATTTTATGACGATTCGATTTGTCGGAAAATTAACATGTGAAAATCTATTCCAGTTACTCAGGGGTGATTAGGGGTTAAATGCACTTTGTCTCAGATGATGTCTCAATGAAACAATATGTGACTTTTCAATCAATTATTTTTAAAAATGGAATATATCTAGTACCCATCAATAAATATCTTGCTACTAGTCACTATAAACTTTTTCTCCACTTATCCAGACCAGTTTCATTGATTATAGATTTAGAAAAAATAACACAAATTTCCAATTAATTTACATATCTAGTTTGTATATGCACTCTATTGTTTCATCACTTGCCAGAGCTCCAGATAAGGTGCGTATTGGCGTATTTTACACACTTATTTTAGCAGAATACGCATTGATTATCAAAAGTGTACAAAATACTCACAGCAATGTGAAAATATGCATTGATTTTCAAATTGAGTAGTGAAAATACAGTATGAAAGTTGAAAATTGACTTCGTTGAACTGCAAAAGCAAACAGTGATTTTATGTATTCACCTTGTATGGGCGGGCGGCGGATGGGCGGGTGGGCGGGCACAGCTCGAGTTATACTAGAGTTCTACTTGACGGATCGTAACCAAATTCGGTATACATGTTTATCACGGTAAAACAAACAAGCCTATTGAGTTTCAAAAATTTCCGATGACTTATCTCCCCTTGGCGGCCATTTTTATTTTTCGCACTTTGTATCCTTTTCCACGCAATAACTCAAGTTCTGCTTAACCGCTCGTAACCAAATTTGGTATACATGTTTATCACGGCAAGACGAAGAAGCGTATTGATTTTGAAAAATTTCCGATCACGTATCTCCCCTTGGCAGCAATTTTTTATTTTCACACTCTGTATCCTTGTCCACGCAATAACTCAAGTTCTATTTGACTGATCGTAACCAATTTAGTATACATGTTTATCACGTCAAGATGAAGAACCCTATTGGTTTTCAGTGAGTTATCTCCCCTTGTTGACTGGCCTTGCCTTGACAGGCATATATTGTGACCTTCGTCACTGATGCTTAAATTTGTTTTATTGTTTATCATTTTTTCCCAATTTAATAAGGAAGAAAATTGATAATACATTTTGTAAAAGTAAACTATGCATTGAATTTGAAATCTGGGGGTATAATACTCTTTAGATACAAAACTTATCTGGAGCTTTGCACTTGCTGTGCATATCTAAGACCAAATGCATTTAACTCATTGCATGCTAGCGGCGAAAATAACCGCCAAATGAATTAGGAGTATATGTTTTATTTCTCTGTAAATATGTCTTGAAATTTCATTAGAATTGTGTCCTCTGGACACAATTCTAATGAAATTCCAAGACATATTCATGACATTTATAAGGAGAGATAAAAGACAATATAATGAATTGTCATCTGTTATTTTTTAACTATTTATAGCCCACAAATTTCCCAGCATGCAAAGAGTTAATTGCCCACTACTGTTACTAGACTGGATACGAATGTCATGTTTGGGCCACTGGATTACAATAAAGGAACTTTTACAGTAACCGTGGTTACACCTCCTACCCGGACACCCTGAGAGTACCACAGGGTGTCTGGTTTGGAGTGATTTCATTATATTTCGGATATATCATCACTGCACGATTTGCTTGCGTGTTTTGTAAACATTAAAGATATACATTGCAGTGAACCCATGCCATATTGGCTGTGAATGAAGAAATGGGACTCATGAACTTGCAACCAGTGTCAGGCCCGTACGCAGAGGGGGTGCGTACACACCCCCTTAACCATTTAAACACCACCGGTCTGTATAGTGGTATTGGCAAAAAGTGTAGATCCAGATGAGCCGGCCGTCTCATCTGGATCTGCCCTTTTTGCAAGTATTTTTCATAATTTTGAGAACCAAAACACCCCATGTGAAAATCATTTGTGATTATTGGATTGGGTTGCAAAATTAACATATTCAAAATCCATTCCAGTTACTTAGGGATGAAATGGTTAATCTGCCGAGGTCTGTCTGTGGATGTGCAAAACAATGTTTAGCCCTTCGCGCCGTCGATAACGCACCCCCCTAAATTAATTCCTGCGTACGGGCCTCAGTGTAGATCCGGATCAGCCTGTGCATCCGGATCTACACTGTTTGCCTTTTCATCAATGAAACACCTGTCATGCTTGTAATAAGCAACATATCATTATCAAGCTACTGGAGTGTGCTTATAATATGATCAGGAGCCACACTGGTCACAAATCCGATAAGCCTCATTTCTCCAGTCACAGCCACAATTATACAAACTGTACAGTTTTGGAGATACATTCACTAATAGCAGGAAGGATGGATAATGACCGAGTATCAAAAAAGCAGAGACACGGATCGGAATAATGCGGATGCCCGACAAATCAAATTTCAGTACACGTGTTTATAAATTGACTAAGCTTTGACTTGCGACAACAAACTAATATTAAATATAAAACTTTGTAAGCTTGTTAGAACATTGTAAACGTATACTGTTGACTTGAAAAACATCCTTTTTTCTCAAATGGTTTCAATATCTGTTTACCTTTCATCAAAAATACACTAGCCCCAGGTATTGATTTCAATCTCGCAGCCTTTCAGCTTCACGATAGTCTTCCTTATTCCAGTAAACCAATTCCCATTGTGTCCCCGCCTGATGAACCTTTCTACAAGTACAGCCGATAATTTAGACACATCCAGATCAGGCAATGTGTCTGTACACGCTGATCTGTGCCGACACTGGTCACAATGACAAAAAGCCCACAATAAGCCCACAATAAGCCCATCTTGTTATATCACGTACGTGACACAACTCCTGAACCTTTATGGCTACTAT
The DNA here is from genome assembly GCA_029237695.1 of Conchocele bisecta. Lineage (NCBI taxonomy): Eukaryota > Metazoa > Mollusca > Bivalvia > Lucinida > Thyasiridae > Conchocele > Conchocele bisecta. The sequence continues at coordinate 194,350,185 of CM055265.1, read as the reverse complement.
TTGTCCAACGTACACGGGGGATCGTATATGTGGCTCAGGCGCGGATACAGGGTGGGTCCGGAACCCCACCCCCCCCCCCCCCCCCCCCCCCCGCCAGCCTGCTCCCGGCAAAAAAAAAAAGAAGAGGAAAATCTACAATACTCAAATAGTTGGATGACTTTTTTCGTGTGGCTAGGTGTCAGGAAATTGCATCTGCGGCGATCTGGCATTTAAAAATTTTGTGGGGAAGAACCCCCAGACCCCCCAACTTTACGATTTCGCTCTCGCGGAGCCGACTTGTAATTACAGACCCCCCCCTGCAATTATTTCTGTATCCGCGCCTGGTGGCTGTGACTGGGGAAATGAGGCTTATAGGTTATGCGACCAGTGTAGATCCAGATCAGACTGTGCATCCGCACAGTCTGATCAGGATCTGCACTGTTCGCCATTCCATCATTGAAACCCGTCATGCTTCTAACAAGTAATATAGATTGTTACCAGGCGATTGAGCTATTTGATCAGGAGCTACACTTAGGTCACAAGTCCCATAAGCCCCATTTCTCCAGCCACAGCCACATATGAATGAGGATTTCATACGATATAGCCTCGGCTGTTTATGAAATCAGTCAACAAGTTTAATAGACATCATATGAAATGAACACAAATGGTAGATTATATTTATTGCATAAGCACATCGTCATGCATTGAAACTGTACTGACCTGGCTTGTTTTCTGCATTTTTACATACGGATAAAACATTTTGTGTAATAAATCTTAATCAGTAATTGTAATGATCAAACTTGTTTGTTAACCATTTCAACAGCAAACAGTGTAGATTCAGATGAGCTGGCTCGTAACTGGCAGGGATTCTGCCCACTACTTTTTTTCGAAAATTGTAATTTTTTATCGCCAATTGCGAAAGTGGCGATCGCCAGCGGAATCCCTGAACTGGTTACACATCCAGTAAGCCGGTTTTGTCGTATTACTTGTATATGAGATGCGCCGGCCATGTGATTTTGTGCCAAAGAACATGTGCACATTTTTCTATGAAATATATTTACAGAAACTGTGATATTTTCTGTATTTAAATGATGTCGCATTGTCTATAAATTTTGTAGATAATTTTCATGAGATACCACTCATGTTCTTAAGTACAAAATCACATGGTGTGTCTCATATCAGCTGTGACGTAGCTCCCTGGCTCAATTTCATTAAGAAATTAATACTATTGCACTCGATCAAACAATTGTATAGCGTAATGATTTTTTACGCAAAAAATGCACTTGTAAACGGACAAGCTAAAGGTTAGAAGACACCAAATGGTGCGAAACCGCCCATGGTGTATGCAAAAGTAGTCCGGTATAAAAAAATAGTGCGGGTGTTTTGAGGTCACAGACACCGTTTGCTTGCAAATCTTGATCCATTACTACCCAGTTTCACTTGAGGAACATTTTGGGGTGCCTTCAACACCAGTTTTCAGCATATTTGTAGCATTTAAAAGAAAACACTGACCCTGTTGGTCACTTGATGTAAACGGAGTTTCCGTGGCCAAAAAATGTACACAATATTGGAGGATATGACAAGGTTGGATTTTTCTTTCTTAGGAGTAAGTGAACCTATTGTTTAGTTCATGCAGAACCAGTACAGACTGGCTGCAGGTCATGTACAAGTGGGTCCCACAGCATCCATATGAATAGTGAAAGTAGGAGAGACTGGCCTTATTGGATGGCATTCGGTTAAATTATATAGTAAAACTATTTGGTGGTGTCTAACCTATAAGGTGTGCATAGGCCCTATGTGAGATATGTTTGTTTGTAGAATTTGAAGTTGGAAGTTTATGTTTCTTGTAGCTATGTCTCTGGGAACATAATTTAAAGTTACTGCGACAAGAATAATCGAGCAGACTCCGCGATGCAACATATTTGTTCTTTTTGTATCTCAGACGGACAGTTATCGGCTTCAAAATCTTCTAAAATCTTGATTTCTCAGCTTTATTTAGTCAAATATAATAAACCAGTGTATGCAAATTACCTGTAGGTGATTGGGCTTGGAATGTGACAGAAATATACACCGAAACAGTGATTATAGTGTGTTTTTCTTTTTTTTTCATTGATATTGGCTTGCTGATGGACAATTAAGAAGTTATGGAAAGTGGCGCGACATCGCGACGCTGTTCCAAGATTTGCCAAAGTTAGGCGTAAGTGTATTGTTTTCGCATATCGGTATAGTACCAATACACTAGTACTCAGAAAACATTGTTTTTCCTTTCCTCCTGTGTTATAAAGCAAATGTCTTGACTGACCGTTCCAAGCCAGTACCCTTTTGTCTGTCGACCATTCCAGAGTGGCATACATGTTGGTATAGTTTCAGTGATGAGTCTGTATATGTAGAATGGTTAGCTATAACACTATTTAGGGTAATGTTATGTGACTTTATGGAGATTTGTGCTTTTAATTCATCATCTATTAAAATTCTCCATAGTTCTGTAGTAGCTCAAATTAAGGCAGAATGTGGACAGTCACATGGTGGAGTTACACAGCTGCTGTGTGACAACCATTTGAGATATTTGCTCCAAACTTGGTACTGTATCCAGGAATAGAAGCTAGTTTTTGAATAGTGAATATTGTAGAATGATTTGTAGTGGGACTGGTACACTTATAGGTTAGAAGACACCAAATGGTGCGAAACCGCCCATGGTGTATGCAAAAGTAGTCCGGTATAAAAAAATAGTGCGGGTGTTTTGAGGTCACAGACACCGTTTGCTTGCAAATCTTGATCCATTACTACCCAGTTTCACTTGAGGAACATTTTGGGGTGCCTTCAACACCAGTTTTCAGCATATTTGTAGCATTTAAAAGAAAACACTGACCCTGTTGGTCACTTGATGTAAACGGAGTTTCGTGGCCAAAAAATGTACACAATATTGGAGGATATGACAAGGTTGGATTTTTCTTTCTTAGGAGTAAGTGAACCTATTGTTTAGTTCATGCAGAACCAGTACAGACTGGCTGCAGGTCATGTACAAGTGGGTCCCACAGCATCCATATGAATAGTGAAAGTAGGAGAGACTGGCCTTATTGGATGGCATTCGGTTAAATTATATAGTAAAACTATTTGGTGGTGTCTAACCTAAAGAGAAATATATCATTCAAAAGATACAAAAATAACTTAATTTGCTTGTTCTGCAAGAAATTGCTACTGTAAGGTACTTGTATTCATTTTATGGGAATGGTTTAACATGAATCCCGTGTACATGGTATAGTCGCAATGTCAGATATGAAGATTCATAGCAGTATCTACCATTCACAAATCAGCCAAGTGAGCCTGTGATAATAGAATACTCTTTCTATTTCCGCAACTACTTCGAAATATGCCTATAACAATAGAAATGGAGACCCTGATGAGTTGATATTGTCTACGTTGGTTGCCATGGCGAGTTGTACGTTGCCTGGTAGTGGCTGTCAGACATCGGTACGGCAGCCAGCCTTATGTGTTACATGGTCTACTACGTTTACATACAGGCTCGTATTGATCTTGCTAGACTCTGTGAATGGAATTCTAAGTTTGCTGGCTTCAGCAGTAATTGGGCATTCCCTAACATTCACCACTCGGTCTGTCTGTATATGTAAACTTTTCTCACCATGTTCTTGAAACATGTACTCGAAATCAGGCAGTTTGATTGGTCGAGGCTGAGCTCAGCTCAGCCTCGACCAATCAAACTGCCTGATTTCTAGTGTGAGATTGGAATACAGTTGAACTTGTTCTAAAGGCAACCTCCGAATAGCAATTACCTGCAGCCACGCTTTTGTTTTCGCAATTACTCAATTACTACATAAATGAACCTGTGAACAAAGACCACCTGTAAACAAAGGCCAGATTTTTTTATTCACATGGTTGCCTTTATTCACAGGTTTGACTGTACATGCTCAGAATGTGTTATAGTCATAGGCTATATACATGTATATATATATATATGTGCAGTGGGCGGCTGGTCGGGAGCAGGAAAAGGGTAAATTTAACAGATTCAACCTTAATTAAACCCTTTCACCATTAAGTAACTAGAATGGATTTTTCAACCAATCCAATCGTCACAAAATGATTTTTAGACTAGTCCATTTATGAAAAGGGGGTGTTTTTGTTCTCAAAAAATATGAAAATTCCTGTCACAAAGTGGAGATCCTGATGAGTCGGCTCGTTACGAGACGGCTCATCTGGATCTACATAGTGCCAATACCACTATAATATAGGCATGTGGTGTTGAAAATGTTATTAATTAAATTAATTGAATCCCGATAATCCTGGTTTGGCCTTCAGGACATTTAATTTTTGGCTTTCTTGTTACTTGAGAGTTGAACCCCGTTATACCCATTATATATGTTGCAAGATTAGTACTAATCCTATTACTTTTAATGAGTTGGGCTATGTGATCCTGGTGTGGTGAGGACCTGGCACCAGTAGCCTATTTCATCAACATTGCAAAGTATACTTTACTAGCAAAGTATACTTTGAGGGAGAAATTTTCAATTTTTTTAAAAATTTATTAATTTTTATTATACTGAATTTATTACATTATCACAGCCATTTAATTAATGACTGTGATAATGTAATAAATTCAGTATAATAATTCTGCATACTTTTAATCATGAAATATATGCATTTGTTAGTTCTATATGAAATAATGCATTTCAGGAAAAATAAATGATTACTCCCTCAAAGTATACTTTGCTAGTAAAGTATACTTTGCAATGTTGATGAAATAGGCTACATATCACTTTCCACTAATGTGGAACAGTAGACGACATTGTCTTTTAAGGGTTAAATCCAGAGGACATAATTTACTTCTATGCCTTGCAATGGTTAACGAGTCGGAAAAATAAGTGCATTTTACGTTCAAAGTTATAATGTTACCGCCTGTACTGACTTTCTGACTATTCAGACATGTTCATGTGACTCACACTTGTCTGATAATGGGATAGAATTACATGTAGTGAATATTTTTATGATCTTTCATATTTTTGAAGACTCGTCTTTCGGTCATGAGACATTTCCCAAGCAACAGGTATACAGATGCACAACATGTAATGAGAGCAATGGCCCAAATGTGTTTGCAACCAGCAGAGCTGCAGAGCAATGGCCCAAATGTGTTAAAAAATAACAGATGACAATTCATTATATTGTCTTTTATCTCTCCTTATAAATGTCATGAATATGTCTTGGAATTTCATTAGAATTGTGTCCGGAGTTCAAGACATATTTACAGAGAAATAAAACATATACTCCTAATTCATTTGGCGGTTATTTTCGCCGCTAGCATGCAATGAGTTAAATGCATTTGGTCTTAGATATGCACAGCAAGTGCAAAGCTGCAGATAAGTTTTGTTTCTAAAGAGTATTATACCCTCAGATTTCAAATTCAATGCGTATGTTACGTTTACAAATGTATTATTGCTTATCTTCCTTATTAAATAGGGAGGAAATGATAAAAATTAAAAGAAATTTAAAAAATTTGCAGCTCAACTAAAAAATTTAGCTCGCCTGCACGAAGTGCAGAAGAGATTATGGCATACCCACGGCGTCGTCAGCGTTGGCGTCGGCTTCCACAAACTTAACGTTGGGGTATTAATGTCTTATAACTTCTGTTTCCTTTCATGGATCACCTTGTTATTTCATACATGCATTCCTCAGATGACCCTTTATCAGGCTGTAGCAAATCCATGACCCACCACCCAACCCTTACCCCAAGGTCAAGGTCACAAACTTAGCACATTCATAAAATTAACGTTGGGGTAAATTTCTTATAACATCTGTTCCCTTTCATGGAACGCCTTGATATTTCATACATGCATTCCTCAGATGACCCTTTATCAGGCTGTAGCAAATCCATGACCCACCACCCAACCCTTACCCCAAGGTCAAGGTCACAAACTTAGCACATTCATAAACTTAACGTTGGGGTAAATGTCTTATAACATCTGTTTCCTTTCATGGAACACCTTGATATTTCATACATGCATTCCTCAGATGACCCTCTATCATGCTGTAGCAAATCCACGACCCACCACCCAACCCTTACCCGAAGGTCAAGGTCCTTTTATGGAACGCCTTTATATTTCATACATGCATTCATCTGATGATACTCTATTGTGGTATAGCAAATCCATGACCCACCCCTTACCCCAAGGTCAAGGTCACAAACTTAGCACATTCATAAACTTAACGTTGGGGTAAATGTCTTATAACATCTGTTTCCTTTCATGGAACGCCTTGATATTTCATACATGCATTCATCTTATTATACCCTATCGTGCTATAGCAAATCCATGACCCACTGCCCACCCATTATCCCAAGGTCAAGTTCACAAATATAGCAGATTCATAAACTTAACGTTGGGGTAATTGTCTTATAACATCTGTTTCCTTTCATGGAACGCCTTGATATTGCATACATGCATTCCTCAGATGACCCTCTATCATGCTGTAGCAAATCCACAACCCACCACCCAACCTTTACCCCAAAGTCAAGGTCACAAACTTGGCATGTTCATAAACTTAACGTTGGGGTAAATGTTGTGTAACTTCTGTTTCTTTACAGGGAACGCTTTGATATTTCATACATACATTCATCTGATGATACTCTATTGTGCTACAGCAAATCCATGACCCAACCCCCACCCCTTTCCTCAAGGTCAAGGTCACAAACTTAGCACATTCATACACGCATTCCTCATGTGAATAGCTATCATGCTGTAGAAAATCACCAACTTAGTGCGTTCATAAACTTAACGTTGGGTTAAATTTTGTTTTACTTCTGTTTTCAGGGAGCGCATTGATATTTCATACATGCATTCATCTTAATATTCTATATTATGCTATAGCAAACCCACGATCCACCTTGCACCACTGACCCCAATTTCAAGGTCCACCGCATGCCCCTTAACCCAAGGTCAAGTTATATAATATTCATGTTTTTGTTATGCAACTGTGCCAAATTTGAGTGGAGGCTGCCAACAGGCGAGCTTCGTTGTCTTCTGACAACTCTTGTTCAACATTATTACAATATTTTCACTACTCAATTTATTTGAAAATCAATGCGTATTTTCACATTGTTGTGAGGATTTTGTACTCCCACTGTTGATAATCGATGCGTATTCAGCTAAAATATGTTTTGTAAAATATGCCAATACGCACCTTATCTGGAGCACCAGGGGGCCGTTTCACTAAACTTCGTACGACTAAAATGTTTGTAAGGGCAATTTTAGAATCGTCTGGAAATTTTCAATTTATGGATTTACATGTATTGAGCATAGGCTGCATATGCAGCCTATGCTCAATAAATGTAAATCCGATAATTGTTTACAAGAAAACACTGCGAAATTTACAGACTATCATAATTTTGCACTTACAAACATTTTAGTTGTACAAAGTTTAGTGAAACGGCCCCCAGCACTGTACCCCTGCATCAACCTGCCTATCTTCACTGTTGTTCAGTGGTCAGGGTGTGGGATCACATGATTTCTGAGGGATGTGTATTAGATATGTTTACAGTAAAAAGACTTCCTTTAATATTTTTCTCACAAAGGACAGATTTTTATGAAGCATAGCCGCAGCAAATGCGAAACTGTTTGCCCTTTGTTGTACAGTTTGATTTAATTTCATAGCTCTCGTTTTCATGAAGAACCGGTTTCTGTCAATGTAAATAAAAATCTAGAGCATGTGAATATAAGAAATAAATGGTACTCAATTCTCCATGAAAGTTATAAGGTTTTGTGTAGAACTTTGAGTCCAATTTAAGTCATTGTCTTTGGTGCGCTAATATTCAAAATCTGTCTGTTTGTGATGAAGAATTTAAAGAAAATCTAAGTACTGTACAAATGACGTCAAACATTACCGATGTCTGATTTTATTTCAGACTGTTGTTTCTTTCTGAATAAAAATTGTTTTCATAGCTCTTTAGAATCATGGTTTGGCAATATTTTAGAACCATTCTCAAAGGAAATTTGGAGATAAAAAAAAGGCAAACAAAAAACAGCAGAGGACAAAATTTAATTCAGCTGAGCAGTGTAAAGGGTTATCATGTGCCTCATTTATGTTGTCTTGTGTGCCAGTGACCTTTGGTGCTAAATCTCACTGGTTAGCCACTATCATCTCATAGCTCCTAAATTACCCATAATACACCCATTAGAATATATACATCAATAATCTTGGCTTGTTGGCACATCATTACCCAAGTGGTAGCAGACAGCAGATTGTATGTTTGCCAATATTTATCATTCATTTGTGACCTTTGTCCTAATTACATAAGATCTTGTCACTTATCTGATACAGTGTGATACATGTGGACAAGATCAGGTAATAACTCCCCTTATTCCATTACATTCGGAATAATACACTTTTGGGTGTATGGAAATCTTGAAATATTTTCTTTCTGATTTTTCTTATTTCACAATGAAAGTATATGTTGTGAGAAACCACAGTTGTATTGATGGAAAATAAGTGGTCACAACTTGTGACCACTTATTTTGCATCAATACAACTGTGGTTTCTTCCTTTTAATGACGACCACATTCCAGCCGTTAACACAACTCATAGGTGCCGAGTTACGCAAAACCAAAACATTTTATAGAACACATGATCCCACACCAGGGGGCCGTTTCACTAAGCTTTGTACCACTAAAATGTTTGTAAGTGCAAAATTATGATAGTCTGTAAATTTCACATTAACAATGTTTTCTTGTAAACAATTATTGGATTTACATTTATTGAGCATAGGCTGCATACGCAGCCTATGCTCAATAAATGTAAATCCATCAAATTAAATTTCCAGACAATCCTAAATTTGCACTTACAAACATTTTAGTCATACAAAGTTTAATGAAACGGGCCACAGGTTACTACAGTGACTGAACCGCGAACAGCGGAGACCGTGCGCATGCTGATCTGTGGCTACGCTGGTCGCAATCATGTTATAAGGCATCTTTTGTCAGCCAGTATCCAATTTGAAGAGCTAATTCCTTCAAACAGGCGGCGGTGCTGGTAGTATTGACCAGAGCGAACGGACTTGTTTGCTTTGGTTATACACATTTAGCTTTCTGGGGCCAAAAGTCGAAGTAAATATGTTTGCTCTGATCCAACATAGAAATTTGTGTCAACTTCAGTTTGTGGTTTGCGGGTTTGTTTTGCATGTAATGAATAAATTATTGACATCTGTTTCTATAGTTACATAATATGACCTTTTATCAGGTCATCTGACGCAAGTTTCAGTACATGTGAGTTGTAAAATAAAAATTTGAAGTTCGTCTTTCTTTGTCATTCACAGGAAATATTTTTTGTCCCACCCATGATAGTAGAAAGTGAGACATAGCGGTCACAATTCTGGGTGGGTGGCAGGTGGGAGCATGCGATGGGTAATTTAACGATCGGGGTTCATCCTTACCAGTTGAATCTGGTTATACCACTTATGTGAGTATTACGATATTCGTAATCCTATTTTAGGGGAAGGGGCCAAGTGACTTGGTGTGGTATGGACCTGGCACCAGGTCAGGTTATTCTAATTTCAGGGCTGAATATATTTGTTCTCGATGTAAATATTCCGTTCTGATTTTGGGATTATCCCCCAAATGCAGCAGGTTAAAATGGGATCGAACCCGTTTGCCCGGCCTTACATGACCTTAGCTGTTGATAGGTCGTTAAACACTAATAAACTAACAAACAAACACAATTCTGGCGTTGTCTTCATCGGTGTCGGTGCCGTCAACAATTTGGGGCGTAAATTTTTGACGTAGCCAAATTTCCCATATCTCTTGATCTGTTAGTCGGATCATTACAAAACTTCATAAATAGCTTGCCCACATTGATAACTATCCATCCAGTGTCATTTTGGTGACCTTAATGGACCTTCACCTTGGTGACTGAACCTTTGTGGGACATGAATTTTGGACGAAGACCAAATTTCCCATATCTCTTGATCCGTTAGTCGGATCATTACCAAATATCATCAATATCTTTCTCACATTGATGGCTATATATCCACCCACTGTCATTCAGGTGACCTTGATCTTCACATTGGTGACCGTAACCATTGTGGGATGTAAATTTTGTAAGTAGCCAAATGTTCCATATCTCTTGATCCCTTAGTCGGATCATTACCAAAATTCATCAATAGCTCTCTCACATTGATGACTATGTTTCCATTGGAAATGATACTGAAGTGCTTGTCAAACCATGTTTTGATGAGAAAAATGAAAAATAGAACACAAACAGCAGACCACAAAATGTATTCAACATTGCAAGGGTTAATAATTGTTAGATGGCATGTGTTTGTGTTAACCCTTACAATGCTGAATTAATTTGTGTCGTCTGCTGAATATTTTTTATTTTCCATTTTTCTCATAAAAAACTTGGTTTTGGCAGCACTTTAGAATCATTTCCAATGGAAATGATTCTAAAATGCTCCCAAACCGTGTTTTTACTGAGAGAAAAGACAAAATATGAATTAACAGCAGACGACTATTTTCGGTTCGCCCATTCTAAGGGTTAATGTACCTAGGGTTGTATAGGACCACCAGTGTTTACCCACCAATTAGCAGGGGCAATTACAGCAGGCCGATTGTTTGCTCAAGCTTATCCAATTACAGGCAGTATCCCACAGACAAACCCATTACAAGCTGAATACACCTTTACTTGTATGAATTTTTTTAAATATTTTATTTTTATTTTTGTTATTTCGCAATGAAAGTATATGTTGTGACCACTCATTTGAACCGTCTTGATGAGACGGTTCAAATGGTGGTCGCGACATATACTTCTAAGCACATTTAAAAAAAATGTTTATGATTTTCCCTGAACAAAATGGCGTGTCCTCAGCATGAAATGGATTACTGTTGGGCAACAAAGCTTGGTCCTTTTCATTCTGATCATACCAGAGGTTAAATCCAGATACACGTTTATGTTTGTGGAAAAATTAAATACTATTTATGTACCCTGCAAATTTTGTTCATGTGCATATAGTCACAATCCTGTCCATCTGTTTGTCTATGTGTCTGTCTGTAGGGTTTCCGGCTATCTACTATCTCTGTTACCGTTAGTTGGATTGGCTTGAAACTTCATATGTTTATTTGTCATCATCCAGGTGCTCGTTCTATAGCCCACCCAGGGAGCCAGCCCCATGTGTTCAACTGTTGTTGCCACAGTAATAGTCAGACAGTATATTAGATAGAGTAGATGTGCATGCAGGTTGCTTTAACCCTTTCACCCCTAAATAACTGGAATGGATTTTGATATGTTACTTTTGCATCCGATACAACCGTCACAAAATGATTTTCAGACTAGTCAACTTATGAAAAGGGGGTGTTTTTTTCTACAAAATATGAAAAAGTGCAGATCCTGCATGATGAGACGGCTCGTCACAAGCAGGCTCATCTGGATCTGCACTATTTTCCAATACCACTATATACAGGTCTGTAGTGTTGAACTCAGGTTAATATATAGGCCACTCTTATCACAGACAATTTAGGGTACTATTTTAACTCTTTGCATGCTGGGAAACTTGTGGGCTATAAATAGTTCAAAACTTGCGGAAAAAAAATCATCATATTTACTTGTATTTCTCCCCGTAAATATCATGAATATGCCTTGGAATTTCATTAGAATTGAGTCAATTCTAATGAAATTTCAAGACATATTTACAGAGAGAAATAAAACATACATGTACTCCTAATTCGTTTGGCAGATATTTTCGCCGCTAACATGCAAAGAGTTAAGCTCATGTTTCCAGTAATAATGGGGCGAGGGTGGATGGACAGACACTCACGTTACATGTTAACTGTGTATGTTACTGGGTCGTCATGTAAACCTGGACATATAGTGGTAGAAAGGCACACCTCAAACATTTATTTTACCATCGGTCCCCAGTACAGTGTGGGAGGTACCCAGGGTGTCCGGCTTAGAGAGGTTTCACTGTAAATCAGGCATTTGATCATTCTGAGCCATAGCTGTGTGCTATGCGATCACGAACATTATCACCTGAGATAAATGACCAAGAAACTCATAAAAAATAAGATCACAGGTGTTTTCTGGATGTCTGGTTTAGAGATGTTCCACTGTATGTTACGTACATATACCAGACTTGCTATATCCCCATTATAATGTAATAAATGCTCAACAATGGCTTTGTTGAATCTTTTCCAAGATCAATATTTTCTCAAATTATCTCAAATTATCTCAAATTATCTCAAATTAAACCAATAGAAAAACCATTAGACTTGGCTTTTATTACATGTATCAGCAGCAAACAATTACATGAGTAGCTCTGTGACTTCAGTCACCTCCACCAGTTAGTTGGTTGCCTTACTTTGGCTGTGACTGGAGAAATGGGGCTTATGGGAATTGTGACCCGAGCTGCTCCTGAGACAATAGCATGTTCCTGTAGCCTGTAGCCTATTTCACCAACATTGCAAAGTATACTTTTCTAGCAAAGTATACGTTGAGGGAGAAATTTTAAATTTTATAATAAATTTATTAATTTTTAGCTAGGTTTTTTGAAAAAAAATCCAGGCTATTGGATTGGCGAAAGCCGGGCGGAGGGCGGGCGGCGGCGCGGGCGGGCGGCGTCCACAATCAATGTTAAGTTTTCGTGTTTGAGTCCATTTCTTTGTTACTGTACCACCTAGGACCACCAAACTTTCACAGCTTCATAATCATGGGGTGCCCACCACATATCACTATCCAACATGTTACTTTTTTTTTTAACTTGACCCATTTTTTCCGCGCAGTCGACTTAGCCATTTTCAATGTTAAGTTTTCGCGTTTTCGTGTTTAAGTCCATTTCTTTGATACTGTACCACCTAGGACCACCAAACTTGCACAGCTTCATAATCAAGGGGTGCCCACCACATATCACTATCCAACATGTTACTTTTTTTTTAACTTCACCCATTTTTTCCGCGCAGTCGACTTAGCCATTTTCAATGTTAAGTTTTCGCGTTTACAATGTTAACTTTTCGTGTTTAAGTCCATTTCTTTGGTACTGTACCACCTAGGACCACCAAACTTTCACAGCTTCATAACCAAGGGGTGCCTACCACATACAACTATCCAACATGTGACCATTTTTTTACCTTCACCTATTATTTCTACGTAATTGACTTAGCCATTTTCAACGTTAACTTTTTAACGTACGTCTGGTTAAATGTGTTGGTTAAAACTTTTTCGTTATACTATATCTCTGCAACTGCTTCGCCCATTACCTTGAAACTTCACATGGGTGTTTATCATCGTCCATATTTTCATTCTAACCCCCAACCGTGCGGCCCCTTGTGCGCAATGTCAAGGTCAAATTACTTTAAATTTATTTGTTAAAGTTTTTTCGTGTACTATATCTCTGCAACTGCTTCACCCATTACCTTGATACTTCACATGGGTGTTTATCATCATTGTCGCACCCGCTTGCGGAAAGCGCGATATCGTCGGCATTTTGGCATACATCCGTCCGTCCGTCCGTCCGTCCGTACGTCCGTACTTGCGAGAGCTACATTGTGAGGTTGCTGTGTTGTGCTGAAACCCACCCACCGCCTTTATCATCATTGTCGCACCCGCTTGCGGAAAGCGCGATATCGTCGGCATTTTGGCATACATCCGTCCGTCCGTCCGTCCGTACGTCCGTACTTGCGAGAGCTACATTGTGAGGTTGCTGTGTTGTGCTGAAACCCACCCACCGCCCTATTTAAGACACTTGGATAAGTGTTTTTCAAATATAATTAACTAATGGCTAGCTCATTTGCATATTATGCGATTTATTCCGTAAGAGAATCGTTAAGGAAGAAAATAACGGAATAAGTTGCTACATTGTGAGGTTAACCCCACAGTGTAAACATCAAAGGAAATAACCTCACAATGTAGCTCTCGTAAGAACGTCCGTGTGTCCGGTTAAATTTTTTATTTTTTTAGTGTCCATGCCTCGCCCCAAGGCGCGACATGCAGGCCACGGCCATCTAGTCTACAAAAAGTGGGTATAATTATGTTATCCAAGTGTCCATGCTTGGAAAAAACCTGGCCTTCGTGGCTTTGCCTCGTTTCTTGTTATTATACTGAATTTATTACATTATCACAGCCATTTTGGCTGTGATAATGTAATAAATTCAGTGTAATAATTCTGCATAGTTTTAATCATCAAATATATGCAGTTGTTAGTTTTATATGAAATAATGCATTTCAGGAAAAATAAATGATTACTCCCTCAAAGTATACTTTGCTAGATAAGTATGCTTAGCAATGTTGGTGAAATAGGCTCCTGATACCGATTCTTGTTAGAAGCATGACAGGTGTTTCATTGATGGAATGGCAAACTGTGCAGATCCTGATCAGCCTATGCGGACGCTTGAGTGTGGTCAGATGGACATTGTCATTTTCGTATCAATTCTGTGGATGGTAGAGAACTCATAATAGTCTACTCATAATGTAACCAAATTTTTATGACATAAAATATCAATATTTTTCTTATATTTATGCTCAGAAGTATAATTTGTGACCACACAGTTGAACTGTCTCAATAAGACTGTTCAAATGAGTGGTGACAACATATATTACAAATGAGTGGTGACAACATATATTACAAATGAGTGTTGACAACATATATTACAAATGAGTGGTGACAACATATATTACAAATGAGTGGTGACAACATATATTACAAATGAGTGGTGACAACATATATTACAAAGAGACATTAAGAATCCGTCTCATCTGGATGTACACTTTTTGCAAGCAATTTTCGTATTTTTTAGAACAAAAACACCCCATTTTCATAAATGGACTAGTCTGAAAACCATTTTGTGACAATTGGATTGGTGGCAAAATTAATTAAAACATATCAAAATCCGTTCCAGTTACTTAGGCGTGAAATTATTAAGAATATTTTAAAGTTTGTTAAGTTTGAATCAGTATCCAACATGAAATACTGGTCAAGTGACAGCGATAATACTGGTTGCTTATCTGGAGCGTGTAGGTATATACTGTTACATAAATTGCCAAGTGTATCCTGTATTCCCCAAGCAAATCGAGACATTGATTTGTACTGAGGAAAATCTGAAATTGTGTCCATGGAGATCTCGCCGTGGTTAGACAATTTGGTCAGACTAAATTGGCATTATCTTTTATAATGATGACGGAAACAAGCGTTGTTGTCTGCTGTGTCATATTTCTCCTGTTGTTAACATGTTTGACAGTATGTGAGAATTTAATTTGATTTAACATGTAGCCTATTTCACCAACATGGCAAAGTATACCGGTACTTATCTAGCAAAGTATACTTTGAGGGAGAAATTTTCAATTTAAGGATAAATTTATTAATTTTTATTATACTGAATTTATTACATTATCACAGCCATTTTGGCTGTGATAATGTAATAAATTCAGTATAATAATTCTGCATACTTTTAATCATCAAATATGTGCAGTCGTTAGTTCTATATGAAATAATTAATTTCGGGAAAAATAAATGATTACTCCCTCAAAGTATACTTTGCTAGATAAGTATGTATACATTTTTGATGAAATCTGCTACTGGTGAGGTAAGGGTGCCTGACACCATATTAGGACATTGTCTTTGTACTAAAGGTATTTATTTTAATTTTAGTGTTGAACATATGGTCACTGAACTGATCCCCAGATACAGGTGCATTCCTGCCCCCAGACCGTGAGTGAGTCGGAGTCCCCGCCACCCAATCCTACATAGGTGCATTCCGGTCTATATATGACATCTATTTATTGATTTGTGTGTTATGAGTTTTTAGAAACTTAAAAATCTTTTGCGTTGTGTTAAATGAACATTAGCTCAGACATTCACAGAAAATAATGAATTTGAAGGTACCTTTTGTATGGCTGCCAGCCAATTTATACTTTTGTTTTATGGAAAATAAGAAAAATGTGGATACGTAGTTAATATTTTACCACACACGTAGTAGCCTGAACATGTTACATGTACAATATATCAAAACATTTCGTTATCTAGGGTTTAATATAACAATTGGTGCTCAGCACTGCCATGCTTACTCTTGCCTTTTGTCTATAAATTTCAAAGCGCACATGAATGGTTTTACAATTTAACCCATTACAGACGGGATACGCTTTTAGTAGTATGAACCTTTTGAGAGAAAAATATCCCTATTTTCTTTATATCCTTTGGAAAGTATATGTTGTTACCACTCATTTGAACCGTCTCAACGAGACGGTTCAAATGAGTGGTAACAACATATACCTTTATCGATGAATGAACAAAATAATGAGATTTTTTCAACAAAAATCGGAGTATCCTCAGCATGAAATGGGTTAAACGAGACATTTTCATTACCGGTAATTTGGTTGTGGTAACATCATTAGGTGTCGTTTTGATGTGTATTTGCATATAACAATAAGACGCGCTGTTCTGTTTGGCAATAAACCCTGAATGTAGGACACCAACGCGACCAAAGGGAATACTTGTTTAGACCTTGTCAATAGTTTTTTCAATGTTTGCAGTTCTATCATTTGTTGTTGGATCATTGAGCAAGCTGAATACAGATCTGTACGTCGATATCGGCATGAGCCCACTTCAGGACTGCAGGCAGGGTCACGGTGTGTAACAAAACAATCCGCGTTTTTAAACCTTCCACCCCTATGAATATACGATAGTATTTTCCATGTTAATTTTTGACTATTACATTAATCAAAACAGGAGTATTGTTTCGTATTTCTTAATATTAATGACAAACACTGCAGATCCTGATGAGACGGCTCGTTATGAGCCGTCTCATCTGGATCTACAGTGTTTGCAATGGCGGTTTTATGATCTGTAGGGTTGAAAGGGCTAAACGCGGACAGAATATTAAATTGCACAGGATTTAAGTTACTCGGTCACACACGTCCGGGGGCAATTGGGACATTGGTGATTGATTAAGTCCGAGTCCCGATGATTTTGGCCAGCCAGAGACTGGAAATGCTATTGATCTTCAAATCCTACCTGCCGTTGCGATATCTGAGCTGTGGTATTTGGTATATCTTGAATGGTGACACAAAAGGGGGGTGGCCTTAGTGATCATTGAACATTGAATAATTATGTAACTCCCCGAATGCTGGTGTAGACTCCAGGCTGTACGGGTCACAACTGTATATAAACATTGCACAATCAATCAATCCATCAATCATTAAATCAAGCAATCAATCACATCTACCTTTGGGATGTTCGTTTGTCCCTGGTATTGATAGAGTCAGGAGCAGAGCTCCAGTTAAGGTGCGTAATTTGATCAACTTGGGGTGAAATTTTGTTATTTCTTCATCAAAAATGGCAAGTTGGGGGTCCTTTAGAATCGTCTCATTAAGACGATTCTAAAGCACTCCCAACTTGCCATTTTTGATGGAGAAATAAGAAATTTACCTCCAAATTACGCATCTTATCTGGAGCTCTGGTCAGGAGGCATATAGTGTTTTGACTGTGTTTCCATCAGCAGATGAAATAGTAAAAGACATCCGTATAGCTGAGATTATCTAAGCTATGTTTCCACGTGTGTGTCTGTGTGTGTGTCAATGGGTCTGGTTAAAGGGGCCTTTAAGTATGTTGAGAGGTCACAATTTTCTTGTTCCTATATTTAGTTGCATCAACAACATGTTTTTTTCTGATTGAGTGTACCGGGGTGTTAAACTTGATACATTTGTAATGTGAATAGAATAAAGATCGGTATCTCAATACTTGATTTCCAGTTTATTGGTCACACTACCAGAATGGTATCCCAACCTTATCTATTAACTCAAGCAATCACTGTTGTCTTTATTAATGTTTGCTTTGTCAATTCGCTTGTCAGATGTGTCAATTCTGGGAAACTCTGAGCTCACAGATAACAATTTGCTCTACATTTTACAACTTTCATTATTTACTTTTGCTTCCTTGGAGTTATTGCACAGAACGTATATGCTGTTACCACTCATTTTAACGGTCTCACCGAGACAGTTCAGATGAGTGGTAACAACATATACTTTAGACTAGAAATAAAGAAAATATTGATATTTTTTGTCAGAAAATGTCTGTGCTTCACCATTTTTTAGTGTGGTTGGTCATACATAGATGTTGGTCACCGTTGTCTGGTAGGACTTTATACTAAAGTATTATCAAAACATGTTTTTATTAGAAAAATGTAAAATAGAAAATAAACTGCAGTGAACAAAATTTAATTCACCATTATCGGAATTACAATAAACCATTTATAACCATCAGACTGCATCAGCTTACTGTTTAACCCTTACAATGCTGAATTAATTTGTGTCGTCTGCTGAATATTTTTTATTTTTCTATTTTTCTCATCAAAAACTTGGCTTGGCAGCACTTTAGAATCATTTCCAACAGAAATGATTCTAAAATGCTGCCAAACCATGTTTTTACTGAGAGAAAAGACAAAATATGAATTATCAGCAGCCGACTATTTTCGGTTCCCGCATTCTAAGGGTTAAGAGAGCTTCACTGGTCACACAATTACACTTCACTGAGATGGACGTATTCTGTTGTGATTGGTCGCACCCTCATGTCACTTATGATACATTACATTTTCATAGAAGGCACACTTGTATTTAGGTAAAATATGAATGAAAAATGAATGCCATTGTCGAGTAATGATCCAATCTTGGTTTCTGAACACTGAACAACTGTTATTATTATTACTATCTGTCAATTGTTGTCATAATGTGTTGGCAAAGAAAAAATGATATTGCGATATTCCACATTGAATGGCGATATTCCACATTGAATGGCGGTGGACAATCAACATTCCATTGTAAATGCTGCCAACCAATCCTCGTTAAACATCTCGTTAGATATGATTACTGTAATTTTGAAGATTTGCTTACGCTTTCTATAATATCAGGGAATATATGGTCAATAATGTGAATGTGATGTTGATCGCCCGCTTATGTTCATAAAAAAATGTACACATGTATTTCAATGTAATTACATTGTCAGTCATTAACCATTTTCATGCTGAGGATACGCCATTATGTTTGCGGAAAATCCTGAATATTTTCCTTCTATGTGCTCAGATACATATGTTGCGACCACCATTTGAACCGTCTCGTCGAGACGGTTCAAATGAGTGGTCACAACATATATATTCATTGAGAAATAAAAAAAAAAAAAATGTTTAATAAAAATGTGTATTGCGCTTGTAATGGGTTAATTGAACCATATTCGTTACCATACTGGGGGGTTTGTGGTTTATTCTGCTTTTCAGTATTTATATCCAGGCATTATTCCATTTTATTCATATCCCTCAAGACTTAATCTTGTCACCACACGCGGTCCGAAAAAAACTGGGCTTCTTGCCTTTGCAACCAGTGTAGACCCAGATCAGACTGTGCATTTGCGCAGTCTGATCTCGGTCTACACTGTTTGCCATTTTGTCAATGTAATGATACCTCCACAATACAGTGGAACTTCTCCAAACAAACGGACACCCTGTGAGGTCCCCAGGGTGTCCGCTGTAGAGAGGTACCACTGTAAAACAGGCAAATGACTACTTTTTGGCATACATGGGTGCTTTGCAATCATGAACAGACATGCACATCAGAGATAAGTGGCAATGAACCCGATCAATTTTAAGCAGAACTAACTTTTTTTATGCGTCCGGGTTAGAGAGGTTCCACTGTATAAGTTGTTATCTGGCAGAATGAGTGATCAGGATCAAGCGGACAATCAGGACCTAAACTGGTCAGGAATGGCGTAAGTCTGGTTTTGTCAGAGTGTCACACATATGTGACTATGACATGGGGCTTATAGGATTTGTGACAAGTGTAGCTCCTGATCAAATAGCACACTCCTGTAGCCTGATAATGATTTATATATTGCTTGTTAGAAGCATGGCTGGCAGTTTATTGATGGAATGGCAAACAGTGCAGATACTGATCAGACTGTGCGGATGCACAGGCTGATATGGATCTTCACTGGTCGTAAAACCGATAAGCCCCATTTCTCCAGTCACAGCCACATTAGACTTGAAACTTAAGATACAACAGCTACTGACTGACCTAGTTAGTTCATTGTTGACCATCCCTATGCAGTCCTGAATAGATTGATGGTTGCTTGGTATGTCATTAACACATGCAATGCATGCTGCCCTGCCCACTCATTTGTTTAAAATTTAAAAACAAATCCATTATGTATTAACTATTAAGGGATAGGTTGATAGCCCAATGGTAGAACATTGGACTTCAATACCAAAATCCCTGCCTTTCATAGTATTTCCCTCCCACTAGTCTTTCAGATGCAACTTTCGCCCATTTCAGTCTAAGGATATGATAATTTTTGTTGAAAAAATCTCATTATTTTGTTCATTTCTCCTTAAAGGTATATGTTGTTACCACTCATTTGAACCATCTCGTTGAGACGGTTCAAATGAGTGGTAACAACATATACTTTCGAAATGAAATAAAGAAAATAGGATTTTTTTCCCCTAAAAAGTTTCATACTACTATAAGTGTATCCTGTCTTTAATGTAAAACTGAGGTCTATATGACTTTAGGTATTGCTGGGATGCCATTCAGTTTCACTTTGACTTTTTAAATGTGTACGCTTTCTGCACAAGTCTTTTTTTCTTACAAATGCATTCGAAGAACTTTGTTGTTCATTTAGAAATTAAGAATAACAGACAAAAATAACAAAGGTGATTTCTAAATGTGTTATAGCAAGTACTCTCTCTATATGTGGTATTGTGGTGGGGATAATTGCCTGTAATTCCTCTCATGCTGGGTTTGTGGTTCATAATCCCCACTTCACCATTATTATAGCCTCTAACCCAGATGTAATATTGCATTGTGTCCATGTCACAATGTTGCATGTATATATACGCCAGTTCACTAGATTTCCTAACTTGTGTCTGCTCTGTATTTCGCCAACTTTGATTCTGAAAGGAAATATTATATTTCCCCAAAAAATGTTGAAAAGTTTAGATTATATGCAGCATTTAACATCATACCAGAAAACTTTAAGAAATCAGGGGCCCGTTTCACTAAACTTCGTAAGACTAAAATGTTTGTAAGTGCAAAATAATGATAGTCTGTAAATTCCACATAAACACTGTTTTCTTGTAAACAGTTATTGGATTTACATTTATTGAGCATAGGCTGCATATAAATCAGGGGCCCGTTTCACTAAACTTCGTAAGACTAAAATGTTCGTAAGTGCAAAATTATGATAGTCTGTAAATTCCACATAAACACTGTTTTCTTGTAAACAGTTATTGGATTTACATTTATTGAGCATAGGCTGCATTATGCTGAATAAATGTAAATCCATCAATTTATATTTCCAGACGATCATAAATTTGCACTTACAAACATTTTAGTCGTAAGAAGTTTAGTGAAACGGCCCCCGGATTAGCCAAATTCTGATATATGGATGTGATTGAGAAATGGGGCTTATGGTCTTGGCAACCAGTGTAATCCCCGATCAATCTGCACATCCATAGTATGATCTGGGTCTTCACCCATCACTATGCAGTCAGTAAAACACCATTAACCCTTTCACTCCTAAGTAACTGAAATGGAATTTGATATGTTACTTTGCAACCAATCCAATGGTCACAAATTTTTTTCAGACTAGTTCATTTATGAAAAACAGGGAGTTTTTGTTCTCATATACATGAAACTTACTTGCAAAAAGAGCAGATCCTGCTGAGACGGCTCGTCATGAGCTGGCTCATCTGGATCTACACTTTTTGCCAATACCACTATACAGGCCTGTGGTGTTGAAAGGGTTAACCCTTAGTCCGCTACACGCAACAATTGTCGTCTGCTGTTGCTTTTATATCAATAAAAACATGTTTTGACAGCACTATTCTGAAGTGCTGTGAAAGCATATTGTATATTATTCTAAAGTGCTGTCAAAGCAGCATGTTTTTGATGATAAAAATGGAAAATAGAAAATAAACAGCAGACAACAAAAAATTAAGATAGCGGTGTAAGGGTTAAACTTCTGGCAAATAGTTTTTATCCTTATCAAGCTTCCGGGATGCACGAGATCATCAGGAGTTTGAATATACACAATGGCTACAAAACTCATTTCTCCAGTCATAGTGACATATGAGACAAGCCATGTGATTTTGTACCTCAGAATATATGCGATATTTCATGAAAAATATTTACAAAATTTGCAATATTTTCCATCAATAACGTCGCAAGTTGACAAAATATTCAGAGCAATGCGGAATAGAATTCTACATTTGCTACGAAAATTTCCTCAACTTGCAACCTCATTTACAGCAAACATCACAGTTTCTGTAAATATTTTTCATGAAAAATCTTGGGTATATATATATATATATAGCACAATATCTCTCCGGGACTGTCATATTTGAAAGTGAGATACCAGCTCTTCATGACGTAGTTACGCAAACTTTAAACCCTTTCACTTTTTGACTTTACATGGTTAAACACCTTTGAATAACGTGTGTGATACGATCATGTCTGACCCCCTAAATAGCAAAATATTTAATCCAGTGGATCAGTTTTCACTGAATATTCTAATATGCCAGTCGCCTTGTGAAATTGAGACTTATTGAGTTTGTGTCGCTTCTAATTGTCTAGCCTGACACAAAGTTTTTGTTGAGCCTGCTTGTGGAAATCTCGACATAACGCCCACAATGTCGTCCGGGTGTCTTTGCATTCATACATCCATCCGAAATCTGTGTTAACCCTTTCCCTGTTTTGCGATATTTCGACTCTTCCAAATCGAAAACATCTGAATAAAAGAATCAAATGCTGGGTCAAATGATGGTTAAATTATCTGATAGAGTAGAAAACATTGTGGGAAAAGGAGAAATTGCTTGTTACAAGCAATTTCTCCTTTTCCCACAATGTTTTCAAAAGACATCTTCTGCAGAGGCATGAAAAGTCGCTTCTATGAGGGAAAGGGTTAAGGTTTTTGTTTCTTTTTACTAACCGTCTTGGCAGTCACAACATCAGGCAGTTTTCTCCTCACCTTGATAACTGCATCTCATATTGTATTTAGAATAAACTTACATGGTATCGAACCCCATTAACCTGGCCTAAAATGACATTAGCTCCTGGCAGGCCATTAAAATTGTTAAGTAAAATAAATATTTCTCAGCCAAAGTATATGTTGTGACCACTCATTTGAACCGTCTCGATGAGACGGTTCAAATGGTGGTCACCACATATATTTCCGATGAGAAATAAAGAAAGTATTTATATATATTTTCTGTCAGAAAATTTGTGTATATTCAGAATATGATCGGTTAAGAACCTGTTTATAACACCATAGGGAACAGTAGGCTGTGATGTGCAATCCAATCTGGGGCTACTGTGGTCGCTAACAAACTGGATAAGCCCCATTTTGTCATGACAGACATATTATGACTTAAATAGTATTGCTTTGTTCTTAAATAATTGTTGGATTGTAATGATACTATTATTGGCAGGCGCCAGTCCGTGTGGTTTGAATGGCAGACCCTCGCATTGTTCTGGATTACTTTTGATTGTACATATGTGGTCCACCATTAGAAAGAGGGCTTATTGTGTTGAGCAAGGTCACCTCATCTAGGGGCCGTTTCACTAAACTTCTTACGACTAAAATGTTCGTAAGTGCAATATTATGATAGTCTGTAAATATCACATTAGCAATGTTTTCTTGTAAACAATTACTGGATTTACATTTATTAAGCATAGGCTGCATATGCAGCCTATGCTCAATAAATGTAAATCCAACAATTATTTACAAGAAAACATTGTTAAGGCCAGTTTTTTTTTATTAGTTGGTTTACAGATCCGCCGACCCGATTTTTTGACAATGTGGAAAAAAAAAAAAATTAATTTCCGATTTTTTTTTAGATTTTTTTACCTCCGATCCAAAAAAAAATAAAAAAAAATAAAAAAAAATAATATTTTTTTTGCTGTGCCGAGAAAAGTAAGTGGCGGAAACCGGATCTTAGCAGCAGCGACAACAACAACAACCTGCGAATGGACATTCGATATGATTTGATATATCTCCAATATGATTTGATATATCTCCATTTCAGATTGAATGCAAAAATTCAAAACCTTAACGCTCGGGTAAATGGCCTATATTTTCTGTTTTCTTGCTCCGATGTGCTTCATATTTCATGTTGCTATGTAGAATATAAAGAAACTTGCTGAACCGACTCCCTACGTTAACCGACAAACTCTTGGTCCGAGACGATGCCGGTTAACACCAGTTTCACTCTATCACAATCACTGGCCTTTTTGTTTTTTACCGACCACAAACCGACCCAACCATGAGCCTTAAAAAGGTGAACCTACCCAACCATGTGCCTTAAAAATGTGATTTTTATGGTGTTCGGACAGTCCGTCTGTCCGTCACACGTTCGGTTAACCACTGCGTAACAGTTTCTCAAACCGGCCATTATCTTCTACATAAGTTGCTCAAGTTCTTCAATATTTCAACACATCATTCATTGGTATGTGTGCTATACCTGCCTTGTCATACTTTATATTACCTTGACCTTTTGACCTTCACAGGGCTGCTGAAAGGACTTAGCAATTTCGGTTAACCAGTTTGTCACAGTTTCTCAAACTGGTCATAGCATCTACATAAGTTGCTTAACTGCTTCAATATTTCCATACTTCATTCATTTGCATGTATGTTACACCTGCCTTGCCATACTACATATGACCTTCACCCTTTGACTTAACACTTTTTTTTTTTTTTTTTTTTTTTTTTTTTTTTTATTTCCCCGACCGACCCAACCCTGTGCCAAAAAGAATAAAAAAATTGAAAAAACTTTTTTTTATTTTTATTTTTTTCCGACCGACCGACCCGATCTCGCGGAAAAAAAATCCGTAAACCAACAAATAAAAAAAAACTGGCCTTAGCAATGTTTTCTTGTAAACAATTACTGGATTTACATTTATTGAGCATAGGCTGCATATGCAGCCTATGCTCAATAAATGTAAATCCATCAATTGACGTTTCCAGACGATCTTAAATTTGCACCCACGAACATTTTAGTCGTACGAAGTTTAGTGAAACGGGCCCCTGGTGTGCTCATGTAGCCTGATACAGGTACAGTGGGACCTCTCTAAACTAGACAACAAGAAACATATGTGATCATAATTTTGATGGGTTTCTTAGGTGACATTGCCTGTTCGTGATCGCATAACACACAACTATGGCTCGGAATAGTCAAATACTTGATTTACAGTGACACCTCGCTAAACCGGACACCCTGGGGACCTCCCAGGGTGTCCGGTTTAGCGAGGGTTCACTGTATTAATTGACCATTTACATTCTGCAGATACACCATGTTACTGATGGGAAATTGTAAATATTTTCTTTCTTTCTCATCGGAAGTATATATTGTGACCGCCATTTGAACCGTCTCATTGCGAAGGTTTAATTGAGTGGTCACAACTTATACTTTCATTGATGAATAGGATTTTTTTTGTTTAAATGTTTATAATTCCAGCACAAAAATATTTACACAATTCCCTAACATTTGATTGGTCCGTAGCAAGTCTCTGTCCAAAATTTATATACCAGTAAACTCCCACGCCAAACTACTTTCCGTAACCGTGAGGCGCAGTTAAAATAATTCTTAAGAAAACGGAAAATAAACACATTTTATTGATGAATTTATTTCAAATGCTGCAATTATAAGGAATGAATGGCCTTTTTGTGGAATTTATCGGGGATATAAACTTGGAAAAGTCGCGGGAATACTGGACGAGGCCTTCCGGTCTTCGTCCAGTATTCCAGCAACTTTTCCAAGTTTATACCCCGATAAATTCCACAAAAAGGCCATTCATTCCTATAGTACACCCGAATGTAATGGTTGTTTTCATAGAAGCACCAGCAATTCATACTTCGCTATATTGTTATTGAGAGACTATTCTACAATATGGCACAAAAATATTACCATAAACTTACGTAATAAAGTGTGCATTAGCAAAATTCTTAGGTCACTCTCCACGAAGTAGAAAGTAAACAAAGAACACTTCAAAGGCACATTTAGAAAGACTACTCCATCATAACTCTAATGTAATGCAGTGTATTGAAATGTAATTAGAGTTATGTACTCAGAACTAATGTACATGCAAATATATTTGTCGACATATGATATGAGTAATAACTAATATCATTGGCACAATAGCAGGCTTTACATGATCTACACTGGCCAGCTGAAATATTGAAGACTGTTTTCCCATGAAGCAGCGGTATGGTGTACATAGCAGGCAATATGGTATCCAATCCCTGTTATATCTTCTATATTCCCTGGGTGATTACCTAATATTCTTTTGGCCAATAATTGTTCTTATAATAACGCTGTCGAATTTGGATTGAAATTGATTCATATTTGGAGACATTCTGATCTTATCATATACTATTATGTTTTCTTACATTACTTCTGGATCTGTATTAGAATGTGGGAAACATAAGTTGTCGCCGACTGTTTTCTCATTTTCTCAATAAAAACATTGGTTTGACAGCGCTGTAGAATCATTTCCGTTGGAAATGATTCTACAGTGTTGTCAAAGCATGTCCTTCATGAGAATTGTTACAAAAAATATATGCAGCAGGTTGAATACGGGATCGAACCCGTTGGCCCGACCTTAAATGACCTTAGCTGTTGATAGGCCATTCAACACCACCACCAACAACAACAACAAATATAAAATAAACAGCAGACCATAAAATTTAATTCAGCATTGTCATAGTCAAAATGAAACTTCATGCACATGTTGCACTACTCGGAATCCCGTTGCTGTTGAACGAACGTAAACCCCAATCAATCATATGGGGGTCCTTGGTCGGCAATAAAAATACATAAGGCTTGGTTTTATCAAATTATCAGCATATGACATTGACATTGAACAGATGTAAAACCCAATTCTGTCAATTTGTCAGAGTGCGGGGGTTGGTCATACAGGGTGATTGTATATCTGTCTACGTAGTTTCAGCAGTGTATAATTACTACATGTAATTACTATGATATGGGTCTACTGTTGGTTACATCAATGGACCCTGTGCACAATAATTGTTATCTCAAAATAATATCTTCCTTATTGTGAACAACAAATGAGGCGAACGTTTCCTTTTGCTTCTGGTACAGTAGAACCTCTCTAAATCGGACACACGGGCAGTCTCTGTATCCTTAATTTTATTGGTTTCATTGTCATCAATCTCTGATGATAATCCCTGTTCATGTTCACAAAGCACACCGGCATGCATTGACAATATTCATATGTCTAATTTACAGTGGAACCTCTCTAAACCGGACACCATGGGGACACCCCAGGGTGTCCGGTTTAGAGAGGTTCCACTGTATAGCAAACTTAAGACAGGTTACAAATATTCTATAAACAGGAATATTTTTTCAATGTTATATGAGTGAGTTATTATTGTGCCAAGTTTTCCATTTGTATGAACCTTACCCAACATGTTAATTGAACTCTGGCCCTATCAAATCAATTGTGTATTGATCAATTTAGTTGCAAATGTATTTGTACCTAAAAGTCGGTCTCAACCTTGCTACCAAGTGAACCCTTTGAAATGGGATTACTTTTTAAATGAGGTTAAATTGAGCCAATTAAATTGCAGAATTGAATGCAATATACACTGCCGAACCCGGTGAATATATAATGCAGGCCAGTCATTGAAAAAGAAAATCACAGGTTTATAAGACTGAGTCCTGGGACCTTGTATTTCCTGCTTCACTAGTTCTTTCTGATGGGGACCTTTTACTTGAAAAGGTGGTGCCGTGTATCAGATCAGAAGGAGAGTCTGCTGGGCATGTTAAAGAACCAGAGGGTACTATCCTAATAAGAGATTAGGCCCCTGGGGCCGGTCTCCTCTGTATCCTCCTTCCTTTCTCCCCTTCTTGGGAGACGAAATGCAAGGTCATCAAGCCAGTAGCCGATTTCATCAACATTTCAAAGTATACTTGTCTAGCAAAGTATACTTTGAGGGAGTAATCATTTATTTTTCCTGAAATGCATTATATCATATAGAACTAATGACTGCATATATTTGATGATTAAAGGTATGTAGAATTATTATACTGAATTTATTACATTATCACAGCCAAAATGGCTGTGATAATGTAATAAATTCCGTATATTAAAAATTAATAAATTTATCCTAAAATTGACAATTTTTGCCTCAAAGTATACTTTGCTAGATAAGTATACTTTGCAATGTTGGTGAAATAGGCTACAGTGCCTTACATAAAAACAATGCACATTGAGAATCAATGGACATTTCTGTTATGTCACAGGTACAATCCTTTCACCTGTAAATCTGGCCTTAACCTTTTGAACCCGAAATTCCGCTATATCGGTTGATGCAAAAAGTGCAGATCCAGATGAGCAAGCTCATAACGAGCCGTCTCATCAGGATCTGCACTTTTTGAAAGCGATTTTAATATTTTTGAGAACAAAAACACCCCCTTTTCATAAATGGACGAATCTGAAAATCATTTTGTGACCATTGGATTGGTCGGAACATTAGCATATCACAGTCCATTCCAGTTCCTGTTAATGTTCACAGGTTATGTAATAGAGTTATTAGACAAACGGAACTGTGGCTGCTTTAGACGGGCGATTCCTCTTCTGAGGTGATAGGTAACAGAAAATTGACTAGCAATTGGGACCACATAAACCTTTCACTCCTAATAACCCTTTCACCCCCAAGTAACTGGGATGGATTTTGATTTGTTAATTTTTGTAACAAATCCAATCGTTAAAAAATGATTTTCCGACTACCGGTAGTCCATTTATGAAAAAGGGGTGTTTTTGCTCTCAAAACTATGAAAATTACTTGCAAAAATTGCAGATCCTGTTAAGACGGCTTGCCACGAGCCGGCTCATCTGGATCTACACTTTTTGCCAGTACCACTATACAGGCCTGTGGTGTTGAAAGGTTAATAACTTGAATGAATTTTGATATGTTTTGATATATTTTCCACCCAATGCAATTGTCACAAAATGATTTTGAGACTAGTCCATTCATTTTATGAAAAGAAACATATAAAAATGCAGATCTTGATGACACGGCTCGTCACGAGCCGGCTCATCTGGATCTACACTATTTGCAAACACCAATATAGAGAGCTGTAGTGTTGAAAGGGTTGAACATACAGCTACAAGTGTTTGAATATTTAACGTTATAAAAAGCATGTTTTCTTAATGTTAATGGTTGTACTGCAGTGAACTGTAACTTTCTATATATTGTAATTGCATTTTCCTGTCTGATGGGAATGCGTGGTACAATGATGTATTTGGGTGAATGGCAGACAAGTGTGTTACATTATGACATTCGTATCCAGTTTAGGTCACGATTTGTCTATGTTTCACCCAGAAATTTCATGATCAAGTCTATTCAATGACTGTAAAGATACGTTATTGGATGAATAATGAACAGCGCATGTCATGATCGGATGGTACACCAGGGATTCACTAAACTTTGTATGACGAAAATGTTCGTAAGTGCAAAATTTGTATCGTCTGGAAATTTTAATTGATGGATTTACATTTATTGAGCATAGGCTGCATATGCAGCCTATGCTCAATAAATGTAAAGCCAATAATTGTTTACAAGAAAATATTGTTAATGAGAAATTATCAGACAATCATATTTTTGCACTTAAGAAGATTTTAGTCGTACAAAGTTTAGTGAAACGGGCCCCTGATGCACAGGTTGATCTAGGTCTACACTGGTAACACATACCATGGACGTCCCTTGTAACCTAGTGAAGTATTTTATCATTACATAGTTTTTCATGTGGGACTATAAAACCAGTTTGATTGATCGCCAAGATAGTAATAGTCTTGTGTTGACATTGGCCCAGCCTTTCTTTATCTCTCAACGGTTGTAAATTTAAAATTCAAATCTTCAAACTATGTAAAAATCAATGCCGCTCTGAACTGGGTTGATATAAATGTATAATTTGAAATCAATTCATCACGTTCGAGAATGGGGCCAATATCTTATAATGACAGTTTGTAGGCTAGATTCTATTGCTATCATAATCTCTGGCCGGATATTGAATATTACATGCATTTATCAAAAATCATATGGCCTTTGTGACGTGCTATATGGCAAAACATGTTGTTTTTTTCTTCATTTGTGACCAGTATAGACACCCATATCACCATGTGAATTCATACAAATAATTTAAATTCTATGCTGTTGTTATGTTAACCCTTTCCACACCACAGGCCTGTATAGTGGTATTGGTAAACAGTGCAGATCCAGATGAGCCGGCTCGTGACGAGCCGTCTCATCAGGATCTGCACTTTTTGCAGGTAATTTTCATATTTTTGAGAGCAAAAACACCCCCTTTTCATAAATGGACGATCACTTTGTGACAATTGGATTGGTTGCAGCACAATTAACATATTGAAATCCATTCCAGTAACTTAGGTTATGGTTAAGAAGCAGGTGGGAACTTAGAATCTGCAAATGATTTTACTCTAGCATAAATCTGTCGGGACGTAGACTGGTCAAAGGAATAAGCCACAATTGTCAGCGCAAATCACATGATAAATGTGATTCACATTTCCCAGTAATTCTCATTCTTTGTTCAGATATACCTGAACATGAACAAAATGACAATTACTGAACAATTATGTAATCATATACAGCGGAACCTCACTGAACCGGACACCCTGGGAGGTCCCCAGGGTGTCTGGCTTAGAGATGCTCCAATGTAATCCAGGCAGATGAGCACTCCAACACATGTGTACTTTACGATCATGAACATGCATTATAATCATCAGCAGAAGTGACAATGAAATCCATCAAATGATCATGAACATGCATTATAATCATCAGCAGAAGTGACAATGAAATCCATCAAAGTTGTGTACTTAACAATCATGAACATGCATTATAATCATCAGCAAAAGTGACAATGAAATCCATCAAAGTTCAGCATACAGCTGTTTGCTGGGTGTCTGGTTTGGGGAGGTTCTACTGTAGAAGTGTTGTTTGCTAATGACAAACCCTACCTGTTGCGTTGTATGGATAAATGTTTGCACAGTCGGGTGTATGGCTTTCCTGCTCTTTGTACCTTGGGACTACTTCCCGGGCGGTCAGACTGGCGTCGGGTAATTACGTCCTATCTCCACTTTGTTGGGGGAAAACGAGGTAATAATTACATCACAAATATGCACTGACATGCCTGAAGTTTACTTCCTGTGATGAAAATGTTCAGGCATATCCGGCAGGGTGTTTATTTGCGGGCGACTTGAGGGCCAGGGTGCATGCCTCATACTGTGAAGAAAAATATGATAAACCCACTGGGGGTCATTGATATTAACCCTTGGACCGCTACATAATGGAGTGACATTATACTCAATTACTAATTCCTTATCTGGAGCCCTGCTGTACATTGTATCTGCATGGTGATGCTGGCTGGTTGCACAGGCCAGTTGGTTTGGTTTCACGCAATATTGTCACTGCTATGAGATTATAATTTATTTAATTTAATTGGTTTGTGTCAGGTTTCAGTACAGACGGAACATACCTGTGTCGGATGTTAATTATGTGGGAAAATATAATATTATTATTTTGCCAGGGTTTCATCTACCATATATGATATGATAAATGGGAATCACTGTTGTAGATTATCTTACATTGTTACATGGTTTCCGTTGTTTCACATATGTGCAAACATATAGCGCGTGCTGTTTGCATATGACTTTAGGCAATGCTCATTCCGGGGCCGCGCGTAGACCAAGTGCCTTCATGACGTCACTACGAGGAAGTGCCTTCATGACGTCACTACTTCATGACGTTCATGATGTTCATGAATCAGCCCCGGAATATGAATACCGAAAATTATCTACGTGAATGGGACGATTTATAAAAGTACTGAAAATACTGAATTTAATGCTCAAATTACATCTTTTTTTTGTTGGAAATGTAACAATAACGTTTGATCATGTCCAGCCGTCTGCAAACGTTTGCTGTGGCCCGAGGGAACTGTTTGAACCCAAGACCTTGTATTAACACTTAAAAAGAAAACAAAACATATATAAGTTTCCATATTTGTCTTATTTCACATAAAAAACATGATCTGGCAGCACTTGAGAATCATCTTCAATTGTGATGATTCTATACGATTCTCAACTGCTGTCCAGTCATGTTTTTGTTCAGAAAAATGGAAAATAAAGAAGAAACAGCAAATGGAAAAAATTCAATTGATTGTGTTAATCCTTTACCGCTATCTTAAATTGTTGTCGTCTGCTGTTTATTTTGTATTTTCCATTTTTATCATCATAAACATGCTTTGACAGCACTTTAGAATAATTTACAACATGTTTTGACAGCACTTTAGAATCATTTCCATTGGAAATGATTCTGAAGTGCTGTCAAACCATGTTTTTTTACTGTTTATTTTCTATTTTCCATTTTTCATCATCATAAACATGTTTTGACAGCACTTGAGAATCATTTCCATTGGAAATGATTCTGAAGTGCTGTCAAACCATGTTTTTATTGAGAAATAAGGCAATATATAAAACCAACAGCAGGCGACAATGGTTGTGTGTAGCGGTCTAAGGGTTAATAATGGTTATCATTGGCAAGTGAAACAATATAGAAAATCACAAGTAATAACATTGTAGCCTGTCAGACATTTATAATCTGGTCATTAACTCTTTGCATGCTAGAGGTGAAAATACCTGCCAAACGAATTAGTATAAGTATATGTTTTATTTCTCTCTGTAAATATGTCTTGAAATTTCATTAGAATTGAGTCCGCAGGACTCAATTCTAATGAAATACCAAGACATATTCATGACATTTACAGGGAGAAATACAAGAAAATCTGATGAATTTTTGTCTGCAAGTTTTGAACTATTTATAGCCCACAAGTTTCCCAGCATGCAAAGAGTTATGGATTCCTAATTCAGGATGTACTAGATCAACCTTGGTTACCAAAACATATAGAAAATCACAAGTAACATTGTAGTGGTTACTAGATTGTCTGTAGCCTATTTCATCACAATTGCTAAGTACACTTATCTACCTAAGTCTACTTCGCGGGAGTAATTAATTATTTGTACTGTCAATAAATGTGTTTTTTCATAAAAACAAATGTCTGTTTATATTTGAAGAGTAAAATTATGCAGCATTCATATACTGCATTTACCACATTATCACAGTCATTGTTTTGATTAGAAAATATTGTACTTAATTAAATTAACAATATTTATTAATTGGTGTATAAATTGAACATTGCTCCCTCAAAGTACATTTAGCTAGATAAGTGTACTTAGCAATGTTGGTGAAATTGGTTACTGGGGTCCGTTTCACTAAACGTTGTACGACTAAATTGTTCGTAAGTGCAAATTTATGATTATCTGGAAATTTAAATTGATGAATTTACATTTATTGAGCAAAGGCTGCATATGCAGTCTATAAATGTAAATCCAATAATTGTTTTCAAGAAAACATTGTTAATGTGAAATTTACAGACTATCATAATTTTGCACTTACAAACATTTTAGTCGTACAAAGTTTCTTGAAAACGCCCCCCTGGTCTTTATCCATTGCCACATGCTTAGAAGGTCTGCATGGTAACAGCACACTCCAGCACTTGCTCTTGTAGCAAATGGTCGTTCTCCGTTTACTCCTTTTGTATATTGGTATTTTGAGTGGATTCTAATTATAAGACGGGACAGGTAGATGTGGTTGTGACTGGAGAGATGGGCTTATGTGTTTTGCGACCAGTGTAGATCCAGATCAGACTGTGCATCCGCACAGTCCGATCAGGATCTGCACTGTTCGCCATTCCATCAAAGTAACACCCGTTGTGCTTGTATCAAGCAATACCAGTATCAGGCGCGGATCCAGGATTTCGGGTTAGGGGGGCGTAACTATTTTGCAATACTTGACTATATTATCGAACGAGCTAAGCTCGTTCGATAATATAGTCAAGTATTGCAAAATAGTAGTCGACCGAGCAGAGCGGAAAAATGCATGGAATACATGGCACTTGACATGAAACGTGCCTTGTAAGTTGTAAAAAATCTTTACTCAGCGAATTTTAGGGGGGGCGCGCGCCGGGTCCGCCCCCTCCTGAATCGGCCCATGAGTATACATGTAGATGGTTATCATGGTTATCAGGCTAAAGGAGTGTGCTATTTGATCAGGAGACACACTGGTCACAAATCCCATAAGCCCCATTTCTCCAGTCACATCCATATATGAAACAGGCCATGTGATTTTTTACCTTCTGACAACTGCATAATTTCTTTAAATACGTTTACAAAATCTACAATATTTTTCATAAATAAAATCAAAAGTTGACACAATTTTCAGAGAACATGCGGAATATAATTCTGCATATGCGGAATTTGGTCAACTTTTGACGACATTTACGGAAAATATTGTAAATTAACGTATTTTCATGAAATTACGCAGATGTTCGAAGGTACAAAATCACATAGTGTCTCATATAGGTTTGTGTTCATTGTTGGGTGTACAGTTACATGTTCTTCTAGAGTTACAACAAGCACACAATTACTGGTGTTTACCTCGTCCCCACAGCTCCAGTATTTAGGTTAATCGGCTTGTTGGAGGTGTTTTCTGGTCTACTGACACACAAATATGTCACACTGAACCAGACTTATGATGTTCACTAGCTTTTGATACTCAGTTGACATGGCGATAATGACATCATGTCGCAAACAAATCAGTGAGTAGTTGGTGAGTAGTTGGTGAGTAGTTGGTGAATACTTGTCTGCCAATGAATTAAAGTAAAAGGGTTTGACCCTTACACCGCTATCTTAATTTTTGTCGTCGGCTGTTTATTTTCTATTTTCCATTTTTTCATCAAAAACATGTTTTTACAGCACTTTAGAATAATTTACAACATGCTTTGACAGCACTTCATAATGTTTTTCATAGGAAATGATTCTGAAGTGCTGTCAAACCATGTTTTTATTGAGAAATAAGGCAATATATAAAAGCAACAGTAGATGACAATTGTTATGTGTAGGTTAGCCACCTCCAAATAGTTTTACTATATAATTTAACCGATTGCCATCCAATAAGGCCAGTCTCTCCTACCGGTACTTTCACTATTCGTATGGATGCTGTGGGACCCACTTGTACATGACCTGCAGCCAGTCTGTACTGGTTCTGCATGAACTAAACAATAGGTTCATTTACTCCTAAGAAAGAAAAATCCAACCTTGTCATATCCTCCAATATTGTTTACATTTTTTGGCCACTGAAACTCTGTTTACATCACGTGACCAACAGGTTCTGTGTTTTCTTTTAAATACTACAAATATGCTGAAAACTGGTGTTAAAAGCACCCCAAAATGTTCTTCAAATGAAACTGGGTAGTAATGGATCAAGCTTTGCAAGCAAACGGTGTCTGTGACCTCAAAACACCCGCACTATTTTTTTATACCAGACTATTTTTGCATACACCCTGGGCGATTTCGCACCATTTGGTATCCTCTCACCTGTAGCGGTCTAAGGGTTAATGTCCCGATGTAGAGACAGGACCTCTGTTTCAAGTGTCATCTGAAAGCCAGTGGGATGGAATCTAACATTGTCTTTCGGATGAAACTTGAAACTGAAGTGCGCTCTGTATGACATTAGCTGTTGCTGGGACATTAAACTCTTTCACCTTTTCCCAATAGTAGTCTAGGTGACAACGAAGCGAGGTAGCTGTATTGCATTGTAAATCCTGATCAGTTTGAAAGAATCTCATGCTTCAGAATCATACTTCATAGAAGCCTGAACATACATCATACTTTTGGACATATTTGGATGAATGTAGGACAAAACCCCCTTGGACATAACCCTCTTCATGTGAAAATGACAACATGGGCAATTTGTGTGTGAACAGTGCAACCCCCGAAACTATGCTGATCCAAATAGGTATCCGGACAAAACCCCCTTGTACATAACCACCTTCGTGTGAAAATGACAACATGGAAAAAATAAAATTCATGATTTTGACAGGGTGGGCATAACCCCCTTCATGATTTTTAGCCAGGTTTTTAAAAAAAAAAATCCAGGCTATTGGATTGGCGAAAGCCGGGCGGGCAGGCGGGCGGCGGGCTGGGCGCTGCGGGCGGGCGGCGGCGCGGGCGGCGTCCACAATCAATGTTAAGTTTTCGTGTTTGAGTCCATTTCTTTGTTACTGTACCACCTAGGACCACCAAACTTTCACAGCTTCATAATCAAGGGGTGCCCACCACATATCACTATCCAACATGTTACTTTTTTTTT
Source organism: Conchocele bisecta (assembly GCA_029237695.1). Lineage (NCBI taxonomy): Eukaryota > Metazoa > Mollusca > Bivalvia > Lucinida > Thyasiridae > Conchocele > Conchocele bisecta. The sequence goes on along the minus strand of CM055265.1, from coordinate 194,313,941 downwards.
AACTTGACCCATTTTTTCCGTGCAGTCGACTTAGCCATTTTCAATGTTAAGTTTTCGCGTTTACAATGTTAAATTTTCGTGTTTAAGTCCATTTCTTTGGTACTGTACCACCTAGGACCACCAAACTTTCACAGCTTCATAACCAAGGGGCGCCTACCACATACAATTATCCAACATGTGACATTTTTTTACCTTCACCTATTATTTCTACGTAATTGACTTAGCCATTTTCAACGTTAACTTTTTAACGTACGTCTGGTTAAATTTTTTGCTTAAAACTTTTTTGTTATACTATATCTCTGCAACTGCTTCGCCCATTACCTTGAAACTTCACATGGGTGTTTATCATCATCCATATTTTCATTCTAACCCCCAACTGTGCGGCCCCTGTGCCCAATGTCAAGGTCAAATTACTTTGAATTCTTTTGTTAAAGTTTTTTTGTGTACTATATCTCTGCAACTGCTTCACCCATTACCTTGATACTTCACATGGGTGTTTATCATCATTGTCGCACCCGCTTGCGGAAAGCGCGATATCGTTGGCATTTTGGCATACGTCCGTCCGTACGTCCATGTGTCCGGTTAAAGTTTTTTTGTTAAACTTTTTCCATCTACTATATCTATTTTTTTAGTGTCCATGCCTCACTCCAAGGCGCGACATGCAGGCCACGGCCATCTAGTCTACAAAAAGTGGGTATAATTATGTTATCCAAGTGTCTATGCTTGGAAAAAACTTGTCCTTCGTGGCTTTGCCTCGTTTCTTGTTACAGGGTGTTTTAAGGTCTACATTGTTTTAAGGTCTGCTTTGTCATCTGGTGGCATAATTGCAGTCTGAGAGAACTCATTATGTATTAAACACATGGGACAATATGGCATGTCTGTCTGTTCTGGATTATTCTCGCCACATGTAATTACTTAGGTTCAGTGTTTCAATTCCCAAACTCAAGTGCTGGGTTGGTAGTCTAATATTAGAGTATTGGACGTCAATACTGGAGGCCATGGGTTCGATTCTCGCCTTAGGCAAGAAAAACACTTTTATAGTACATGTCCATGTAGTTCCATGCTACCAGTCTTTCGAATGAGAATTTAAAACCGCTGTTCGATCTCCATATAACGTGAACTCCAATTTCGCTTTCATTATTTTCTCTCTCAATTCCCAAACTCACATTTTTGAAACACAATTGCCACAGTAAATTCATGTTCTGTTTCTAACATACAGACCATTCTACATGTTGCCATGATGTGATCAAACCCAGTGGAGTAGCCAGCTACTTACCGAGGGTGTGTGAATTGTGGATCGAGTTTGAAAAGGAACATCCTTCCCCCCCAAAATGTATTTATTTCTGCATTTGATTTCAACATCACATGCCTGTTTAGTGGTTACATAATTGGCAAACAGTGTAGATCCTGATGAGACAGCTTTACTTTTTGCAAGTAATTTTTGAGAACAAAAACACCCGCTTTTCATAAATGGACTTGTCTGAAAATCGTTTTGTAATGGTTGGATTGGTTGCAAAATTAACATATTGAAATCCATTCCAGTTACTTAGGGGTGAAAGAGTTACAATCTATAATTTCACCCCACTGGCTACGCCACAGAGACTGGGCTTATAACATTTGAAGACCCCGACCACCCTGTGCATCCATACAGCCTGTAGCCTATTTCATCAACATTGCAAAGTATACTTTACTAGCAAAGTATACTTTGAGGGAGTAATCATTTATTTTTCCTGAAATGCATTATTTTATATAAAACTAACAACTGCATATATTTGATGATTAAAAGTATGCAGAATTATTATACTGAATGTATTACATTATCACAGCCAGAATGGCTGTGATAATGTAATAAATTCAGTATAATAAAAATTAATAAATTTATCATAAAATTGAAAATTTCTCCCTCAAAGTATACTTTGCTACTAAAGTATACTTTGCAATTTTGATGAAATCGGCTACTGATCACATCTTCACTCTTCACTGTTCATTCTGTCAGCAGAGGCGTCAATTATAAAATCAGCAAAGAAATCACGATATTACCATACTACATGTATGTGCTGTGCCGTTTCACTAAACTTTGTACGACTAAAATGTTCATAAGTGCAAAATTATGATAGTCTGTAAATTTCACATTAACAATGTTTTCTTGTAAACAATTGATGGATTTACATTTATTGATATGCAGCCTATGCTCAATAAATGTAAATTCATCAATTGAAATTTCCAGACGATCATAAATTTGCACTGACAAACATTTTAGTCGTACGAAGTTTAGTGAAACGGGCGGCCCCAGGATCTAGTTTTCCAGATCATGGACTAAATTTTAGAACTTGAAATATAAAATGTATATACATGAATTTAACGACGGCACTGGTTCGATGACCTTGCATGTTGTCTTCCAAGAAGGGGAGAAAGGAAGGAGGTGGATACAGAGGAAACCGGCCCCAGGGGGCCTAGCTCTTATTAGAATAGTCCCCTCTGGTTCTTTAACGTGACCAGACTCTCCTTCAAATCTGATACACGGGACCACCTTTTAAAGTCCCCATCCGAAAAGGACTAGTAGAGCAGGAAATACAAAGTATCTCAGAAATACTGACACCCTGTCCGAGAATTGAACCCGGATTGCCAGCGTGGCAGTCCGACGGTGTTACCCTTCGGCCATGGTCTGCTCATTTGAAATACATGTATAAAGAAATTCATTGAAAAATACAGCTGGCACACAGTCATTCCCACAATAAATGTGTTGAAGTGCCAAATTAAGTGGTATTGTGTTTATGACAGGGAGTGAAGTGTCACCCTGGTGTAATCCTGTCACTGTGGGACAGTTATAGTGATGGATCCCAGTCTGCATGTACATCTCCCGCACCACTCCAATGTGAACTTAATGGGCTGATATTTCACCTTTTTTCCTTGCAATGATATATGGGTTATCCGCTGTTGAAAGGGACTTTATGATGTTTGAGACCAATGGAGTCCAGTAATGAGGGATCGTAGCTAGTTATGTCCCTTTGCAAATCTATTTATAGAGATCCGGTCCTATGCTGTATTTCGGCGTTTATTTCTTACTGAATATCACAAAACTTGAGTTTTGCAAACAGAGTAGACCCAGATCAGACTGTTTTGATTTTTGCAAACAGAGTAGACCCAGATCAGACTGCACGTATGTGCAGTCTGATCTGGGTCTACTCTGTTTGCAAAACTCAAGTTTTGTGCTATTCAGAAATAAACTGATTGCAATAACATTAATAAGTGTGAAAATATGAATCCGACAAATAGTGTAGTCCTTGGCTACGATCCCTCATTGAGAACAATGAAGACCCTAATCAGACTGCACTTCTGTATCATGATCATGGTCTTCGCTGGTTGTCAATGCTGTAAGACCAGTTTTGTCTCATTATAACACTGATCACTTCGTTTTGTACATTCATTTAACAAGACAAATTTCCTGTTTAACGAAGATTGCATTTTATCCCAATAGTGTGAGTAGAATATCTTGAAACTACAGTCGAGACTCGTTTACTCAACGTTCAGGGGACTGACGAAAATACATTGAGTTAACGGAAATTTTAGTTAAGAAGAGAAAACGTGTACTTGGGACCAATAATTTGAGTTTGAGTTTAAATCTGTAGATTGACTTAACACTAATTCTCTTCTAAGTAACTGGAATGTATTTTGATATGTTAATTTTGCAACCAATCGAATCGTCACAAAATGATTTTCAGACTAGTCAATTTATGAAAAGCGGGTGTTTTTGTTCTCAAAAATATGAAAATTACTTGCAAAAAGTGCAGATCCTGATGAGACGGCTCGTCACGAGTCGGCTCATCTGGATCTACACCTTTTGCCAATACCACTATACAGGCCTGTGGTGTTGAAAGGGCTAAGAGAGTCTGAGTTAATGAGTGTTAAATACTGTATACATATTTTGCCTGTCTTCTATGAGCTTCTGTATGGCTTCCTCCATTTCGGAAATGCTACCTCATCCAGTTGGTGTCTGTTGTAATTACACATATTGTTTTCTGGCCGACTGTATGAAGCCCGTCCTCTATGACAGCTCTGCTCTCTGGTACGTTTACCAGCACATGTAGGGGATCCGTGTTCATGGTGATCAACTTATATATTTTTTTGATTGATTTGGGGTTTTACATCCGGTCAACAGCATTCATATGAGACATGCCATATGATTTTGTACCTTCGGACATCTGCGTAATTTCATTAAATATGTTCACAAACTTTACAATATTTTTCATAAATAAAGTCAAAAGTTGATAACATTTTCAGAGTACAATGTATATGCGAAATATATCTGCATGTATCTGACAATTTTGTCAACTTTTGATGCGATTTATGGAAAATATTGTAAATTTTGTAAACATATTTCATGAAATTACGCAGATGTCCGAAGGTACAAAATCACATGGCGTGTCTCATATTTTTTTGATTGATTTGGGGTTTTACATTTTACATCCGTCCAACAGCAGTCATGGACGGACAGGAATGTATCTGCATGGTGGACGCACTGTACCATCAGCTCAGGAACTACAATACAGATTTTCAGTACCAGAGCTCCAGATAAGTAAATAACTAAAGTATTATACTAGAGTATTATACCCCCATATTTCAAATTCAATGCATATTTTACTTTTACAAATGTATGATTGATTTTCTTCCTTATTATATAGGGAGTAAATGTTCAACTTTATTACAGTAATTTCACTACTCAATTTGAAAATTAATGCATATTTTCACATTGCTGTGAGTATTTTGTACTCCCACTTTTGATAATCTATGCATATTCTGCTAGTATAGTGGTATTGGAAAAATGTGGTGATCCAGCTAGGGGCCTGTTTCACTAAACTTCTTACGACTAAAATGTTCGTATGTTTAAATTTAAGATCGTCTGTAAAAACTCAATTTATGGATTTACATTTATTGAGCATAGGCTGCATATGCAGCCTATGCTCAATAAATGTAAATCCAATAATTGTTTGCAAGAAAACATTGTTAATGTCAAATTTACAGACTATCATAAGTTTGCACTCACGAACATTTTAGTCGTAAGAAGTTTACTGAAACGGACCCCAGATGAGCCGACTCGATCAGGATCTGCACATTTTGCAAGTAATTTTAATATTTCTGAGAACAAAAACACCCCCCTTTTCATAAATGGACTAGTCTGAAAATTATTTTGTGATGATTGGATTGGTTGAAAAAATAATATATCAAAATCCATTCCAGTTACTTAGGGGTGAAAGGGCTATAAGGATGGTCCATTCATTTGACTGTATTTCTTCAAACAAACAATATAGTGGGATGGACATGGGAAGTGGGGCTGGGGTTGAACTCTGTGATAGTTATTTGTCGTTCTTGCATAAAAGTGTATAACAATGAAACACATTAATATGATACACAATTGTTTTATATGAATGGAACTGGTTGAAAGGGTAGAATCTAATGAAGCGAGCATGTTCTAATTGACGTGTACTCTAACATGCATGTTAAATGAATATTATAATACAGTTGACGGGACAATTATAATTCTGAGAGACAATCGGTAACAAGTCAATAGCAGGTTACCAGACACGATCTGGATGTTATTCCCTGTAGTCAAGTTTTCAACGTTTATACACGATATGTCAATGAATGATGTAAGGCCATCAAAAACCATACTTTGGTTCTCAGATATCACCACATCAGAATAATCCCAGCTCGTCAAGCATTTTATCATCATGGAGAAATAAAATCGTACTTTATATTCGTCACATGATCAATAAAAAACACTACCATGAAAATATGTTAACCCTTAGACCGCTACACACAAAAAATTGTCGTCTGCTGTTGCTTTTATATCTTGCCTTATTTTTCAATAAAAACATGTTTTGACAGCACTTCAGAATCATTTCCTTTGGAAATGATTCTGAAGTGCTGTCAAAGCATGTTGTAAATTATTCTAAAGTGCTGTCAATGCATGTTTTTCATGATAAAAATGGAAAATAGAAAATAAACAGCAGATGACAAAAAATTAAGATGGCCGTCTAAGGGTTAAATCCAATCATGTCTGACAAAACATGTTCATCTCCAATGATGTTATTATATATATAGTAACTTTATAGAACATATGTGCATCTGGCAACTTGAATCAAATCAGAGACGGACATCTCAAGCAACCTCTCTAAACCGGACGGACATGCAGGCAATCTCTGTATCCTTAATTTTATGTGTTTCATTGTCATCTATCCCTGATGATAATACCCGTTCATGTTCGCTACTCCCAGGGTGTCCGGTTTGGAGAGGTTTCACTGTGTTTTTCTTAGTTCTCTCTGAACTGAAATATGTCTCAGTGCTCCAGATAAGCTGCGTATTTGCGTAAATACCCAATTAAAATTGCTGAAAACCCAATTGAAATCAGAAGTAGTGAGTATCAAAAAGCAATGAAAAATTTGTGGTATCTTTATCACACAAATATAGCATACATGTATTTTCTTATTTTTCCATGAAAACACATCTTGGTATTTCATTAGAATTGTCTCCAATTCTAATGAAATACCAAGATGTGTTTTCATTTAGAAGCAAACTATTCAATAAGTGTGGTCTGCTGAAGTGTAAACTGTGCAGTGTGATTCTATTTTACACAATTAAATTTTTTAAATACCCAATTGCTTCAGAAATGATGGACTGACGATACTCAATTACTAATTCCTTATCTGGAGCACTGATGTATTTCGATTTTATTAGAATTCCGTCCTCCAAGACTAAACTGTAATAAAATTCCAAGACATCTTCATGATATTTAAGGGAGAAATAAAAGAAAATATAATGATTGTTGTCTGTTGATTGTTGAGCTATTTATAGCCCACAAGTATCCCAGCATGCAACAGGTTAAAGTTTAAAGTGACTGTTTCAGCTGTGAATCGGGTCTTATGTATATATATATGCATACAAAATATTAAAGAAAGTATATTCTTAAATTATTAAAGATTGTTTATGCTCACCTTGTATGCTATGCACATGCCTTATAAAAGCGTTTTTCTTCATTGATGACTTCCCCAACACTTGGCAAATGTTGATATAAACACATGTACAGTAGAACCTCTCTAAACCGGACACCCTGGGAGGTCCCCAGGGTGTCCGGTTTAGAGATGTTCCACTGTAAAACAGACAGATGACTACTTCAAGACAAGCGTGGGTGCTTTGTAATCATGGATATGCATGATCATTGGCGATAAAGTGCAATGAAACCTATCAAAATGAAGCACAACTAATGTTTACTTGTGTCCGGTTTAGAGAGGTTTCATTGTATTTGATAGCAATGTCTGCTATAATGCTGCTGTCGTGCTCATAGACCCCACTCCCTTCCACCCACTAACACCCAATGTCAAGGTTATTTTAACAGAGGGGATGTGCTTCATGTATTTTGTCCATTAACCCTTTCACCCTCAAGTAACTGAAATGGACTGTGGTATGTTAATTGTGCAACCAATCCAATCATCACAAAATGATAATCAGACTAGGTTGTTTATGAAAAGGGGATGTTTTTGTTCTCAAAAATATGAAAATTACTTGCAAAAAGTGTAGATCCTGATGAGACGGCTCGTCACGAGCCGGCTCATCTGGAGCTACACTTTTTGCCAATATCACTATACTGACCTGGGTGTTGAAAGGGGTAAACACTGAACATATAACAACAATCAATTACAAATGTTAAACTTTTTGCTAATTATTCTCTCTCCAACAAGTGGAATAACTGCTGCTTTCGCTGTTACATTCAATTATTAACGTGCAATGTGGTAATGTGATTGTCATGTTCATTAATATCGAATATAAATTGTGGAAGGCAAGTTCAGTGCATGTCTTCATTCGTTATTGATCCCTGTCAAACATCTGATTACCCTAATTGGCACCCCTTTATCTACATCAGGTGTCCTTGTGGGGTATATATCGTACTTTGTCTATGTCAGTGTCATCATGACAAAACACGTCTTTAACCCTTTCAACCCTAAGTCACTGGAATGGACGGTGACATGTTAATTTTCCAACCAATCCAATCATCACAGAATGATTTTCAGACTAGTCCATTTATGAATTTGTTTTATTTTTTTTTTCTAAAAAATATGAAAAAAGTGCAGATCCTAATGAGACAGCTTGTTACAGGCTGGCTCATTTGGATCTACACTGTTTGCAAACATCACAAAATAGCTCTGATGTGTTGAAAGGGTTAACCCTTAGAATGTGGGAAACATAAATCCGGTCTGCTGTTGGTTTGTATTTCATCTTCTTTATGAATTCTATTGGACATGGTTTAATAGCTATTAAGCAGGGTTTAAAGCAGCTATTGGGCATAGTTTAATAGCTATTAAGCATGGTTTAACATAACTTTAGAATCTTTTTCAAAATATATTTTATATTCTTTCTGAATTCACGGTTTAACAGCTATTGAACATGGTTTAACAACACTTTAGAATCATTTCCTTTGGAAATGATTCTAAAGTGTTGTTAAAACATGTTTCTGATGAGAACAATTGAAAATAAACAAAAACACCTCTTTTTCATAAATGGACTAGTCTTAGAATCATTTTGTGATGATTGGATTGGCTGTACATATCAAAATCCACTCGAGTTACATGGGTGTGAAAGGGTTGTTTCACAGTCAATAGCTACCAGAGAAGGTTAGTGTTACTGATTAGTGTGTGTGACTGTGTATGCTGATCAGTGTCTATACATGGCCACGATGCATTCAGCCCTGAGTGAGTTTTCTCATGCCACATCACATATCTCCAACAATATCTATATTAACTTATATCATGTCGTCTAGTCAGCCCTCCAAAGGACATGGATTGCTGATAGCCAATCAATTTATTAATTTATTATCCATTCTTATATCAGACATTGATTGTATCAAACCTTTTCTCAGTAATACTTTATTATATGTGTAGGCACTGTCCGTCAAGTTTGTAAAAACTGCAGTGCTCCAGATAAGGTGCGTACTACGCGTATTATATTTTATTATATTGAGGATCTTACATGATGATTTAATATGATATTTATTATTAACCCTTTCAATATTACAGGACTGTAAAGTGGTATTGGCAAACAGTGTAAATCCAGATGAGCCGGCTCGTGACCAGCCGTCTCATCAGCATCTACAAGTAATTTTCATATTTTCGAGAGCAAAAACACCCCCTTTTCATAAATGGGCTAGTCTGAAAATCATTTTGTGATTTAGCGTTGAAATGGTTAATTCCGCCAAAATTACGAGACGTTGCATGCATCAAGAGGATGATGATAATCGCTGAACAAGACTTCTAGAAAAAATATACATGGCAAATGCCATTTTATTGCTCTTCATTCGTGTCACGCATTCGTTCAGTCGGATCTGAAATTAACTCTTTGCATGCTGGGAAATTTGTGGGCTATAAATAGTTAAAAAATAACAGATGACTATTCATTATATTTTCTTTTATTTCTCCTTATAAATGTCATGAATATGTCTTGGAATTTCATTAGAATTGTGTCCGAAGGTCCGAAGGACACAATTCTAATGAAATTTCAAGACATATTTACAGAGAGAAATAAAACATATACTCCTAATTCGTTTGGCGGATATTTTCGCCGCTAGCATGCAAAGGGTTAATCTCACATGTGATGTTCTCAGGGTGTGTCCCAGCATGGTATCTACTATGTGATGTTCTCAGGGTGTGTCCCAGCATGGTATCTACTATGTGATGTTCTCAGGGTGTGTCCCAGCATGGTATCTACTATGTGATGTTCTCAGGGTGTGTCCCAGCATGGTATCTACTAACATGCTCGTTACTTTATTTAAAAAAGAACATTTTATTTGAATGCATTTCAATACTAGTATAAAGCTTTTTTAAAGCCTTAATAAATACTTACAAGTTTACACGGCATGAGGTGCATGTTTATATAAATGACACATTCTGTACAAATGTCTTGCAACAAGGGAATCAGTTGGTAGACAAACACATCCTTACAGATCCATGAAAACTGCAAAGGCCACCAATGATGATATTCCTCAAAGTCAGCCTGAGCAGAGCTCAGTCTCAGCCAATGAAACTGGTTGAATTTGATTTATTTATTACGTACATGCTGAGGTTTATGATAAAACCCTGTTTCAGAGCTCCAGATACGTTTTGTATCTAAAGAGTATTATATCCCTAATACATGTATTTCAAATTCAATGTGAATTTTATGTTTACAAATGTATTATTGATTTTCTTCCTCATTACATAGGGAACAAATGGTAAAAATAAAACAAATTTAAAAATTTGCTTTTTGCAGCTCAACTAAGTAAATTTTCAACTTTATTACAGCATTTTCACTACTCAATTTGAAAATCAATGCGTATTTTCACATTGCTGTGAGTATAATGTGTACTCCCACTTTTGATAATCAATGTGTTTTCTGCTAAAATAAGTGTGTAAAATACGCCAATACAATTATTTGGAGCTCTGCAGTTTTTGCAAAGTTGATGGGACAGTGCCTTTATGGTGGCCTACAGATGTGGGAAAACATGTCATCACCTGTTGCCATGGTGACCTGTGTCCATTTTGCATCTGTTGGTCAGTTTTCATGGATCTGTAAGGATGTGTTTGTCTACCAACTGATTCCCTTGTTGCATATAATTGCAGGCGCGTAACCAGGATCTTGCTGAGGGGGGTGGGCATTGATGTCGCCGCGAATGTCTAGGGGGGTCCGGGGGCATGCATGCCCCCCCCCCTGAATTCTTTTTGGATAAGGAACGCAAATCCTGGCTTCTAGAGCCCTCCAGACATCGATATATTATGCAAAATGTTATTTATTTTAGCAAAGAAATTTTCATTTTACGAAATGTAGTTTTTATTTTATCTAGGTGTACGCACCTGGCCAAATTTTAGGAGGTGCACCCCCCCCCCTTTTTACGCGCAAAAGTTGAAGATTTTGTCAACTTTTGACTTTATTTATGAAAATTATTGCAAATTTTGTAAATGTATTTAATGAAATTACGCAGATGTCCGAAGGTACAAAATCGCATGGTGTGTCTCATATTGTAGGCCCATTTTGTCAGATGTTGGTGAACATGTCAATGGGTGTGTTATCGTTTGCTGCTCTATTTAACTTTCAGCGAGACTTCATCAATAATTCATATTTCCTGTACTCACCTGTAGTGAAAACCTGTGGTGCATGTACCGGTACTCAATAGAAGTTACAAGATTTTCGTTTTCAAACATAAATATATCAACATTGGGGTTGGTTGACCTTTTATACCATTTTGTACAGATTAATTTCTGCTGCATTTAACCCTTTCAACACCACAGGCCTGTATAGTGGTATTGGCAAAAAGTGTAGATCCAGATGAGCCGGCTCGTGACGAGCCGGCTCATCAGGATCTGCACTTTTTGCAAGTAATTTTCATATTTTTGAAAACAAAAACACCCGCTTTTCATAAATGGACTAGTCTGAAAATCATTTTGTGACAATTCTATTGGTAGGAAAAGTAACATCACAGTCCATTCCAGTTATTTAGAGGTGAGAGGGTTAATATGACTGAGGCCCACGAGGGCACGTTCAGGCTGCTGTTACTGTCTGCCTACCGTATCTGATCAGCTAACCGACTTGTATGATCACTGTACGCCAGCCCAGTTCATTCTCCAGTTTTTAGTCACCACATGAATGTCTGTGTTCTGATACATGAAGATAATTGACGGGCTGAATATATATAAGTGCTATTCAAGAGGATTGATTTTTATATCCCCGGCTTACGAAGTATGCCAAGATGTATATTATTGTTGACTTTCCGTCCAATCATCCGTCTGTTCATCCATGTGGGTGGCAGGTCACCGTGAGTATGTGATGGGTAATTTAACGATCGGGGTTTATCCTTACCGGAATCCCAACCGGAGACCTTGTTTGGCCCTCACGTACGTCTTTGGCATTTTGTATGTGACAGTTGAATCTGGTTGTACCCCTTATGTGAGTATTACGATTATTCGTAATCCTATTAATTTTAGGGGAAGGGGCAAAGTGACTTTGGTGTGGTATGGACTTGGCACCTGCAGGTCAGATTATTCTAATTTCAGGGCTGAATATATTTGTTTTCGATGTAACTATACCTTTCTGATTTTAAGATTTTACCCCAATGCAACAGGTTAAATTCGGGATCTAACCCGTTAGCCCGGCCTTAAATGACCATAGCTGTTGATAGGCCATTAAACACCAATAAACAAAACACACAACAAACTGTTCATCTGTCCGTCCATCCATCCGTCTATCCATCCAACCAACCATCCATCCATTCATTTGACTGGTAAGACATAAACTTAACATTTCCGAATTTGCATTTAAGTTTTTGTTTGTAAGTATGTAAATCTTTGCTTTCACTGTTGGTGGTGTCTGATCCATGTATCCAAATGTCTGCATATCTGTCTGAATAGCAATGATCATATGAATGGATACTGAATGCATGTTTTTGATTGTGACGTTGTAATTGAATCTCGAAACTATTATTGAATGTAGTGACGCATGTAAAATATGTACCATATGTACAGTACACTTGTAATCCTGCCTTTCATCGCATGCACACATTTCCTGCAGTGAGGGAGCTGTGTATGAGCAGTTGACTCTATAACAGGGCTCCAGATAAGTTTTGTATCTAAAGAATATTATACCTCCAGATTTCAAATTCAATGTGTATTTCACTTTTACAAATGTATTATTGATTTTATTCCTTATTAAATAAAGAACAAATGATAAAAATAAAACAAATTAAAAAATTCACTTATTTGAGCTGCAAAAAGCAAACAGTGTTTGCTTTTTGCAACTCAACTAAGTAAATGTTCTACTTTATTACAGTATTTTCACTACTCAATTTGAAAATCAATGCATATTTTCACATTGCTGTGAGTATTTTGTACTCCGCTTTTGACAATCAATGCATATTCTGCTATACTGTGTGCGTAAAACATGTCAATACACACCTTATCTGCAGCTCTGCTATAACCAGTCACTGACCCTTGGACAACTGTCACTCATCACATGTATGTACCACAAAACAACAGGTTGTAAAGCTAGTTCTCATGGCTTCAGGGCAGTCATTTAGATTACTGATATTCTGATTTATTCCTTTTGATTTAAATGATATCCTGCTTGTTAAACAGGTTAGAAGGAGAAAATTCATCGCTGGACACTTTCATTAATAGCTCTAAGTAAATGATATATATCAGTATCATCTAAGCATCTGTCAAATGAACACATTTGACACACGTCATGTGATTTTGTAGCTTAGAACATGTGCGATTTTTGTTGAAATGTATTTACGGAAACTGTGATATTTTCTGTAAATGATGTCAAAAGATGATGACATTTTCATAGCAAATGCAGGATTGAATCCCACATTTGCTATGAAAATTTCATCAAATTTAGTAAATCTTTTTCATTAAAAATCACATGTCGTGTCTCACTATGTGGCTACATCCATGAGATGTTTTGTTGATACGGGTATATACTAGCTGCAGATAGGGAATTGGATAATGGGTATAGATGGACAACAAAGCCACAGGACCGGCCAGTCCGAGTTTAGGGGAAGATACCATACAATGACACGCGTGGTGTTAACCGGAAGGTTGTGAGTTGGGCCTCCCATCTGACAGGAAATGTATTTTTTTATATAATAATCATTAAATTTGTGTTTTTATTATTTTGTTTAGTTAGTTTATGTTTTTGTAGTAAACAGTCAATAAATAACGGTTTTATTTTCAATCCGCACCCTTCTTTTTCTGAACTGTCCAAAATGCACATTTGGTCACACCTCACTGATTGTTGTCCATCTATACTGATACACATGTTTGAATGAAATCAATTGGGTATTTCCAATTATTAATTGGATAGTATAAATAAATAAATAATAATTTGGTAGTTTAAAAATTTGAGCCCATTATTGCTTTTTAGCTCACCTAAGCGAAGCTCATGTGAGCTATTGTTACCGCAATGTGTCCGTCGTCCGTCGTCCGGCGTCCGTCGTCCGTCGTCGTTGTCCGTGAACATTTTCAAACGTCTTCTCCTCGGTAACCATTGGGTCTATAGTCACCAAACTTCATGGTCATGGTCCTTAGGTAGGGGGATTACAAAATTGTTAAAATGACGTCATTACGTAATCCAAGATGGCCGCCGTCTAAAAATAGCACAAATTCTTAAAAAATCTTCTTCTCAAGAACCGCCAACCGGATTTCGACAAAACTTGGTAGGAATGATCGATGTACATTGCTCTTTCAAAGTTGTTAAAATGGTGACCCTGGGGTCAAAAATGGGCGTGGCCCGTGGGGTCAAATTGGGGTCAAATTTTATTTTTGACTGAATATGGTCATTTCATATATCAAATTGAAGGTATCAATGAGGCAATCACTCTGTGCATTTTTTTTCGAAATCGGATTGTTATGTCATCCAAGATGGCCGCCGAAAGGTCAAAAGTCGTTCTTTTATTAGAGATTTCAAAATTCTTCTTCACATGAACCGCTTGGCCCATGGTAGCCAAACTTAAAAGTTATGGTCCATGGGTGAAGCCTTTTCAGATTTGTTAAAATGGAGGTCATCGCTAATCCAAGATGGCCGCCGTCTAAAAATAGCATAAATTCTTAAAAAATCTTCTTCTCATGAACCGCTTGCCGGATTTCGACGAAACTTGGTAGGAATGATCGATGTACAATGCTCTTTGAAAGTTGTTAAAATGGTGACCCCGGGGTCAAAAATGGGCGTGACCCGTGGGGTCAAATTTTATTTTTGACCGAATATGGTCATGTTATATATCAAATCGAAGGTATCAATGAGGCGATCACTCTGGTACATTTTTTGTCCAAATCGGATTGTTATGTCATCCAAGATGGCCGCCGAAATGTCAAAAGGTCGTTCTTTTATTAGAGATTTCAAAATTCTTCTTCACATGAACTGCTTGGCCCATGGTAGCCAAACTTAAAAGTTATGGTCCATGGGTGAAGCCTTTTCAGATTTGTTAAAATGGAGGTCATCGCTAATCCAAGATGGCCGCTGTCTAAAAATAGCATAAATTCTTAAAAAATCTTCTTCTCATGAACCGCTAGCCGGATTTCGACAAAACTTGTTAGGAATGATCGATGTACATTGCTCTTTCAAAGTTGTTAAAATGGTGACCCCGGGGTCAAAAATGGGCGTGGCCCGTGGGGTCAAATTGGGGTCAAATTTTATTTTTGACTGAATATGGTCATGTCATATATCAAATTGAAGGTATCAATGAGGCGATCACTCTGGTGCAATATTTGTCGGAATCGGATGATTATGTCTTCCATGATGGCCACCAAAAGGTCCATTTATTCAAGATTTTTAACAACTTTTTCTCAGGAACCACATGGCCGATGCTGGGTGAAGCATTTTCAGATTTTGTAAAATGAGAGTCATCGCTTAATCCAAGATGACCGCCATCTAAAAATAGCACAATTTTTTTAAAACACATGAACTCAATGTCACATTCTCCTCTGGTGTTCATGGAGTCAGGTGAGCGAATTAGGGCCATCATGGCCCTCTTGTTTCAAGTGAGTACCGTAGTTCTCTTTATTTGTGTGAAAATGTATGAAACACATATCAATATTCAGAAATTACTGATTCTTGTGTATGTATTCTGTATGTCTTGCAAACAATTTTTATTGGGTTTTTGTGCTTTTTAATTGCGTATTTACACGAGTACCCAGTTTATCTGGAGGTCTGGATAGTGAAATGAACATTGTAGGCCCTGGCCTGCAATTAGCCAACACCCCACATGAAATACACCTGACTTGAAATACAGTGGAACATCTCTAAACCGGACACCCTGGGGACCTCCCAGGGTGTCCGGTTTAGAGAGGTTCCACTGTCTTATTATATAATTACTGTAATTAATATGCAAGTATGCACAGCTGTTAAAGATATTATTGTGCTTAATTTTGATAGTGTTCTTTGCCCTTTATCTCCAATGATAATGTCTATTCATGATCACAAAGCAGACACACGTGTCTTGAAGTAGTCATTTGTCTGTTTTACAGTGGAACATCTCTAAACTGGAGAGGTGCCACTTTATTAGCATATATATAATTACTGTAATTAATATGCAAGGACGTGCAGATGTTAAGATATTATAACAGCTCAACAGTCATATTAAAAACAATGGCAAAGTTCATCTGATTGCTCATTTTATATCCTCCCTATATCATGTTGATACCGTACTGATTTGACACATGTCGTTGGTATGTCATGCACAGGTGAAAGACTGGGATCTATAGTCTGTTTCACGAAAGCTGCCCAAATTTTACGGCTATATAGACAATTCAAAAACAATATTATTTTCGATAATATTAAATTAAAGGAAAATTTAAGAATGAGCCTTCTTTTTATTTCGTGAAATTCGGTCAAATATGTAATTTTATTACGAAAAATTGATTTGTCTATGGGAATTTAACATGGGGGGAAAAAGTGGTAAGGAAGTGTGGGAGGAGTCAAAAAATTAAAAAATTTGGAAATTGACTCCGAAACCTGACTATGATCTAACTAAGAAAACAAAAGTTAAATTTTAAAAATCGGTCCAGTATTTCTAAAATTCCAAAAAATGTCCCCATGTTAAATCCCCATAGACATCTTCACTCCGTGAAGATGTCTATGGGGATTTAACATGGGGGAAATTTTGTTTTCGCAATAAAATCAATATTTGACCATAATTTCACGAAATAAAAAGAAGGCTCATTCTTAAATTTTCCTTTAATTTAATATTATCGAAAATAATATGGTTTTTGAATTGTTTATATGGCCGTAAAATTTGGGCAGCTTTCGTGAAATGGACTATAGTTAGGACTCAGAACCAAGTCTCCAGCAATCACACTACCACTGTCTCTCTGTTGTCTTGGAGAGCAATATGACCATATAAAAATAAATTCTTCCCCTACAGTCAATTCTATTTATTGCATAAACTGAGGGTTCCCATTGTAATAAAATCATAATACATAATAAATATGTGCACGAGACTGCTACAAACACATGTTGGGTGATCAGGACAGCTTCAATTTATGAGTATGTGCTTATGCAATAAATATAATCTAACATGTGTGTTGATTTATTATACCCACTTTTTTTGTAAAAAAAAACGGGTATATTGTTTTCGTCACGGGTGTCCGTCCGTCCGTACGTCCGTACGTCCGTCCGTACGTCCGTCACGTTTCTTGTAACTCGAAAAACTTTTTCACCTTCATACCTACGCGCCTGATATTTGGTATGTAGCTTCGTTATCATGTGCAGATGCGCAAAGTGAATTTGGATTTTTGATCCGACCCTCCATCATGGATTATCTCCCCCTTTCGGACTCAGAATTTCCCATTTTTTCCTCGTAACTCGAAAAACTTTTTCACCTTCCATACCTACACGCGCCTGATATTTGGTATGTAGCTTCATTATCATGTGCAGATGCGCAAAGTGAATTTGGATTTTTGATCCGACCCTCCATCATGGATTATCTCCCCCTTTCGGACTCACAATTTCCCATTTTTTCCTCGTAACTCGAAAAACTTTTTCACCTTCATACCTACGCGCCTGATATTTGGTATGTAGCTTCGTTATCATGTGCAGATGCGCAAAGTGAATTTGGATTTTTTTTTGATCCGACCCTCCATCATGGATTATCTCCCCCTTTCGGACTCACAATTTCCCATTTTTTCCTTGTAACTCGAAAAACTTTTTCACCTTCATACCTACGCGTCTGATATTTGGTTCGTAGCTTCGTTTTGATGTGCTGATGCGCAAAGTGAATTCGGATTTTTGATCCGACCCTCCATCATGGATTATCTCCCCCTTTCGGACTCACAATTTCCCATTTTTTCCTCGTAACTCGAAAAACTTTTTCACCTTCATACCTACGCGCCTGATATTTGGTATGTATCTTCGTTATCATGTGCAGATGCGCAAAGTGAATTTGGATTTTTGATCCGACCCTCCATCATGGATTATCTCCCCCTTTCGGACTCACAATTTCCCATTTTTTCCTTGTAACTCGAAAAACTTTTTCACCTTCATACCTACGCTCCTGATATTTGGTATGTAAGCTTCGTTATCATGTGCAGATGCGCAAAGTGAATTCGGATTTTGGATCCGACCCTCCATCATGGATTATCTCCCCCTTTCGGACTCACAATTTCCCATTTTTTCCTTGTAACTCGAAAAACTTTTTCACCTTCATACCTACGCGCCTGATATTTGGTATGTAGCTTCGTTATCATGTGCAGATGCGCAAAGTGAATTCGGATTTTTCATCCGACCCTCCATCATGGATTATCTCCCCCTTTCGGACTCAGAATTTCCCTATTTTTCATTGTAAGTCGAAAAACTTTCTCACCTTAATACCTACATTTCTGATATTTGATATGTGGCTTCGTTATGATGTGCAAAGTGAATTCCGATTTTTGATCGGACCTTCCATCATGGATTATCTCCCCCTTTCGGACTTAGAATTTCACTATTTTTCCTCGTAGGTCGAAAAACTTTTTCACCTTAATACCTACGCGTCTGATATTTGGTTCGTAGCTTCGTTTTGATGTGCTGATGCGCAAAGTGAATTCGGATTTTTTATCCGACCCTCCATCATGGATTACCTCCCCCTTTCGGACTTAGCATTTGGGGAAAGTGGGTATATTGCGATGGCGCGCCATCGACTTTTTCTAGTTATATTTATTAAAGGTGTTCACTGATTTAATAAGAAACGGGGCATTGCCAAGTTTCCTATGAAGTCAGTAAACTTGTTTAATAAATATCATATTAAATCAACACTCATTGTTCTCAAAAATATGAAAATTACTTTCAAAAAGTGCAGATCCTAATGAGACGGCTAGTTACGAGCCAGCTCATCTAGATCTGCACTGCTTGCATAAACCGCTATAGCTGGCTTTCGGGTTCAAAGGGTTAAGATCCAGTTATCATGTTCATTCAAAGTAACACATTCACCAGTTCAAATGTTGAACTTGAACACTCCCTCGTTTCTCCTCAAATTATTTGTATGTTGAATATAAAACAGTGGAACCTCTCTAAACCGGACACCCTGGGAGGTCACCAGGGTGTCCTGTTTAGAGAGGTTCCACTGTCAATCAGGCATATGGGCACTGCAAAACAGGTATAATTATGTGGTTTGCGATCATGAACAGACGTTATCAACGGTGAGAGATGACACTAAACACATACAATGAAGCACACATAGATTGTATGGGTGTCCGGTTTAGAGAGGCTCTATTGTTTAATACTGGGGGGAAATTTACAATGAATGAACTTCATTCATTTATTTCCTGTTTGTCTTCGTGAC
Source organism: Conchocele bisecta (assembly GCA_029237695.1). NCBI lineage: Eukaryota > Metazoa > Mollusca > Bivalvia > Lucinida > Thyasiridae > Conchocele > Conchocele bisecta. Next base: position 194,294,611 of record CM055265.1, on the reverse strand, counting down.
TTTCGTTTGGCTATGCTTATCTTTTCTTGTCACCTGGTTTTCTAGTTCAAATATTGGCCAGCCTGGTGCAACAAGGGACATCTGGCCTGCCAATACCAGAGTAGAACAAGGTCAACCATTGCCCGATAGCACAGTGCTGTGGGCAAGCCTGTGTCTACCATTTACAACAAACTGGGAATCAATTATTTTTGTTTTGTTGAACAATGTAGCCATCTTTATCATATTAATGTTTAGTAATTTGTGCTTACTGGCTGAACATTACGATATGTACGTGGATCATATAAACTTGTGTAATAAATTGTGTTATAAATTTCTATGCATGAAATCCACTTTGTAACTTGAATGTTAGTTAGTTATTCGGCTTCCAGATTCATCGTAAATGAAATTTGAGTCACAGTAACTGAAAGCCGCTATAATCACTATGCAAATTAAATGCATATTCTGGTACATGTATTGTACTTTCTTAATAAATCTTTTCATGGAGGTCCATTCATGGAAATACCGTGTGAATTTTCCCAAATTTGTTTGTTTGCGGTTTTTAATTTTGAACTTATTTTTTTTATCAAAATACATGTTTTGGCAGCACAGAATTGTAGAAAAATGGAAAATAAACTTCAAACAGCAGATGAAAAAATGGAGGTTATACAGACACATATATCAACTAAATGGTGTATTATCCATCAGAAACTGAACCAAATTCCCCCATCCTGACCCTGTCTTTTGTGTCTGAGCTTGGTCTATATTGTTTGCCATTTCCTCCATGAATCAATCATTTCGGGTTGTTATCCTGATTTTGACAAGGATCTACAGTAAACCGCTCAATTGTGGCAGGTAACTTGTTCATGATTGTATTGGCTGTTTTATAAACCTGAAATATGGCTGACTCACATATGAGACACGTCATGGGATTTTGTACCTTCGGACATCTGCGTAATTTCATTAAATACGTTTACAAAATTTACAGTATTTTCCGTAAATGGTGTCAAAAGATGACAAAATGAACATTTTGTCAGCTTTTGACTTTATTTATGAAAAATACTCAAAGATGTCCAAAGGTACGAAATCACATGGCGTGTCTCAAATGATTATAATCTGAATTTTGAATATTCTAAGCTTGCACACACAGGATGGCTTTACACCATACATGAGCGTGATCAGTGTCAGAAAATTTGCATTTGCCTGATTATTAGGACAAATGCATTAGCGATGTACTTGCACATAGGTAACAAGGTGTCATTGACGTATTTATGGAAAGTGAGTGGGATGTGTTATTACATCCGGCGAGGTCATAACACCACTAAATTGTTAGCTGTTCACAAACTTATGAATGAGAATTGTGTGGGATATGAATATTAAAACGCACCATGGCCTTCAAACTAAAACTTATTCAGCATATAATCATATATATCTCATAGCATCAAAGCAATGTGTTCAACGATACATTAACAGTGTCTACTGTGTCTACTTTGTCAATTGAGGTGATTCATGAGATACATTGCCTTAACATTTTTCAGTACCGTAATGAGGATGAGGCAAACAAGGCGGTCACCTCTTCTGTCATTTTGCCGAATTTTTGTATGCTAAGAATTAAACAAATCCCCGGTGTGGTGGCGGACAGAATGCTCCCTGACCCCCATAATCGGGACTTGATTCGCCTCTTCTGGTTTTTACCTCTGGTGACGGCCCTGCTTTTCATTCTGAGGATATACCATTATGTATGCGGAAAATCCTAAATATTTTCCTTCTATGCACTCAGAAGTATATATCACGACTACCATTTGAACCGTCTCGTTGGTGGTCTCGACATATACTTCTAAGTACATTTAATGAAAATATTTATGATTTTCCCTAATCAAAATGGCATATCCTCAACATGAAATTGGTTAAAGAAATATCAGAATATCATGTAGGTTTCATGTCCTTGAATCTACAAGAAATCAATGTTGTTTAAATCCAAGTTATTTGAACTTTCTCCTTCCATGTTTTATGAAGAAATTGAGACCATGATTGTGACTTCCAATCCGGAGCTTGTGGGTTCAAACCTCACCTCAGGCATCAAACAAATACTTTCATAGTATTTCCATCCCACCCATCTGTCAGATGAGACTTTAAACAGTGGTCCTGTCTCTATATGACCTTAACTGTTGCTGGGACGTTACACCCTTTCACGTTTTCACTTTTCATCCATGATCCATGATTGGATCATGTATCAGCAGCAATGTAACCACTCTTATCTCTGTTCAATAAAGTACTACCACATGAAGGGCCCGACATAAAGTATAAATATTGTATGCTTCCTGTAATTATAGTGGCATAAAGGGTGGTTTGATTATCTGGCTTTGTGGCTGTGACTTGAGAAATGGGGCTCATGGGTTTTGCGACCAGTGCAGATCCAGATCAGCCTGTGCATCCGCACAGGCTGATCAGGATCTGCACTGTTCGCCATTCCATCAATGAAACATATGTCTTGGTTGTAACAAGCAGTATCGTTATCAGGCTACAGGAGTGTGGCATTTGATCAGGAGTTTGACTTTTCACAGATCCCATAAGCGCCATTTCTCCAGTGACAGCCACATTTATGACTGACTTCCTCCTTCCTTCAATTGAGCAATCAGCTCCCTCTGATGCAATTAGCTCCCTGACTTGTTTACTCATTGTAAAATAGTTCTCCATCAAAATACATTATCTCTCTTCACTTGTAATAAATACCAGATGAATAAATAGCTATTGTGGCAAAGGAAATTAAAATTCAATTTGCATGCTAGTGGTGAAAATATCTGCCAAACGAATTACGAGTACATGTATATGTTTTATTTCTGTCTGTAAATATGTCTTGAAATTTCATTAGAATTGAGTCCTCAGGACTCAATTCTAATGAAATTCCAAGACATATTCATGATGTTTACGGAGAGAAATACAAGAAATATGATGAATTTTTGTCCGCTAGTTTTGAACTATTTGTAGCCCACAAGTTTCCCAGCATGCAAAGAGATAATAAACCATATTATTTGCACACCGTTTGATTTGGGAAACCCCTATAAAATTGTATATAAATTGTATACCAATATATTACTACTTTGATAAATCAGTACAACTATACTAAGTTACTAACCCTAACCCTAACAATGCTGAATTAATTTGTGTCGTCTGCTGAATATTTTAGATTTTTTCATTTTTCTCATCAAAAACTTGGTTTGGCAGCAGTTTAGAATCATTTCCAATGGAAATGATTCTAAAATGCTGCCAAACCATGTTTTTACTGAGAGAAAAGACAAAATGTGCGTTATCAGCAGACTATTTTCAGTTCCCGCATTCTAAGGGCTAAACATTGTGGCACTCTTTGTTGTGGTAAACAAGGTATTTATATGTGTTTTTTAGAATGGCCGGAATATTTAGGGCTACATTATGGTATTTCACTTATTTCAACACACAGGTTGAAGTAACGGACCAAGGCCTATAAATGCATTAAATAGAGGATATTCCATCGAACATGTTTGTATAGTGTGAAATAATACACAAGTGTATGTCGGCTTCTGCGTAAACAATGAGTAAGCGTAGCGAACAAGTTGTTTACGTGGAAGCCAACGTACACGAGTGTATTATTTCAAGCTATTCAAATATGTACGATGGAATATCCTATTTATTACACCTCCACGGTGGATATACATGCACATTTAGTCTATTTTTATGCCACCAGGTTTCGAAGAAACGGGTGGCATATAGTGTTTGGACTGTTCGTCTGTCCGTCCGTCCATCCGTCTGTCCGTCCGTCCGTCCGTCCGTCCGTCACACTTTTCGGTTAACCACTTTGTCACAGTTTCTCAAATATGCTGCAGGTGGCATCCGCGTTCGACAGAAGCATTTCTTGTTGATATTACAATCAATAAATTGTGCTGTGCGCATGTATAGTTACACGTGTTTCCCACTTTTCGATGTCACATTATGTGACATCAAATGTGACGTCATGTAAACCTTTGAAATCCAAATTACGCAGCTGTTTCTATGAACTAGATATATTCGATTGCATGTTTGGAATGTGTTCAATCACATTAACATTGTAGATTAGTCGAGATCCTCTTCAAGTTTTCAAATAACTTTATTTGACTGTAATAAAATTAAACATTTTGCATGGCAGCTCATGATTTCCAAGAAAACACGCACGCAATTACGGGTGTTCTCTTTACTGTGTACTATTTGTAAGGAGTTTATTACGGGTTTTCTGTCACAGCCACACCCATGCAAATAATTCTCAAGAGTGTAATACATACAGCTGAAAGTATCAGTAGTTGAAAATACAACAAGTGGGGCTTATGGGATTTGTGACCAGTATTGCCTCACGATCACATAGCACACTCATGCAGCCTGATACTGATCGGCATTGCTTGTTAGAAGCGCAACATGTGTTTCATTAATGGAATGGCGAACAGCGCAGATCCTGATCAGACTGTGCAGATGCACAGTCTGATCTGGATCTACACTGGTCGCAAAACCCATAAGCCCCAGTTCTCCAGTCACAGCCACATATGTTGTATATGCAGATACTGTAACCTAATATGGCTTCAAACATCTTCGGGACAATGCAGAGATTGATACCTTCCTTTGACTGCGAAGTATCAAAATCTATAAAACACATGCAATTTGATCGCATGCAAAGTAAGATAATATTAGCAGTTTCATCTTAACAATGGCAACTGATACTTCAGATACTCCAAGTTATATCCTATGTGAAAATGATAGACATTATAATACACTGACAATTGTTCTTTATCATATAAAATGTACATGTACAAAATGTAAATGTTTTAATGGTTATCTTTCACATATCTTATCACATTTCGCCTTTGAGATGGTGAATATTATCAAGATTCACACCTCGTGTATTTGTTGTAGTAAGGGAGGCCTCGACACATTCACTCATCCACTTGTGAATTTTTTATCTGGATGAGTAGTAATTTGAAGAGACAATGCAGCATAAACATTGAAACATATAGGAATGTACGAGTTGAAATCCAGTGGAAAATTAAGAATTTTGCGAGGCCAGAAGTGTACCTGATACTGTGACCAGATCAGGACACTGTCTTTCAGTGCTAATCTTTTTTTATCTAAATATAGAGTGCTGCCCAAATACAGGTGTATTCCTGTCTGTATATGACCTTGGTGTTCAACTGACAATATTCCTATTCCTGCAGGAGGATGGAGGGTATGAGTATCTATCTATCTCCACGATGTATCCATTCTTAAGGTCCTTATTCATACCAGCGAACATGCTGTTGAACTGACATTAAACCCTGACATTAACCAACCAACCAACCAGCCAGCCAGCCAGCCAGCCAGCCAGCCAATTTTCAATTTCCAATTTCAATTTTCAGCCGAGGGTGACTTGAAGGGGTTCAGCGCTGTGACGACGTACTACGAGGCCCGGCACGGGTATGACAGCCATCTGTTCCTGCACACGAACAGGCCCCAGTGTGTGCAGGACCAGTATAGTCTGTGCCAGACCAACCCCGTCCGCGTCATCCGCAGTGCCGACCTCTACCGCAAGGATGGCCTCAGCGGATCCAAGATGTTCAAGTGCTGGCCGGTGATCCTCAACGAGCAGACCGTGCGCACCCCAGATCTCAATCTGCCAAGACGGGTGGGTATCTTTGTCCTTCGTATTTAACTGCTGGGAAACTTGTAGACTATAAATAGTTCAAAATAGCGGACAAAAATCATCATATTGTCTTTTATTTCTCCTTGTAAATATCATGAATATGTCTTGGAATTTCATTAGAATTGAGTCCTGAGGACTCGATTCTAATGAAATTCCAAGACATATTTACAGAGAGAAATAAAAAATATACTCCTAATTTGTTTGGCGGATATTTTCACCGTTTAGCATGCAAAGAGTTAATGCGATATGTCATGGTGACGTCCCTAGACCCTGATCAGCCTGTAGATTCAGTATGATATGAGAAATGCCATGTGATTTTGTATCTAAGAGCGTGTGCGATTTTTCCTGAAATATATTTACAGAAACTGTGATACTTTCTGTAAATGACATCGTAAGATATGAAAATTGTTTTTTCGCAATAAAATCAATATTTTACAGAATTTCATCAAATAATTTTTTTTGGGGAGTGTGACTTTTCTGTTGTTGATGAAAAAGTACTTACATTTAAATATTATTTTGATTTAATGTTTTAATGGCCAAATGTTTGTCGGCGGCAAAACGGGGAACATGTACAGACAGTAGGTACAAAATCACATGGCGTGTCTAATTAAGTAATTATGGTGTTGCAGTACCGCCTAGTTAGTCAAACCATTACATGCGGAAATCCCCTTTTTAAAGTCTGGGTATAAAAAATGGTTTAAATCATGATCACGACATATACTTCAGACATGGAATAAGAAAAATATTTAAAATGTTCCATGGTCTGCTTTCAGCATGTATAATGTTAAGTCAAACAGTCCCATTGTTATTTAATGGGGCTGATTAATGTTTGACCCGGGTAGTAATTGATATTAATTTTTTAAGTTAATAAGAAATATCCTAACCATTTCAACACCACATGCCTGTATAGTGCTATTGGCAAAAAGTGTAGATCCAGATGAGCCGGCTCGTGACCCCCTTTTCATAAATGGACTTGTCTGAAAATCATTTTGTGATGATTGGATTGGTTGCAAATTTAATGTATCAAAATTCATTCCAGTTACTTAGGGGTGAAATGGCTAATAAATAGTATTGGCTACCCAGGTCAAAAGTTAATCTGCCCCCTTTTGCCCTGACATGTGACTAGCTTAGACAGACTCAGTGTATTGCCTTTTGTCCATGTGACTATATCTGCCACTGTTTCCTTCAGACCTGTGCATGTTGTGACACCCTTGTACACGGCCGACTATTTAAATTCAGATATCCCAGATGGATTGATCTGGTATCGATTGTGACCTTGTCATATTAGCCTTTTATGCAGTTTTGGAGTGTTTTGTTTACAAAGACTACACACGATCAGACGTACAACATTTCTGTCGGGAATGCAGCATAAAGTCACAGGTTGAAGTTTATTTTTTTTTCATTTATGGATGCTTTTAGAGATATATAACTTCAACCTGTGTATAAAAGAGATGGCAACGATGTCCATTTCTAAGAAAGCATGAATTTTGTAGTCATTGACTTCATGCTTCTAAAGTTGTATTAACACTCAGCATGCTGGACATGAAAATTGTCATCTGCTGTTGCTTTATATTTTGCCTTTTCTCAATAAAAACATAGTTTGATAGCACTTTGGAATCATTGGAAATGATTCTAAAGTTCTGTCAAAACTTGTTTCTAATGAGAATGGAAAATAGAAAGTGAAATAGAATTTGATAAATATGCATTATTCGACCATCATTATTTATCTTTAACCCATTAAAGACGGGATACAAATATAGTAGTATGAAACTTTTATGAGAGCCCTATTTTTCACTTCATCTCGAAAGTATATGCTGTTACCACTCGTTTGAACCGTCTCGACGAGACGGTTCAAACAAGTGGTAACAACATATACCTTCATGGAGAAATAAACAAAATAGTGAGATTTTTTTTGCAAAAATGGTTGTATCCTTAGATTGAAATGCATGGGTTCAAAGAACTTCTATACATGCAGCCACACTCCTAATTTTTGCTCTTCATAATGAATGTTAATTTTTTCACCTGGATAAAATTACATCAGTATGTCCTGCTCTTCATTTTTCACTCGTTCATTTTCACAGTCTTTGTCAGGATGCTTTCAACTGCAATTTGTATTTCCATTGTATTTACTCATCTTACACCTGAATGTCATGTCATCATGTCATACTTGCCATCCATCCACTTCATGTTTTCACATTAACTCTTTGCATGCTAGCGGCGAAAATATCCGCCAAACGAATTAGGAGTATATGTTTTATTTCTCTATGTATTAAAGTATGTCTTGAAATTTCATTAGAATTGTGTCCTCCGGACACAATTCTAATGACATTCCAAGACATATTAATGATATTTACAAGGAGAAATAAAAGAAAATATGATGAATTTTTGTCCTCTAGTTTTGAACTATTTATAGCCCACAAGTTTCCCAGCATGCAAAGAGTTAATATAATTTTCGCAATTAAACCATTTTTATACGACCGTTTTTGGGCGGGCGGATGGGCGGCCGAGAGAAAAAGTGCATAGTTCGTGTACACAACTCCTCTGAAACCGTTCAGTCGATCGATCTGAAACTATACACACGTCTTCTACACATATTGAAGATGTGCACCTTGGTGTTTTTATGCCGAAGAAATATTTTTTAACAAAAATATCACCTTTTTAACTTAGCCATTTTTTCTACATTTTTCTATACAATTATATATACAGTACAGAGTTTGTGTACACAACTCCTCCGAAACCGTTCTGTCGATCATTCTGAAACTATATACACGTCTTCTACACATATTGAAGATGTGCACCTTGGTGTTTTTATGCCGAAAAAATATTGTTTAACAAAAATATCACCTTTTTAACTTTTTTTTCTACATTATTGTATCCAATTCCCTATCATTTCTACTTTACACTCTACTTTTCTATCTCTGCCTAAATTAGTATACATGTTTAGCACAACGAGATGAAGAAATAATGCTATAGAGTATTGACTTTCAAATTCTCATTAATGTTTCTTGCCTTGCTGCGGTGACAGCTTCACATTTCTGCATACCTTTGATATACCTTTGATGATTAGGTCGTTATAAGTTTATAACTTCTTAGACCCCTCGTATTTGTACTTATTAATAATGTTTATAGGACTGCGCATGATATCTCATTATGTTGGTATAAACTTGTGACGGTTCTAGCTCATCTCGTTCAGCAGGGATTTGAAACTGTTGATCGTCTCCTTGTTTACAACTTGAGCAGGAAGCCGATTCCATGCATCAGTTACTCTGAATGCAAATTAATTCTCTCTAATCTTTAGTCAACACTGGCGTCTGTATATCTTGAAGTTATGACCGCGAGTGATAGACTCATTCAATGAAAAAAGATTCCCAGCAGTATCGTCAATATTATGCATAAATTTGTGCACCTGAATCATATCGTGTCTCGCCCGTCTTTAATCTAACGTTGGAAGCCCAAGTTGGATCATGCGTTCAGTATATGTTCTGTTATAAAATCCAGGGACTATTTTGGTTGCTCGACGTTGTACTCTTTTAATTCGTCTTATGTCTTTCTTTAAGTGTGGATTGATTCCAAACAGATGTTCCATATTCAAGTCGTGGTCGGATTAAGGATTTGTATAATGTAAGGATTGTATCTTTTTCCAGATATTCAAAACTATTCCTAATTACACCAAGAACTGCATCTTCACTGTCTGGCCCATATTCGACGGGCGTATTTTGTGACTTGCGGCACTCTTGTTGCAACAGTTTCTCAAATCACCTATAATTTCTCTTTGCCTTCAGCTAATATCTTTATATTGCACACATGCCTTACTTGAGTAGTGATACATCCTTCCATATTAATACAATTACCCTCGCTACTGATCGTACATCCGTCCGTCTGTCTGTTTATTTTCAAATCACCTATAAGGGCCCAAAGTGCGTCGACAGACCACATTTTCTAGTTACAATTGTGGCCAGTATTACCATAATCTGTAGCCGATTTCACCAACATTGCAAAGTATACTTTTCTAGTAAAGTATACTTTGAGGGAGAAATCATTTACTTTTCCTGAAATGCATTATTTCATATAGAACTAACAACCGCATATATTTGATGATTAAAAGTATGCAGAATTTATCACAGCCAAATTGGCTGTGATAATGTAATAAATTCAGTATAATAAAAATTAATAAATTTATCCTAAAATTGAAAATTTCCCCCTCAAAGTATTCTTTGCTAGAAAAGTATTCTTTGCAATGTTGGTGAAATAGTATATACTGTCTGTTAGAAGCATGTTTCTGCAATTCTGCAAAAACCTGGAACCCACTAAATTTTCTGACGTTTCGGCACAAGGTTCCTGGTGGGTTGCCCCGTGCAGGCACCGGGGCGGGATCAACTGATCCTGAGAATGGTGCTGCAGTAGCCATTGCTCGTCGTAAAAGGCGACTAAACTGGCTTAACGATTGGGTTCATACTTTCCGGAACCCACTATACCGGATTTGGCCCTCATGTACATTTTTGGCTTTCTTGTATGTGAGAGTTGAGTCGGGCTATGCCCCATATATAAAAGTAAGATTAGCGCTAATCCTATTACTTTTAGGGGATGGGATAAATGATGCTGGTGTGGCGAGGGCCTGGCACCAGATCAGGTTGTTCTAATTTCAGGACTGAATATATATTTTGATTGTAAATATTGAGTTCTGAAGTTGGGATTTACCCCCTCGGACAGGTGGATACGGGACACGACCCCGTTGACCCGTCTGCGTGTAGACTCCCTGAGGCTTGTACCTCTATGTCAGAAAAGCGGACGTTAAACCCTATTCACTCACTCACTCACTCACTCCTGGTGGGTTCCTGGTTTTTGCAGAATTGTTGAACATATTAATTCTATTATTGCGGAAAGATTGTTAGAAGCATGACGGTGTTGTTGACTGAGTGAATAGTAGACTGCCGATCCCAATCCGTCTGCAGATGCACATATGGTTCTGGGTCTACACTGGTCGCAAGACCGTAAGTCCTGTTCCACAAATAGGGATGTGTTCATCTGTTAACCCTTAGACCACTACACACAACAATTGTCGTCTGCTGGTGGTTTTATATTTTGCCTTATTTCTCAATAAAAACATGGTTTGACAGCACTTCAGAATCATTTCCAATGGAAATGATTCCGAAGTGCTGGCAAATCATGTTGTAAATTATTCTAAAGTGCTGTCAAACCATGTTTTTGATGATAACAATGAAAAATAGAAAATAAACAGCAGACGCCAAAAGATTATCTGACACTGAATAGCGGCCAGTGCAGGCTCTGATCAGACTGCATGTATGTGCATGCTGAACTTGGGCTACACTGGGCACGAAAACTCCTACCGTAACCACATTTTGTAAGCCAACTACTGTACTAGATCAGTCACCATAATTAGCACTAGCTCTGGGCAAGGCATTGTTTTACACACACAAATAGATAATTTAATTACTTAATTACCTACACATCCGCTAATAGACAGTGTAATGAACATGTGTACCATAATAACCCTAAATATTCGGACACCTTTTGTCCTGGGGGAAACCCCAATAAAATAGGGGATTCCCAAAATAAATTGTATCTAAATACATTGCTATTGTGATATACCTGTATAACCAAACATACACACCATGAACATTTGGACATTCATTTTGCATCCAATCTAATCGTCACAAAATGATTTTCAGACTAGTCCATTTATGAGAAGGAGGTGTTTTTGTTGTCAAAAATATGAAAATTACTTGCAAAAGGTGCAGATCCTGATAAGACGGCTCGTCACGAGCCGGCTCATCTGGATCTACACTTTTTGCCAATACCTGATTATACAGATCTGTTGTGTTGAAAGGGTTAATGTGTGTATCTCAGAATAAATTGTGTCCAAATATTTAGGGTTATTACGGCAACACAGTTTGAATGCTGATGTTTATGGTAGTCGTGCTTTGGCTTCCACAACCCAGTTACATTGCCCTGTTGTGCCTATCCCATGAATAATTGACATACAACACATTGGGGATCACCACGGATCAATCAACATCCATGACCTAACCACCACTGTCTGTCCCAAAAAATTCAAAAATAAATCTAACTAGAGCAGCATTATTAATAATGCCCACTTTTCTCAAATTCTAAGTCGAAAAGGGGGAGATAATCCATGGCCGGGGGTGGAATCAAAAATCGAAATTCACTTTGCGATCTTGAGTCACACCATAAGGAAGGCACACACCAAGTTTGAAGTTCCTACCTATTACAGTTAAAAACAGTTTTACATGTTACAAGAAACGTGACGGACGGACGGACGGATGGACTGTCGGACGGACGGACACACATGACGAAAACAATATGCCCATTTTTTTTTTTAAACTTTGAAGTGGGTATAATAATTATATGTTACATTTCCAAAAAAAGAAGAGTGACTACCAGTCATGAAGAAATAAACTCCGAAACCTTGCTAGATAGCTGAGAAATGTTCTTATTTTGAAAACAGTTAAACAAATATTATTTTGAAAAATCCCATAGAAAAAACCTTTTGATAGAAAAAACTTTTTGTCTCACCCACGTTTGTGAAAATTGAGGTTTTCATAAGGACAACATTTTTATTATTTGGAAAAAAAAATGCACATCATCATCATCATCATCATCATCATCAGTCCACATCAGCAATTCAGCATCATTAACATAGCATCACCATCATATTCTACATTAACATTATCACTATCATCTTCAATGCTATCATCATCGTCATCTCTGGTTTTGGGAAGAAGTTGTTGATAGTCTGGGCCCGGTTGCGCAAAACATCCGTTAGCTTAACGGACTGTTAAATCCTTAACTGAATGGTTAAAATCTCTGTTTTAACAGAGATTTTAACCATTCAGTTAAGGATTTAACAGTCCGTTAAGGATTTAACAGTCCGTTAAGCTAACTGGTGTTTTGAACAACTGGGCCCAGGACATTAAATTGCTGTGCGTTTGTCATGTTGTAGGAGTCACCGGTAAGTATCGGCTGCAAACATATTTTGTAACTCTGTATTTTGTTATCTAAACCACGGTAGCTATATATAGTGTATAAATCTGTCATTGACATGCCCGAGTGATAATGTCCATTATGTCAAACATTATGAGTACTTATTATGTCATGTCAAAATTTTCCATTGAGGATCTTACATGAGTGATGATTTGATATATTTTACATACAGGTTTGTTGATTTTATAACAAACGAGGCAATGTCGAGTTTGTTATGAAATCAGTCAACAAGTTTAGTAAATATCATGTTAAATATGCTCAAATGTTAAATAATTTTCTTGCACAAGCACATCATCATATATTGAAGTTGTACTGATTTCTGGTGACGTCTCATTTGCATACCGGTATTTATTGCGAAAGTGCATTATGATTTTTAAGACACTGTGGATTTCTGTACAATCTCTGTGAGACAAGATGAAATGAGTTGTAATGTATGTTCTAGCATGACACATTGTCACCTGTTATTGTAGACAATATTAAAATATAATATGGCCAGATCTTGCCAAACGTGCTTATTTCATTTTCTGGCTTTTTACCAAAACATAGATTTATAATATTACGTATAATAAAGTAGCATGACATAATTAATGGTTACATGTTGGGCATACTATATGATTACATTGATGGCACGTCACTGGCAGGGGTACACTATACCACTAGACACGGCTACTAGGTACCAGTGCAGTAACCACAATCACGGCTACTAGGTACCAGTGCAGTAACCACAATACGGCACACTCGCACGGTCCAGGGGGCCGTTTCACTAAACGTTGTACGACTAAAATGTTCGCAAGTGAAAACTTATGATAGTCTGTAAATTTCACATTAACAATGTTTTCTTGTAAACAATTATTGGATTTACATTCATTGAGCATATGCAGCCTATGCTCAATGAATGTAAATCCATCAATTGAAATTTACAGACGATCCTAAATTTGCACTTACGAACATTTTAGTCGTACAAAGTTTAGTGAAACTGGCCCCAGGTTTGACGGCAACACAACCAGCATCTGTTTTGGTTTTCACAGTAACTGTTACTAAAACTGGTAGGCTTACGGCACATTTATAATTTAAAAGTTATATAACACTACTTATGATGGCTAAAAAAGTAAAATAGGGGGAAAAATGTAAAGATTCTCATGAAAATACAAGGTTTGGTGTTCACTAATGAAAAATCCAATTGACACCGAAAACATTAAATATTCACTATACTTTCCAAATGGTTTATTTATGTTTATTATACCCCGGCATATGAAGTATGTCGAGGGGTATATAATGCTCATATTTCTTATTTCTGTCCTGTCAGTTCGTCTGTCCGTTCATCGGTCAGTCCATCCGTCCGTCCGAGAGTTGCGTTAAAGTTTTTGTAGGTCTAGGTGGTGGTGGGGGTATCCATGAGCCTCTGCTCACTTGCTCTTGTTAACATAGGGCTTTATTTTAAGATACGGTAATATCACAAAATGATATACAAGGAAGTACATGTAAGGAAATAAAATCGCGTACAGTTATGCATGGTATTTGATCAACCAGTGATCCAGGCCCATACATCCCTACCTGTTGTCAGTATATAGACACAAACTGGACAGTCTCGCAGTTGCAGCTTACATGTAGAGGGCAAGGTTTCAATGTGTATGATCACGTGGTTACAACAGCAACATCAATGGCTGAAAGTGCGCCCACTCCAAAGTAAGTATTATTTGATATTTTCCTTAACAGGAAACAGATTTTGATGAAATATGGCGCAGCAAATGCGTCTTCATGAGCTGCATTTAGTGGTAACGGGAGTTTGGTACATACTTATGTCATTTTTGCGAAGAATAAATTTCCGTGTCTGTAGACAGGGAAATCGATTCTTCGCAAAAACAACAGAAGTTTGGGCCAAAGTACCGAGACCACCAAATGCAGCTTAACAAGACGCGTTTGATGCGCCATATTTCATTAAAATCCGTTACATAATAAGGACAAAATAAAATAATACATACATGTGTACTTTGATATCGGAGGGCTTCTGGAAGTTTCAGTACGTGTGTTGTTGTTGTAACCACGTGATCACACACATTGGGTTAGAGTGCATTTGGGTCACCGGCTAACAACAGGTACTTTATGATGTTTACAACCATTGCAGATCTTGGCCCTCTTGTACAACTCAGTTGGATTGGAATCTAATAATTTTGCTGATGTCTGAATGACGAACAGCGTAGCCCCTGATCAGACTGACGCGCAGTCTGATCTGGGACTACGCTGGTCGTATACATGATAAGGTACCTTTTCTCAGTCAGAGGCTAATTTATTATAATTTATGTACCATAATATATAGTTTTACGTCTATTAATAGTGTTTACCATATTATGTAAAGTGAGTTTGTGGCATGGATTTTTATTTCGAATTTGAAAATATTCTTAGCTGTTTAGAAATAAAAAATTCAGACATAAACTATTTCTATTTTCATTTTACCTTTCTGTTGACTTTGGCAAAGAAATATTTTGCAACATGTATATTTCAATCCACGCCACAAACTACGGCAGATGAATTTGGTGGCTAGCATTGGGCATGGAATAATACCTGACCTGTTTGTGGGTGTGTACGTGTGTGTAAGTTTGAGTGTTCACATTGTTCACTAAAAATCACTCCCAATTCTTCATTTATATCCCGCACATACAACCAGCCACTGACCAACACTACCTACTATTGTGTTTACAAAATTCTCGTGCTCCACTCAGGAAGTTTTATTGGTTGAGGTTGAGCTCTTGTGCTTAATGTTGGCCAATCCAGTTGCCCGATTCTGAGTTTTGAGAATGTGCTCTATCAGTCAACAAATATGGGGCTGTGACTGGAGAAATGGGGCTTATGGGTTTTGCGACCAGTCTAGATCCAGATCAGCCTGTGCATCCGCACAGTCTGATCAGGATCTACACTGTTCACCATTCCATCAATGAAAGACTGCCATTGTTGTCACAAGCAATACTATCGATTGTTATCAGGTTACATGAGTGTGTTATTTTATCAGGAACCAACTCCACTGGTAACAAATCCCATAAGTCCCGTTTCTCCAGTCACCGCCACATATGAGGCACGCCATGTGATTTTGTACCTTCGGACATCTGCGTAATTTCATTGAATATGTTTACAACATTTACATAAACAAAACAAAGTAAAAAATTGACAACATTTTCAGAGTACATGCGGTATAATTCCACATGTACTCCGAAAATGTTAATTTTTTAAGACATTTACAGAAAATCAGAAAATGTTGTAAATTTTGTAAACGTATTTCACGAAAGTACTCAGATATCCAAAGGTACAAAATCACATTGCGTGTCTCATATATCGTCATCGGGCACTACACTGTGTGTTATTTGATCAATTGCACCAGTGCCTGACTAATTATACAGTAAGACCAGGACCTACATTGGTCACTAATATTATAAGGCCCCTTATGTTTACTGGTATCCCAAATACTGTCAATATTCCATAAGGTTTAAGTAGCCATCGGCACCCGGTTGCTCAAAGCTTCTGTTAGCTTAACAGACTGTTAAATCCTTAACAAAGTTAAGGATTTAACAGTCTGTTAAGCTAACAGAGGTTTTGAGCAACCGGGTTCTGATTTGTACATTACACCAAAAAACATTAATTTCCTTTGCACATGTATTACATGTAGTGTGTATGGGTCGCGAAATCTGATCGGATCTTCACTGTTCGCCATTTCATCAATGAACCACCCATCATGCTTCTAACAAGCATTATAGATCATTATCCGGGCTACAGGAGTGTGCTATTTGATCAGGAACTACACTGGTCACACATCCCATAAGCCCCATTTCTCCAGTCACAGCCACACTTATGGGTTTTGCGACCAGTGTAGATCCAGATCAGCCTGTGCATCCGCACAGTCTGATCAGGATCTGCACTGTTCGCCATTCCATCAATGAAACACCCGTCATGCTTATAAATCCACAAATCACAAATCCCATAAGCCCCATTTCTCCAGTCACAGTCACAGCCACATATGCAATGGTGCACAAACATTATTAGTAATTGTATAAAATCTAGATATTTCTTTCATGCATTGCTGTATAGATATCTCCAACTATGGTATAAGGGAGACAACTTGTCTGGTTCTGTGTGGGGATAGATCACTCCTCAGTTGTTCATAATATCACCAGTAGTCTATTTCATCAAACTTGCAAAGTATACATTTCTAGCAAAGTATACTTTGAGGGAGACATTTTGAATTTAAGGATAAATTTATTATTTTTTATTATACTGAATGTATTACATTATCACAGCCATTTTGGCTGTGATAATGTAATAAATTCAGTATAATAATTCTGCATACTTTTAATCATCAAATATATGCAGTCGTTAGTTCTACATGAAATAATGCATTTCGGGAAAAATAAATGATTACTCCCTCAAAGTATACTCTGCTAGAAAAGTATACTTTGCAAATGCTGGTGAAATAGGCTACTGTTGTTCATAATATCACCAGATGACACTTGGTTGCTCGGTTATTTGTTTTCATTTTTGAAATATATTAGAATGGGTGACTTTTCCACTGCATTTGTACATCAGTCCTCGCTCTAACAATAGCGAATTGAATCCTTATTTTAACCCTTAGACCGCTGTCTTAATTTTTTGTCGTCTGCTGTTTATTTTCTATTTTCCAGTTTTATCATTAAAACATGCATTGACAGCACTTTAGAATAATGTACAACATGCTTTGACAACACTTTAGAATCATTTCAATTGGTGCTGTCAAATCATGTTTTTATTGAGAAATATATAAAAGAAACAGCATTCTTTTGTCGTCTGTTGTTTATTTTCTATTTTCCATTTTTATCATCAAAAACATGCTTTGACAGCACTTTAGAATAATTTACAACATGCTTTGAATAATTTCCATTAGTGCTGTCAAATCATGTTTTTATTGAGAAATATATAAAAGAAACAGCAGACGACAATTGTTGTGTGTAGCGATCTAAGGGTTAATTGACATAATCCCTAACACAGTCTTTCTGAGATGTTCATCTCATCTCGACTATGCTCATTGATGCTAGCAAATGAGTACTGGGGGCCGTTTCACTAAACTTCGTACGACTAAGATGTGCGTAAGTGCAAATTTAGGATCGCCTGGAAATTTCAATTGATGGATTTACATTTATTGAGCATAGGCTGCATTTGCAGCCTATGCTCAATAAATGTAAATCCATCAATTGAAATTTCCAGACGATCCTAAATTTGCATTTATGAACATTTTAACTGTACGAAGTTTAGTGAAACGGCCCCCTGGTCCGTAGGAGTGATATTTATTTGTGAGCAGTATAGTCACAGAACATCTCAATCTGATCAGGGACTATGCTATTCAGCATTCAGTCACTGAAGTATGCTTACTGCAGTCAACAAACATATTCCATCCTAATCAATAGGAAGGAGAATGATGACCAGGGGGCCGTTTCACTAAACTTCATATGACTAAAAAAAATATGTTCGTAAGTGCAAATTTATTGTCGTCTGGAAATTTCAATTGATGGATTTATATTTATTGAGCATAGGCTGCATATGCAGCCTATGCTCAATAAATGTAAATCCAATAATCGTTTACAAGAAAACGTTGTTAATGTGAAATATACAGACTATCATAAGTTTTCACTTACAACATTTTAGTTGTACGAAGTTTAGTGAAACAGCCCCCAGGACTGTAATTGTTTTCAATTGTTGTAAGGTACCTGTTCAGTGCCGCAGCCCAAATAGGATACCTGCAATTGTAATATATATGCTATAATCATATGCGCAAAATCTAGCAGCTGACATATTTGGCTATATATTTTGTTTCTCACTTACAAGAAATTATAGCTTTAATGACATCACTTTCAGTATTTATCTGATATAATACTTGGACATCTGTACATTATTCTATTCTATTTTTCTTCTGGATATGTGCGTTGTGAATTTCCAGTGTCTGATTTAAATGTTTGTTTATATTATCAGGTATAATATTTTTGTTAATGTTCAAGAGGGAAGTTTTAATCCTTGCTAGAACATGTAGATATTGCTAACAAATTACAGATTTATCTATTATTTCATTCAAATGTAAATGATTGATTAACAATAAACTATTACATTCCAGGTTAATAGAGTTCGCTCATTTGAAAAGAAATATAAAAAGCTGAAAATACGAGAACGTCCAAAAACGATACATGGCTGGGATGACTTGGGTCTGCGGGACTCTAAGAATGGGCTGACAGATGAACAGAACAAGAAAACCAGTGGCGTAGATGAGAATCAGCCACAAGTGGTGGTGTCCATTGATACATCAGGCTCGAACTTTGAGCGGATGCAGTCAATGCGACTATCAGATCGTAAAAGTCAAACAAAGGAGGAGAAGGAGAGGAGAAAGCGTCGGCGGCGGACAGTGTCCGGAGTGCCGGAGAATATTGTCTACGAAATTGAACGGTTCGAAAAAAAACAGAAAGTGCGTAGTGCACCTCGGCACACACCGCGTTCGTACAGCTTTGATGACTTAGATGCCGACGACAATGACATAGAAAGAGATGAGAGGATAGTGAAATATCTAAATGATATTGATGGAAAAATTGAGGAAAGGGAAGGGGAAGAAAAAACTTTAAAACTAATGAAATTTTTCCCGTGTCATCGAGCGAAGTCGCTGCCACGGTGTGTGAAGCTGGCATCGGTGGCGCGGTCACTGTCATCAGAGCGCAAGTCGCAGCGGGACCTGAACTGTAGCTGCGCGAGCAGCTCCATCAGCCTGACCAGCAGCATGGTATCTGGTGGCTCCCGCCTCTCACGCAGCACCAAACGCTCCAGCTTCATTGGCAATAAAATCAAGTCGTTCGTAACGAAGGACAAGCTGCGACAACGTCCAAAATCATTAGACCTGGACACGCTATTTGATTCGAAGCCGAGCAAGAAATCGAATGCAAAGGAAAGGAGCAAGAGCAGCAACAGCCTGTTGCGAGGTGACACGCCTAAGGTGCCAGATAACCTGCTCAGTAAACAGTTCTCGCAGCCGTCCGATTCGAGCATTGGCCCTGGCACCTACTACAATTTCGAGAACAGTACTCTGCCCCGAACCCAGGCCAAGAAGTATGACTTCCCCTGGGAGAGCCTACCCAAGGACTGGACAACGTCGGTGAAGCTCCGAGAGATCTCCAAACGGAGGGCACGCGAGGACAGGCAGTCATCCTCAGGTGAGTCACGTAAGGTAGAATAATTCCAGCACAAAAATATTTACACAATTCCCTAACATTTGATTGGCCTGTAGCAAGTCTCTGTCCAAAATTTATATCCCAGTAAACTCCCACGCCAAACTACTTTCCGTAACCGTGAGGCACAGTTAAAATAATTCTTAAGAAAACGAAAAATAAACTAATTTTCTTGATGAATTTATTTCAAATTCTGGAATTATAAGGAATGAATGGCCTTTTTGTTGAATTTATCGGGGATATAAACTTGGAAAAGTCGCGGGAATACTGGACGAAGGCCTTCCGGCCTTCGTCCATTGTTCCCGCGACTTTTCCAAGTTTATACCCCGATAAATTCAACAAAAAGGCCATTCATTCCTATATACAATACCAGGCTACAGAACTCCAGATAAGGTGCATATTGGCGTCTTTTATGCACTTAATTTAGCAGAATATGCATAGATTATCGAAAGTGGGAGTACAAAATACTCACAGCAATGTGAAAATATGCATTAATTTTCAAATTGAGTAGTGAAAATACTGTAATAAAATTGAAAATTTACTTTGCTTTTTGCAGCTCAAATAAGTGAAAACAAATTTTTTATCGTTGTTCCCTGTTTTAGAAGGAGGAATATCAATAATTTTGTAAATGTCAAATACGCATTGAATTTGAAATCTTGGGGTATAATACTCTTTAAAGTACAACTTCAATGTATGATGAAATGCTTATTATACCCTCCCCCTCCCCCCGGCATACAAAGTATGTCAAGGGGTATATTGTTTTCGTCATTCAGTCCGTCTGTCCATCCGTAAGATTTGCATTAAGTTTATCGGGTACCCATTATCTCTGCAACCGTAAATTAGATTGACTTGAAACCTCATATACTTTGTTATCATCATCCATATTTTCATTTATAACCCACCCATGTGGCGTTTATGCCAAATGTGAGGCCAAATGACAAAAATATTTGTTAGTCGGACAAGGCGTCAGCCGGAGGTATCCGTGAGCCCCTGCTCACATGCTCTACTGTAATAAATAACATCTAACATTTGTGTTAATATAGGAATGAATGGCCTTTTTATGGAATTTATCGGGGTATAAACTTGGAAGGCCTCGTCCAGTATTCCCGCAACTTTTCCAAATTTATATCCCCGATAAATTCCACAAAAAGGCCATTCATTCCTTATAATTCCAGCATTTGAAATAAATTCATCAAGAAAATTAAGAATTATTTTAACTGCGCCTCACGGTTACGGAAAGTAGTTCGGCATGGGAGTTTACTGGGATATAAATTTTGGACAGAGACTTGCTACGGGCCAATCAAATGTTAGGGAATTGTGTAAATATTTTTGTGCTGGAATTATTGTAATATGATATGTATTAAACTTGTTGACAAATTTCTTAAGAAACTTGGCATATATTCGATTCTTACGTAACCGGTAGACTTAATGTACCGGTATATCAAATTAAATCATCACTCGTTTAAGAGCCTTTGTCATGCTGGTAATTGCAATTAAATATTGGTTTATTATAAATAGTTATCCATTGAGGTATACATGTATTTGATTTCCTCACCAATCAGGGGATGGGCCATGGCCAAGGAGATATGGCATCGGACTTCAATCCAGGAGGCTGTGAAAAATACTAACATAATATTTCCATCTCACTGGTCTGCCGGATGAGACTTTACCCCTTTCAACACCACGGGCCTGTTTCGTGGTATTGGCGAAACGTGTAGATCCAGTTGAGTCGGCTCGTGACGAGCCGTCTCATCAGGATCTGCACTTTTTGCGTAATTTCCATATTTTTGAGAGCAAAGACACCCATGTTCATAAATGGACTAGTCTGAAAATCATTTTATGATGATTGGATTGATTGCATAATAAACATATTAAAATCCATTCCAGTTACTTAGGGGTGAAAGGTTAAACTGGGGTCCTGTCTCTATATGACCTTATCTGTTGCTGGGACCCATTCAATTTCACTTTTCCCCACCAATCCTCTCTGGCACTGTTGGTAACATGGTTCATTAGTTTGAGGATAAATTAATATAGAAGTATCGCCATATATATCATTGTTTTGCCTCACCACATTACAATTAAGTGTAATTCAAGTTGCCTAGCCCAGATACAGTAACTTTGTATGATAAAACACCACTTGACTTTGGCAGAACGGCCAAAGTCAAGTGTTGTTATATCATATATGGCAAAATGCAATAAGAATATGGAACAGAGCTGCAGATAAGCTGCGTATTTGCTTAAATACCCAATTAAAATTGCCAAAAACACAATTTAAATCAGAAGTAGCGAGTATCAGAAAGCAATACAAAATTTGTGGTACCTTTACCATGCTGCAATAAATAATAAACAGACCACAAATATAGCATCTTATTTTCCATGAAAGCACATCTTGGTATTTCATTAGAATTGTCTCCAAGGAGACAATTCTAATGAAATGTCAAGACATGTTTTCATTTTGAAGCAAACTATTCAATAATTGCTGTCTGTTGGTTGATGTGTAAACAGTAGTGTGATTTTATTTTACCCAATTAAGCTTTTGAAATACCCAATTGCTTCAGAAATGATGGAGTGACAATACTCAATTACTAATTCCTTATCTGGAGCGCTGATGGAATATGCTTTCCTGTACTAAGTAGAAAACTCCAAAACCTGATATATCTAATATGCGTTGTTCATTATCAGATACATGCCAGCTTTTGTCAACAATGGTTTTACATATTATTATAGTGTAGTTGTTCAGGCGTGGTATCAAATAGGCTGAATATTAATATTTGCCAGGGGGTGAATGGATATCATCCAAAACATCTGACCTGGTTCATTTAAACAAACTACCTATAGGACAACAGATGTGCCACAACAGGATATTACCGCTATTGTGCAATCATTCGGTAAGCATTTTACATTTATTTGTGCAATATTTATTGAACATTCTGGCTTATATCTTAACCCTTAGACCACTACACACAACAATTGTCGTCTGCTGTTGCTTTTATATCTTGCCTTATTTCTCAATAAAAACATGGTTTGACAGCACTTCCTTTGGGAAATGATTCTGAAGTGCTGTCAAAGTATGTTGTAAATTATTCTAAAGAGCTGTCAAAGCATTTTTTGATGATAAAAATGGAAAATAGAAAATAAACAGCAGATGACAAAAAATTAATGAATAAAATTATCAATTGCATATGGTAGACATGTAATAAATATACCTTGTGTTTACTGAACTTTGAGGTATGTTGGGATGTAATTCAAGGTGTATGATCACGTGGTACTAACAACAACTGAAATTTCCAGAATCCATCTGATTCAAAGTATGTATTCTTTTATAGTGTCCTTATTACGTAACGGATTTTGATGAATCAAATGGCGTCTTGTTCAGCTGCATTTGGTGGTCTCTGTATTTTCGTCCAAACTTCTGTCGTTTTTGCGAAGAATAGAGACACGGAAATCGATTCTTCGCAAAAACGACATAAGTCTGTGCCAAACTCCCTGGACCACGGAATGCAGCTCATGAAGACAGTTTGCTGCGCCATATTTCATCAAAATCCGTTTCATATTAAGGAAAATATCAAATAATACTTTCAAGATATCAACACTTTCAGCCACTGTTGTTGTTGTTGTTATAACCATGTGATCATGCACCTTGTAATTGCTGTGTCATCCAGGTTTATCCTTTCAACCCCTTAGGCTGTATAATCTAACATTTGCAAACGCTGTAGATCCAGATGAGCCGGCTCATCAGAATCTGCATTGTTCTGTTATGTATTATCGTACACTGTGATAGTTATGGTGGAGTAGTCTTTCCAAATTTGCATTTGTTGCGTTCTTTGTCTACTTTCTTCTCCGTGGACAGTGACCTAAGAAATGTTCTACTACACACTTTATTAGGTGAAGTTGGGGTGGGAATGGGAGGGGAATAATTTATGAGTTAAATCTACTACATAAACCATTGTGTTTAACCCATTACAGACGGGATACACTTTTAGTAGTATGAACCTTTTGAGAGAAAAATATCCCTATTTTCTTTATATCCTTTCGAAAGTATATGTTGTTACCACTCATTTGAACCGTCTCAACGAGACGGTTCAAATGAGTGGTAACAACATATACCTTTATCGATGAATGAACAAAATAATGAGATTTGTTCAACAAAAATCATAGTATCCTTAGGCTGAAATGGGTTAACCAAATTCAAGTAACTTTGTGTTTTAGTCAACTATATATCATAGACTAATACACTACCACGTATAGAAATAAGTTGAATTAAGTTAAATAAAACCGAGTTATTAAATATAAATTATTAGCAATCGATTGCACAAAAAATAGCATTCGCATCACTTGTTACTTCTCAGTATCTTAAACATTTTGTTTACCAAACCCCATTTTTTCAGGAGACACATAGGTACAGCTGGATTCAGAGTTACCTTACAAGTCTACAATTAAATTATTGTTTATGAATGCGTTTCATATCAGTCTCCCCTCTTTTCTGAGACCCATTGCCTTTAAGTATATAATATTTTTTGTTTGAAAAAAAATCTGATTTTTTGTTTATTTTTAGCTAAAAGTATGTGTTGTTACCACTCATTTGAACCGTCTCGTCGAGACGGTTCAAATGGGTGCTAACAACATATACTTTCGAGGAGAAATAAAGAAATTAGGATTTTATTTTTGGTTAAATTTCTCAAATCACTACTGTAAGTGTATCACATATGTAATGTATGGGCTGGGGTTAATTTTATCATCCTTTGTATACATGTGCCTGTTCCTGTATCTGCTCTGCTATACATACAATGTAGGATACCAAGATTCTGAGCAGTGAAGCTGTGCTAATTTAATCAGTCGGTCCACTTAAAATGTGCTGAGCCATTGCCCTGGTTTAATTTACATTTACAATATACTGTATGATAGTAGCCGCTGTGATGGATCGTTGGAGACATTTTTCTGACATCTACTTTCGCTTACAGGCAAACCAGCCAGTTTTGTTGTGCTACGTGAAAAGATAAAAAAAGTGTACATTCCTTGTTCAGTGTTAACCCTTTCAACACCAAGTAACTTAATGGGCTGTTCCATGCCACTGTTTCATGCTATTTCATTGGTCCATTCAAATTTTCAGGCTATTCCATTCTTCAGAAAGGGTAATTTTTTCAAATTTGATAACTATTAACAAACAGTGGAGATCCTGATGAGACAGCTCGTTATGAGCCGGCTCATCTGGATCTGCACTGTTTGCAAACATTGTCTCTATAGAGGTCTGTGGTGTTGAAAGGGTTAATTGTTGAGCCTGTCTGTTTTGAAAGTGCAGGGTCAAGAGACTTTGCTACATCTTAGCCCTTAAACATGTTAAAAGGTAGGAACCAATTACATGTATTTTCATCAGCTGCTTTTCATTTTAACTCATTTGCAAGAGAAAAAAACAACATATTTTACAGCACATAAGAATTGTCTCAATTGTCTTTGAAAAAAAAAAAGGATAAATGGTAGGTGACAAAATTTAATTCACCATCATAAGGCTTAATTGTGAATTAGAATTGACAGCTAACCCTTTCACTCCTTAGTAACTGACATGGACTATTTCATGTTAAATTTGAGACAGTTCCATTAAAGGGGAACATTTTGTAAAATTAAACAATATCCACAAATGGTGGATATCGCTCGTTACGCTGGTTACGAGCTTGCTCATCATGATCAACACGGTTTGCAAATACATGTATTAGCAAAGAGGTCTCTAGTGTTGAAAAGGTTGATGGATGAAATTTGTATAAGTTATTCCAAATATGACAGGCAGTGATGTACATGTTTGGTAATAGCTGTGACTCTGTCACCACTTGAATATAGTCATTTAGTCAAGTGTGGTGAAAGCTGGCTGACAGGTGGAGGCTGTAGACCTTATAACATTATGATTGATGGCAGCCGGGTTTTCTCATCCAAAACTAATTGAAAATTCATCAGCATACATTTTGTATTATTAACCAATATTTCACTCTGAGGATACACTTGTTTGCTAATACAATTCGCAATTGAGACAAATGAGACAAACGATCATCAATTTTCCTAAAATCTGTCGAGGGCGCCTGTGTATGTTATAAAATCGAAATATTTTCTGCAATTTTTCTCGTTTCTCATCAAAAGGATATGTTGTTACCATTGACTTGAACCGACTCAACTGAGAGGTAACAACATACATTGCTGATGAGAAATAAGAAAACAATTGCAGACTATTTCACATAAAAAAATGAGTTAACTCTTTGCATGCTGGGAAACTTGTGGGCTATAAATAGTTCAAAAATAGTGGACAAGAAATCATTCGATTTTCTTTTATTTCTCCCTGTAAATATCATGAATATGTCATGGAATTTCATTAGAATCGAGTCCTGAGGACTCGATTCTAATGAAATTCCAAGACATATTTACAGAGAGAAATAAAACATATACTCCTAATTCGTTTGGCGGATATTTTCACCGCTAGCATGCAAAGAGTTAAAATCTAAATTCAGTAAAATATATATTTTAAGATCCTGCAAGGAACTTCACTAAGTTGCAGAGCTCCGAGTGTGATTTTTTAGAATAAATACAGAATGTGCAATTTTAGCCCTTAAACCGCCGCTACTCACAACACTTGTCGTCTGCTGTTGCTTTTATATTGTGCCATATAAAAACATAGTTTGACAGCACTTCAGAATCATTTCCAATGGAAATGATTCTTAGTGCTGTCAAAGCATGTTGTAAATTATTCAAATGTGCTGTCAAAGCATGTTTTTGATGGTAAAAATGGAAAATAGAAAATAAACAGCAGACAACAAAAAATTAAGATAGCGGTTTAAGGGTTATTAGAGACTCATTCTGTGATGTTTTTGTCAGCTATTTTGTGGAGGATAAGATCTTATGTCATAGCCCCAATGTAACACTGGCAATTGTTGTATTGGCCGTGGGTGTGATTGATTGGTTGATAACATTGTCTGATTGGTTGATAACATTGTCACCCACTGATGTATCTCCCACTTAACTTTCATTGCACACTTCATTAATTTGATAAAATTCCTATGCAAATGAAGTTACTACTTATGACGGCATTATAAAACTTCACAACTTCAGTATTGCAAGTGTTTACCAAGTCGTGTTACAGGTGAGTTTGTCATCAGCTAATATATACGACATAGTTGTGATTTTTTTGTCGCGCCTGCTTGCGGACTGCGCGATATAGTCGGCACATTGGCGTACATATGTATGTACATGTACGTCCATATGTGCAGTTTTTGGTTACAGTTTTTCGGTACACTATCAAAGCCTCATGAGGCTTTGATAGTGTACCAAAAAACTTTAACCAAAAACTGCATGTATGGACGTACATAGTTTTTAGCCCTGTGAACACCACAGATGATCAATTGAATACACATGCATGATTGTTTTCAAACACTGTAGATCATGATTAACTAGCTCGAAACAAACTATCTCATCAGGATCTGCACTGTTTACCAGTATCATGCAGATTACAAAAATACCCATTTTCAGGTTAACCCTTTCAACACTACAGACCTGTATATATTGTGGTATTGGCAAAACATGTAGATCCAGATGAGTAATTTTCATAATTTTGAGAACAAAAACACCCCCTATTCATAAATGAAAGTCTGAAAATCATTTTGTGATGGTTGAATTGGTTGCAAAATTAACATATCACAGTCCATTCCAGTTACTTAGGGGTGAAAGGGTTAATAGAAGAGTAAAAGAAGTAGCATGGAACAGTAAATGGTGAAACTTTATTTCAAATAATACATGTTTCATAATACCAGAGTATTGGCAAACAGTGTAGACCCAGATGAGTCGGCTCGTGACGAGCCGTCTCATCAGGATCTGCACTTTTTGCAAGTAATTTTCATATTTTTGAGAACGAAGACACCCCATGTTCATAAATGGACTAGTCTGAAAATGATTTTGTGATGATTGGATTGGTTGCAAAATAAACATATCAAAATCCATTCCAGTTACTTCAGGGTGAAAGAGTTAACCCTTAGACCGCTACTCACAACAATTGTCGTCTGCTGTTGCTTTTATATCTTGCCTTATTTCTCAATAAAAAGATTGGTTTGACAGCACTTCAGAATCATTTCAAATGGAAATGATCCTGAAGTGCTGTCAAACCAAATTATTTTAAAGTGCTGTGAAAGCATGTTTTTGATGATAAAAATGGAAAATAGAAAATAAAAAGCAGACGAAAAAATAAATAAAATAGCGGTCTAAGGGTTAACACTTTCCCTGATAGAAACGACTTTTCACGCCTCTGCAGAAGATGTCTTTCGAAAACATTGTGGGAAAAGGAGAAATTGCTTGTAACAAGCAATTTCTCCTTTTCCCACAATGTTTTCTACTCTATCAGATAATCTAACCATCATTTGACCCAGCATTTGATTCTTTTATTCAGATGTTTTCGATTTGGAATATCTGTATTTTTACCCAGATTGATTATTGCCTATATTTTCATCTCATTTTTAGCACGATATTGAACTCAAATCAACACCTGAATTCAGGCATGTAATTCCTAAGGAATTACACCAGACTATAATGGCATTATATGAGATCCTGACCCCTATATTTCCTGTTGCCAGGCAACTGGAGCCAGAGTGGTACGAGCAGTAATCGCCAGTCGGTGGACTCGGACATTCGGGGCGAGGGCTACAAATTCCAGTCGCAGTATTCACTGGCAAGGACTCGGGACGCGATTCTCTCACACTCGAGGAGGAATACGAGTAAGTGTCTATGTTGTTGGCAATGTCACAATTCGCTATTTTTATGTCAAGCTGGAAAATCAGAAATATTTTCTATGAATGAAGGCGAAAGTTTATTTATAGGAAATCACACTCGGAGGACTACGGTACAAGTTCAGTGTCTATGTCTATGTCTATGTCTATGTCTATGTCTATGTCTATGATGTTGGCAACATTGCAATAATTACATGTACCTCCAGTATTATGTTGGGCTCGAAAGTGGGAAACAATTTATATACATGAAGGTGAAATTTCAGAGCATATGCGGAATTAAATTTTGTATGTGCTCTGAAATGTTTGTTAACATTCTAGATTATTTATAGAAATCACACCTTGATGAATGCAATTAAGTGTCTATATCGTTGGCAGCCATCTACATTTACCCCCTGCATTGAATCGCCATTTTATTTTGATATTGATTTAGAAAATTGGAAATATTTTCTCTAAATGAAGGCGAAAGTGAGTAAATTTGATATGTGATCTGACTTTTTTTGTCAATTTCCAACATTATTGACCCTTTCAACACTACAGCCCTCTATAGTAGTGTTTACAAACAAGTGTCATAATGAGCCGTCCCATCAGGATCTACACTTTTGCAAGTAATTTTCATATTTTTTTAGAAAAGAAACCCTTTGCATAAATAAACTTGTCTGAAAATAATTTTTTGATGATGGGATTGGTCGGAAAATTAACAACCAAATCCATTCCAGTTATTTAGTGGTGAAACGGTTAATGGGAAATACTTATTTGTTTCGAAAGTCATGTCAAGGAAAATAGCAAAGCAACAAGGGAGGTACCAGTAATTCCAATGCCAGACTCCTATATTGACCACAATCTCATCAAATTTGGATTATTTCATTTATGGTCAGTGTAGAGTTTTCAATGGATGGTTCACTGACTGAATGGCAAACAGGCAAGACCCTAATCAGACTGCACAACTGTGCAGATTTCCGTGTCTTCACTGGTTATGGGATAAGTAAGTTTGGTTTTGGTCCAATCATGACTTGTAGTCGATGTGATCCTGTTAACAAATCTTATTACGTTTTGTCCAGTGTAGATCCTGATCAACTAGCCTAGGGTATTCATGCAAACTGATATTGAGTGGAAATTTTCATTCTAAAGATACAGTGAGAATATTCCCAAACGCAACGGCTAACAGTGTATGTTGGTTGGAAACAATAAGACACCTTTCATATGGTGACATCAGTTCTACATCACTAACTATACAGGCCAAATGGGTCTGGCCTACAATACAATTCTCTTTAATATAAATATTAATTTATTTTTTGTAAAATTGTTATTTAGTTTAAATAAACTAATTTTCTGTTTCACTAAATTTGTTAGAAATCTGTGATGCTTGAAATTTAATAGTCTGACATTTTTGATAGTCATTCGAGCTGTAAACATTTTCATCAAATTTCTGTTTCACTGAGCTATCGTTACAGTAATTACCCTGTAAATAGAATGCAGAAAAATAAATTGCCATCTGCTGTGAATTTATATTCAAAATTTCATTCAGCATTGTAGAGATGAACTAACTTGTTTTATAACATCTGCAAGTCCATTAGTTCTAAGGCAATAATTATGACAACTCATTCAAACAAAACAGTGCAAACAAGGGATAACAACATAAACTTTCACAGGGAAATAAGGAAAATAACAAATGCAATGCTTAAGTTTCGTGAGAAAAATACCCCATGAAACTGTATCTGGAATGCAGTTAATATGATTCACTTGTTTTCTCACCTGTTGGGCCTTTAACCCTTTCACTGCTGAATTGAATTGTGTCGTCTGCTGTTTATTTTATATTTTCCATTTTTCTCATAAAAAACATGTTTTGACAGCACTTTAGAATCATTTCCAATCTAAAGTGCTGTCAAACCATGTTTTTATTGAGAAAAAGGGCAAAATATTAAGCAACAGCAGACAACACTTTTTGTTTTCCAGCATTCTAAGGGTTAACATTTTCAACACCACAGGCCTGTATAGTGGTATTGGTAAAGCGTATATACCCAGATGAGCCAGCTCATCAGGATCTGCACTTTTTGCCAGTAATTTTCATATTTTTGATAACAAAAAACACCCCATGTGACTAGTCTGAAAATCATTTTGTGACAATTGGATTGGTTGCAAAATTAACATATAAAACTACATTCCAGTTTCTTAGGGGTGAAAGGGTTAAACATAACTCCCTCGATACATAACTGATACAGCCTATATTGACATTGTACATCATATTGTATGTATAATTAGAATCATTATTTACTCATGTGTAGTAAAATGTTTTATATTAGCCATACCTGTTGACATTTTTCATATAAAATTTGAATCAACAGTATGTGATATGATCACTTTATGTACATTTTATATCACAAGCCCAATATATGATCACTTTATGTACAGTTTATATCACAAGCCCAAGTGGTCATAGTGAATATTGGCCACCATTACTGTGCCTGTCATACAGCATGGGACAATGAGTTACAATGATAATAATAGAATATACCGTAGTCGCATTACATAAAACCAGCCTTGTCTCTTTTGCAACATTCGTAATAAAACTTTTTAGAAATTTCTGATTGATGTATAAGCATTAGATGTGCAGACTTTTTTATTGCAATAAAATGACAAACTGCCAATAATAATGGATGTGATCAGGGTGATATTAGCAAGAATTGTTGTGGGTTGGACAGAAAATGTTGTAGAAACAATTCACTGATACTTTGTATTTGGATCAGCAGGCTGATCTTCGACTACATTGGTCACACATGGATTCAGCCCTATTTATTATTCCCCAGGCTGTATCTCACTTGACAACAGCATTTTACCATCACAAGTAGATATTATCAAGGTGCATGATCACGTGGTTACAACAACAACAACGTCGCCCACTCCAAAGTAAGTATTATTTGATATTTTCCTTAATATGCAACGGATTTTGATGAAATATGGCGCAGCAAACGCGTATTCATGAGCTGCATTTGGTGGTCTAGGGAGTTTGGCACAGACTTGTGTCATTTTTGCGAAGAATCGATTTCCGTGTCTCTGACACGGAAATCGATTCTTCGCAAAAAACGACAGAAGTTTGGGCGAAAATACAGAAACCACCAAATGCAGCTTAACAAGATGCATTTAATGCGCCATATTTCATCAAAATCCGTTACGTAATAAGGACACTATAAAAGAATACGTAACTTGAATCGGTACTTGTGTTGTTATTAGGACCACGTCATCATACACCTTGATTATGTAGCTGGGAAGCCTGTCTCTATTCACTATTGTGTTAGCCCACACTATACAAGTCTGGTTTTCCCGTATGCGACATTTCAAATGTATTATAAATGTCAGCATGGGTGTTTGTGGTTGTAGCTCAGTCTAGATGTACAGGACCACGCGCTTATCATTCATAGTCTGGAATGTGCTGTAAATGTGTGTACAGTCCTATATAGGGATGTGGTTGTAAAAGGCAGGAAATTAAAATTGTCGTCCACTGTTTTTTGTTCATATTTGTCTTATTTCTTCGCAAACAAACATGCTTTGGCAGCGAATGAGATGATTCTCATGTGCTGCCAAATATGTTTTAGAGAAAAAAAATGAACATATAAAATAAACAGCAGATGACAACATTTACCTCAGAGTTGTAAGGTTTATAAATCTAATGAATGGACTATTGTACATGTAGTTTGTATTGTCAGTTTAGTTGGATATATACTTTATAACAAAATCTGTAAGTATTAATCAAAATATATGTCTATCAGGTGTAGTGTTTTAAGATTTACTGAAAATATGTGGCTTGTTAGTACAAAAACATGCTTAACAGTATTTACTTTACAACCAATGTAGATCCAGAACAGGGGGCCGTTTCACTAAACTTTGTACTACTAAAATGTTTGTAAGTGCAAAATTATGATAGTCTGTAAATTTCACATTAACAATGTTTTCTTGTAACCAATTATTGAATTTACATGTATTGTAAATCCATCAATTGAAATTTCCAGACGATTCTAGATTTGCATTTTAGTCGCACAAAGTTTAGTGAAACGGCCCCCAGACCTCTGATCATGATCTTCCCTATTTGATATTTATTGTGAGATACATTAATAATACTTCCCATTTCATGTTGAGGATATGCCATTTTGTTTGTGGAAAATCCTAAATCTTTTCTTTATAAATTATATGTGCTTTCAAGCATGTCACTAACACCTTTTGAACCGTCTCATCGAGTGGTCACAAAATATACTTTCATTGAGAATTAAACATGTTAACAAAAATGAAAAT
The DNA here is from genome assembly GCA_029237695.1 of Conchocele bisecta. Lineage (NCBI taxonomy): Eukaryota > Metazoa > Mollusca > Bivalvia > Lucinida > Thyasiridae > Conchocele > Conchocele bisecta. The sequence goes on along the minus strand of CM055265.1, from coordinate 194,261,675 downwards.
AAAATACTTCATACCCATAATGGAATCTGGTTTTGACAGCACATGAGAATCGTCTCAAGTGGAGATGATTCTCATGTGCTGTCAAAACCAGTTTTTTGTATATTCCGAATGTAAAGAGTCAATTTTGAGTGCTTGATATGTGATTATGAGCTATGCTGGTCAGACCAAACTCTCACTTGAGCCTGTTTACTTATGACGGGTCGCATACTGTGAGTATTTCACAACAACCATTATGCTGGTGTTGTTTCTTACATAGTCTCTCCTACATGTATTGAAGGGCAGGTTTTTGTACGAAGATCAAGTTTAGATTTATCTGATATACAAACAAGCAGTATATTGTTGTCTCTGTAGATTTACAGCGATTGATCATTCTGTCTGATATTGGCTCAGGTTGCTTGTATGTCATCTCTGGTTGTTGTTGCAATGGAACGTCACAAACTGGACACCCAGAAGGAATTCTCGCTGACAGGCTTCGTTGTCATTTTTCTGTGAATAATATGCATGTTCTTGATTGCAAAGGATGCAAATATGTCTTGGGTTTCTACAAGTATATGAATCACAGTGGTGTCTCTCTAAACCGACTTCTTAAAAATCTTGGCTGACAGGCTTCATTGTAATTTGTAAGATAATGTATGTTCATGATTGCAAAACACACACACACACATCTTGAAATACTCATTTACTGTGGAATCTCTCTAAACTGGACACCCTGGGGACCTCCCAGTGTGTCCGGTTTAGAGAGGTTACACTGTACAACCATATGACAAAAGTTTTGTGGGTCCTGAAATACATTAGTATTGGTCCAATCTCTGACAAGATTGTGATTATTTTCTTGTGCCCTTAACCCTTTCCCTGTTTTGCGATATTTCGACTCTTCCAAATCCAAAACATTTGAATAAAAGAATCAAATGCTGGGTCAAATGATGGTTAAATTATCTGATAGAGTAGAAAACATTGTGGGAAAAGGAGAAATTGCTTGTTACAAGAGGCGTCACAGAAAAGTTGTTTCTATCAGGGAAAGGGTTAACCCTTTTACCTCTAAGTAACTGGAATGGATTTTGATTTTGATATGTTAATTTTGCAACTAATTCAACCGTCACAAAAATATTTTCAGACTACCGGTAGTCCATTTATGAAAAGAGGGTGTTTTTGTTGTCAAAAATTACTCGTCACGAGCCGGCTCATCTGAATCTACACGTTTTGCCAACGCTGTTTGCTTTTTGCAGCTCAACTAAGTGAATTTTCAACTTTATGACAGTATTTTCACTACGCAATTTGAAAATCGATGCGTATTTTCACATTGCTGTGTGTATTTTGCACTCCCACTTTTGATAATCAATGCGTATTCAGCTAAAATAATTGCTTAAAATATGCAATTACGCACCTTATCTGGAGCACTGCTCACATAAGAGTTATACATCTTTCTTGATTGCATCACTATATGTTCAATCTCTGGAAAATTACACACTTCCTCGATCTATAATAAATAATTTATCATTATCAATTACTGATAAAGACCAATAATACATTTTGATCACATGCATTTTAAATCTATAGGAGGAAATTGTTCATGGTAGAAGTTCAGATGTTACTGTGAAATTTTCACAGTTATCCCCTCTGATAATCATGGCTGATAACATTTGGAAATTTAATTAGTGTAGATCTAGGATTTGCACAATCTATGAAGTCCAGTAACAAGCACAGGTGGAATACTCGGACCTGTGACACAAAGAAAATGACCATTACAAAAAAAATTACATTACCCCACCCACTTGGTCTCATACAGTACTATCTATTAACGTCATGTCATGTACAGGACGATACCAGGTGGGTGGGGTAATGGGATTTTTTTGATAGGCATTTTTTTGGTGCCATAGGTCCGAGTTTTACACCTGTGGTAACAAGGAGTGATCGAAACACTTTGATTTATGACTGACTGAAGATATGGGGCTTATGACATGTGTACCCTGTCTGTCTCTTAAGCTAGAGCAATCCTGCAGCCTGATAAGGACCTATACTATTTGTTATAATCATGTCTGGTGTTTTACGTTTCTAAGTAGTGACCCGTGTAGATCCAGATCAGGCTGCGCATCCGCGCAGCCTGATCTGGATCTACACTGGTCACATATGCAATCAACCAATTTTCTCAAGTCTCGGCGACATTTAAAGATTTTATTGGCTAAATTATTATTAAATATCTGTGCGAAATGATTGACACATCTGATACAGGTGTATAGATATATAGGTAGATCGTAATTCTTTATCTAAGTCTATTATACAGGACACATCATGGCAACATTGTCCTGACGTTTAGATCAGCCTTAGTGTGCTCCTGATCAGCCAGCACTTGCCTACTGAATGATATGCGTCTATGCTGTTCATTAGAACAATGGCAAATGGTTCTGTAACAAAATCACAAACTGTGTAGACCCTGATCAGACTGCAGCTTAATTGTTTGATATCCTTGTCTGAAAGGAATTTGCACCATTTTTATCATGGTTCATCATTATATGAGAACATGTGCAATTTTTCAGTAAATATATTTACAGAAACTGTGATATTTCAAGTTACATGCCCACTCAGTAGGCACAAAATGCTCTTTATATCAGAGACATCATCTGAGACATTTTCTTGCAAAATAAATATTCATTCGCCATTACCCCGCGTATTGATTAACATTATTATACATTTTATATCGGACGTAAATTTCCAGACTAATATCAGGGGCGATAACCGTGTTTCCTTAAAATGTTAACGGACATTTCTATTTATTCTCTGTATTTATTTTTTGATTTGCAATGATCATACTTTATAATCTGTTGAAAATACTATTTTTTTAGGTGACACATTTAATTTGTATAAATAATTAAAAAATATCATGCCTCTTTTGCATTTTAAAATAGCCTGATACCACCGCATGCCACTATCAGTATAATAAATATTAATAAATGATTATATCTGTATAGCGGGCACTCGTAATTTTTAGAACTGGTGAAATAGTGACACAATTATACACTTATTTAATTCCGATAAAGCACAGTTTGTGCCTACTGAGTGGGCATGTACCTTTAACCCTTACTATGCTGAATTAAATTGTGTCGTCTGCTGGAAATGTTTTATTTTCAATATTTCTCGACGAAAACCTGCTTTGACAGCGCATGAGAATCGTCTCCACTGGAGACGATTCTCATGTGCAGTCAAAACATTTTTTTTCTTTAGAATTAATGCAAAAATGAAAAACAGCAGACGGCAATTTTTGTCTCCAGCGTAGGGAGGGTTAAAGGGCTAAGATGTGAGATAAATTGAATAACCTTGGGCGTATGCTGTCTATGTCCTTCAGGCTCATTGCATACAACATATTACTCGGGTAATTACATCAACTCACTCAGGAGACAGTGTGCCTCTACCAACTAACATTTTGAAAGGTTACAGCGTTTTCTACAACCAACAATTATAGACGTCAACAAATGTCAAATGCATTTATCCAACTCTCAGCATCATGTTCAGAAGATTCCTCATAATTCTGAAATTTTCAGCCAATATTGTACGTTCTACTAGGCTTGTACTTTCATGAATAGGCTTGTATAATTTTGCACTTTCTCACAAGCCCGATAGATGTAGGATAGACAAAGATTGGGGCGTGCAACTGAATACATTTAATTTGAATGAATGGCAATGTTAAATGTAGTATTAATGTACATTGTATTGTAGTTTGAGCGGAAAGTAAAACTGACGTGGGATTCATGTTTCAAGATACAAAACTACCTAGAGTAGGTTAAATGGATATGTTACAATTGTGATGTGTGCTACACAATACACTGTTTATTGTTAAATCTCATTTATGCTGTCTGTTTGTCCGACAGAGCTGTAAATGAGTAGAAGGCAAGACTTTGTAATTTTTGTCTAGGCAACAGTTGATAAATCTTTCATGTTTTCTTAGCGCTCTTTGGTGTCAACATTTTTTGTTACATGACTGCCGTTTTTCGACAGCGCTCACAGCCATGTTCAAACATACAGCGCATGCTGTTTGACCATGGCTGTAGACAATGCTCATTCTGGGCCCAAGCCAACACCTACGTGTATGCATGTGTAAATCAGCTGTTTGAATGGAGCAGATTATCAAAGTACCGAAAGTACTACATATATATGCTTACCGTTCGACCATGTCCAGCCATGGCTAAACATTTGCCTTGACACTCGGGAACTGTTTGAACATTTCCCTCGTTTCACGGCAAACGGTTACCCACGGCTGCACATTGTCGAACCTTACATTTGTTATAATGTCCATATTCACTGAGTGTACAAAACCATAGGTGTCGGGCACAACAGTTGATAAATGTTGATAAATGTTTCATGTTCCCTTAGCGCTCTTCGGTGTCAACATATATTTGTTATAATGTCAGTTCCATATTCGCTGAGTGTACAAAACCATAGGTGTCGTGACGAATATGTCAGACATAGATTGTCGAGTGCACTTGTCCATGTGGAGACGGTGATAACAATGGCATTCCACATACAGATGTGTTCATCCATCTGTGTTTCAAAGCTAACTCGGGGTCAAGTGTTAATGAAATCTTGCTTTGGCCTCAACCCTTTCAGCCGTACTAACAATAAAGCAAACATTTGCAAACACTGTATACCTTGATGAACCGGCTTGTAACAAAAAGTGACAATGAAATCAATCAGCGAAGTTTTCGGAGTATCCAGTTTAGAGATTCCAATTTTCATTCATTTATGTGAGGATTTGCATGCATATTTGCATGCTTTGCAATCATGAACACACATTATCTTCAAAGAAAAATGACAATGAAACCCATCAGCGAAGTATTGGCTTCAACGCTTTGAATGGTACAAACTATAAAGCTAACATTTGCAAGCACTGTAGATCCTGATGAGCCGGCTCGTAACGAGCCGGCTCATCAGGATCGACAGTGTTTGCTCAGTAGTTTTGATCTTTCCTTCAAAATACCCCTTCCTGATAATGGATTTGTCCAAATATAGTGCGGAAAAGTCCATGTCACTTAGGGGTGAAAGGGTTAATTAAGAGTGAGTTGGTATTCCAAGTGGAACAACATGCTCCCATTGTGTGTGGTTATTGTACCATAAAACTTCACTCCGGTCTCCAAATAACGTAGATTTCGGCAATATTGTCTTTTCATTACAGTTGTAAAATCCTGAATGTTTTTCCTTTTAATGTAATTCTACAAACCTTTTATGGTCCACTTTGTATGTTGGCTTGCCGGTAATGATCTTGCTCAAGTCACAGGTTGAAGTAACGGACCGAGGTCTATAAATACATTAAATATGCCTAAAAGCATCAATAAACTCCCTCCATATAGACTCCATATGGCCATATGGAGTCTATAATGCAGTCTATATGGAGGGAGTAAAAAAAATTGTTTAGCTTTTTTTTTTCATTTATTGATATTTTAGCCATATTTAATGTATTTATAGACCTCGGTCTGTTACTTCAACCTGTGGCTCAAGTAACATTATCTACTACATTTCTGTACACTTCTGTGCCATGCCATGGCAAAAATGGGCAGGTTCATTTTCTATGTGAAGTTTGTTCTCTGATTCCACATGGATTATCGTTTACTTTGTGCATAGGTTAACCCATTTCATGCGGAGGAATTTTGATTGGTGAAAATCGTAAATATTTTCTTTAAATGTGCTTAGACGTATATGTTGCGACCACCATTTGAACCGTCTCAGCAAGACGGTTCAAATGGGTGGTCACAACATATACTTTCAAAAATAAAAATAATATATTAAAAATAATTTATATCCATAAATGTGTAATACGCATGTAATAGGTGAATTATTCTTTGTATTATACTTTCTTTTTATTCTTAACAGCTTGTATGAGTGTGCTTGCTGGACACTGTTCCCCAATTTGTCATATAGAAACAAATACTCCTGGTTCCATGATCATAACACTTTCTTCGCATTTACTCCAATATACAGGTCTTGCCTGCAATCAGGATGTTTGTTTGGTCGAGGCTGATATGATCTCAGTCTCTGCCAAACAAACATATTCATTTTTCAAAAAAGTGCTAAGAAAGTTTTACAACTAATGTTTGTACGTGTACATGTGTTATTGCTCAAGGGATTGTCAGTCACCATATCTGTATCTATTTCCAGTTGTGTGACCGACGGCACCAGCACAGCAGGCTATGCTGGGGACGAGACGAGTACAATAGCCGGCAGCAGCGACTCTGTGTCCGTGGGCAATCCCAAAAGTGACTTCACAGACGGCGAAACTCAGGCCTGGCTACAGACATTGGCCGTCCGTGCTGCTAAACGTGTGGAGGTCACATCACACGATGCTGATGCCCTTACATCTCTGTCGCGGCTGACTAGGAAGAATATTCTTGCTCTCGATTTAATGATATCAGATGATAAAACACAACGTAAGATTACTGACGAAGAATCATCAATATATTCTGTAGACCAGGAAGGATTCTATACATCATTCCACAATGACAGTGGACTGAAGAAGAGTACAAATACGCTAGTTGATGAAGACGTGAGTACGCCAGTGAAGGATTCTCACAGTATCTGTAGTGCTGATAGTGTTATATTTAAACCAAGTGCTGATAACTTTGCTGGATTACGGAAAGGCAGCTCAGCTTCAAAAGTGCTGAGCAAAGTGACTCCCCCTACACCGCCCACCCGGTTGTCTTCAAACAAATCTAACAATCAGAGTGCTAATAATGCAAACAGCTCCAATACTAGTGACAAAAACCTATCCAATGCTAGTGACGGTGACACATGTTCACCACCACAATTACATTCGTTTCCATCTGTGGAATCTTCTATATCGGAGTCCGACCAGGAGGCCGTGTTCCGCCGTGTGAAGGACAAGACAAAGATCACGTCCACAGCCTTCCCCACCTTGGTGGCATTGTCCACAAGCGAGGATGACAGTTCTCCCGACACATCAGCCGAGAAACTCCGCACATCAACACTGACCAAAGGTGGTGTGTTCACATTTGATGACACTGCTGAATGTGGAATAGACGATCTGAGTGCTTTGTTAAACACTGACGATACTTCCCAATTTTCTTTCATTTCGAATGGAAGTGTCGTAAAACAGAAGAGTGGAAGCAATAGTTCATCAGAGTGTGAGTTCCGGCATTCAAAGTCAGCTTTTGAGTGCACAGATCAGGGGTACGACTCATTAAATCTTCCAAAACGATCACGGAATACGAGTAGACCGGTGAAGCAGACAGAAGCCAGCTACCGGTCTTGGCCGCGATCTCACAAATCACGCACACCAGGAATCTTGAAGACTCCAGAAAAACCAAATGGCCCATCGAAGGCACCAAAGACATTGAACTTTGCACCTGTGATAAACTTGTTTAAACCGGGTATGCCAAACTCTGTTCAAATGCCACTGCCATCACCTACTAATTCATCTTCTAGTGAAGGCAATATCTCATCCATGTTAAACACAAGTTCATTTAAATCTGCTGTGTCACCAGAGTCGAGTTACAAGCTTGCATATCCTCTTGAAGCATCAAACACACAATCTAAAATGAATGCTATGGCAAATCCCCAATCTGATCTGCCAATGAAATATCAGCCAGTTATAACTGTAACACCAAGGTCAAGGTCAGGAGAAAGGCAGACATCAGACAGGTCTGGTGGTTATGTGAAGTTGACCCCAGACTCTACCAAAACTCCGATATATGCCCCATCAAACACACGACCAACCGCTCAGTCTACACCCAACACAATGGCTACCACAAACAAAATGTCACCAAGCCTTTATGCTGTTAGTCCAGTAATGGCAGCCAAAGATCCGAGCAATCAAAATGGACGCAGTGACAGTGGCTACATGGACATGGATAAAACCATAGCCTTGACATCCATGGGAAGTTTTAGTTCGTTAGTGTCATCAGACGTAAACTTCAGTGACAATTCTACCTATGTGAGCATGTCCAGCCCTTGCAGCTCACCGAACTGTCTAACATGGACTTCCCGATGTCGCTGACTCCATCTGGGTCGGTGGACTCTTTGTCAGATCAGCGCCGCACACCAACAAATGGCATGGAAAATGACACATATCAAATCAACACCAGTATTCAAGGCAATGTGTACAATGCAGCCAGTACAAATGTGAAGGCTGTTCCTGTCACTGACGGCTACACCGCCAGTAGAACAATACAAAATGGTGGTGGTCAGAAATCACTGAATAGCTTTTCTGCAATTAGTGATGTATCAACAAACTCAGGTGTAAATAATTCTTATTCATCCATTGGGTCAACCACAACTCCCAGTAGGCGGTCATTTAATGAGACAAGTGATTCAGACCTGACAAAAGTAACGCAGCTGTCTCAGTTGTCAACACCAGGTTCATCAATGAAGTCTGTTAGAAGTACATCTGATCAAACCCCACGACAACACCCCAGTAGGGCTGATACAAGACATGAACCATCATACAGGAGTAATGTGCAGGCAAATCGCAGGTCCCTACCTAGTGACGCTTCCCATTCTATATATGGAAATAATCCCAAACTCGTTGGGTTGAAAGACAACGTGCTTCCAAATAAAATGTCCAGTCCCAAAGGCATGTCATCGTCCAGGTCGTATCCGTCGAGTATTGGCTCTGCAGGGAACGCTCAATACAAACCCAACACTGCGGCTCCCCACATTCAGGGTCGGAACAGCAACCATCCGAAGCACGTTTCTTCGCCGGTGACACCCACAGCTGACCCTGCATCATCACCACGATCCGACTCATATCGTGTGGCCCTGGGTGTGGTCAATAAACGCAATGGCTCCCCCAAGACCTCCCTAACACAAAGTAAAAGTACTCCAGTGTTTCCACTGTCAAGACAAAGTGGCCCCTATCGTGTTGCTATGGATATGAACCCTAAAATTACTGTTGATGACGATGTGATGTGTCGGGCAGATTCATACCGTATTGCGGTTAGAAACACAAATGGACTTGTACCCGATGTTGCGAATCGTAATTCTTCATATCGTGTTGCAGTGAATGATCCTTTATCAGCAATTAACGCTAAAATGGAATCATTAACGTTTGTTAATCAAAAATCCCCATCGTCTGGTCGTGATACAAAGCCAATGGGATATAACGACAGAGAGAAGGTGAAGGGAGTGTCCAGTAGAACTCCACTGAAGGACAGTAAAACGTCACCTCAGCCTCAAAGTCAGTCGTCAGGCAGAATCAGGAAGGTTACAAAGACAGATGTTGATCCCATACAAATTCTGTCTTCCATGGACTATAATAGGAATGACACGAGAAAGTCGGACAAAAACAATCAAAATAGATCATCAACATACATTCAGTTTGATTCCATCTTTGAGGACGCAGAAGACTTCACAAACTCGACTGAATCTCTTCGGATGGCTTCATTAAAATCACCCATGCTGGACACAGTGTCTCAAGGTTCCATGAACAAATCACCCATGTTGGATAACTTGTCACAAAGCAGTTCACTGCACAAAGCCAGCGGTGTGAAATCCAAACACAGCTTAATGAACGGCAATGCCAGAGACAATGATAGCAATATAAGAACGATCAAGTCTTCAAAATCTGGCAAACCGATTGAAATTGAGGACAATTGGAGGTACTCACAAGTGTGACAAGAACCAATGTTGTTGAATTATGGTGAATTATAATTACATGTACACGTTTTCTAGTTTAGCATTAATGCTGACACTCATTAAAGACGGGATACAATTATAGTAGTATGAAACTTTTACAAGAAAAAAATACCTATTTTCTTTATTTCATCTCAAAATTATATGTTGTTACCACTCGTTTGAACCGTCTTGACGAGACGGTTCAAATTAATAGTAACACCATATACCCTCATGGAGAAATAAACAAAATTAGATTTATTTTTACAAAAATTATCGTATCCTTAGACTGAAATGGGTTAAACAACATCCCTTCATATTCATGGAAGAAAGCAGTTTAATTTTAATGCTTTTCAATATTTGAATTCATTATTTGGATTATTAAACATCAAGTTTCTACATTTTAGCTCTATGAAACATCTTTTATTGATTACTAAAGATTGATTGTTTGGGGTTTCACATCCGTTCAATCAATCTATCAATTGTCGTCTGCTGTTGCTTTTATATATTGCCTTATTTCTCAATAAAAACATGGTTCGACAGCACTTCAGAATCATTTCCAATGGAAATGATTCTGAAGAACTGTCGAAGCATGTTGTAAATTATTCTAAAGTGTTCTCAAAGCATGTTTTGGATGATATAAATGGAAAATAGAAAATAAGCAGCAGACGACAAATGATTAAGATAGTGGTGTAAGGGTTAATACTTTTATTTGGCTCAGTTCCCTGTCAACATTCCATTACCTATCATTGCCATTTGAGTGAGCATGGGAATAGACACAAATTCTAGTTTGCATGAACGATTGCATGATCGTATGTTTACTATAGGAATGAATGGCCTTTTTGTGGAATTTATCGGGGTATAAACTTGGAAAAGTCGCTGGAATACTGGACGAAGGCCGGAAGGCCTTCGTCCAGTATTCCCGCGACTTTTCTAAGTTTATATCCCGATAAATTCCACAAAAAGGCCATTCATTCCTTATAATTCCAGCATTTGAAATAAATTCATCAAGAAAATGTGCATTTTCCGTTTTCTTAAGAATTATTTTAACTGCGCCTCACGGTTATGGAAAGTAGTTCGGCGTGGGAGTTTACTGGGATCTAAATTTTGGACAGAGACTTGCTACGGGCCAATCAAATGTTAGGGAATTGTGTAAATATTTTTGTGCTGGAATTATATTTAATTAACCCATTGTATGTCGACTACAATGACAGTATGCCATTTTGAAGACTTTTTTCTACTATTTTCTCTATTTCTGTTCGAAAGCATATGTTGTTACCACTCATATGATGAGATGGTTCAAATGAGTAGTAACAACATATACTTTTATGGAGAAAAAATAAAAATAATTCACTTATTATGCACGGAAGTATATGTTGTTACCACTCATTGGAACCGTCTCGTCTCGTCTCACAACATATACTTTTATGGAGAAATAGCAAAATAATCAGATTTGTTATTAGCATGTATTCTATCCATGGACTTCACTGGGTTAAAATTTGTAAACATCACATACTATTACAAACCAGCAATGAGGGACTATCTCCCGTTGAATTTATTTATAGAAATCTGGTCCAAATTGTGTAGTTTAGGGCCTTATTGCTTGTAAAAAGGGCAAATGTAACATGATTTGTTATGAAAAGGATCAATTATAGTGTTTTTTATTAGTGTTGATCCAAATCATCCTACATATCTGCACAATCTGATCAGGGACTGTAGTATTTGCCAGATTTATATGTTCACACTTGTTAATGCTATTGCAATCAGTGTAGACTCAGATCAGACTGCACAGATCTGGGTCTACTCTGTTCGCAGAACTCAATTTTTGTGCAATTCAGTAAGAAATAAACGCTGAAATACAACTTAGCACCAGATATCTATAAATAGATTTTCAAAAGGCAATAACTAGCTACGATCCCTAATTGGGTAGAACCAGTGTAGCATATTACGTTGGGTTGGTATTTAGATTGCAGTCATTTCTGATTTATCAGGTAACCTGCCCTGTATTGACCGAATACGTACTGACTGATAACATATTGTAGTATCAGGCATTGACCTGATATCAACATCCGGGTTACAACAAAGTGAAAACTGATGTTCCATTGGTCGGATGACGTCACGTGACGTTACCGAATAACGTCAGCGTTCTGTCCATAGAATACGACGTCATCTAATGTCATTTTCAAGCATAAAACGTTACCTGATAAATAGAATACCAGGCTAGTGTATTTTGATATCAAGTTTATCAGGCTCGACTCAGAAACGGTAGGAATTCCTCGGCAAGCCTCGGAATTACTACGCGTTTCCTAGCCTTGCTTGATAAACTTGATATCAAAAGACACTAGCCTGGTATTCTCTATTTACCAGCCAGCATTGGCACAAACTAACCCCCATGTACACCTGCCATTCTGTTACTAATGCCAGAGAAAGTTAATTTGCAGGTTCACATCCCCACCCGCCTCTACAATAACTTGCCAGATTATTATACCCCTGCCATAAGAGGTATGTCCGGGGGGGGGGAATAAAATTGTATTTTCATTCTATTTCATTCATTTATATTCTATACCCATGTGGCTTTCATGCCCAAGTTCAAGGCCAAATGATTTAGGAAATATTTGTTGGTTGGACCAGATGGGGGTCGGGGGTATCCGTGAGCCCCTGCTCACTGGCTCTAGTTATTTTACTGTTTTTAAAAAAAAATTGATTTGGCTTATACTTAAGGGTGGGAATTGGCTTGAACACCTTCCATACCTGGTCCCACCTGTCTGAACACCTTCCATACCTGGTCCCACCTGTCTGAACACCTTCCATCCCGGTCCCACCTCCGTACCGGTCCCACCTCTGAACACCTTCCATACCCTCCCAGGTCACCAGGTCGTCTGAACACCTTCCATACCTGGTCCCACCTGTCTGAACACCTTCCATACCCGGTCCCACCTGTCTGAACACCTTCCATACCTGGTCCCACCTGTCTGAACACCTTCCATACCTGGTCCCACCTGTTCTGACCTTCCATACCGGTACCGTCGCTCACTGTCTGGACACCATTCCATACCTGGTCACCTGTCTGAACACATTCCATACCCGGTCCCACCTGTTGATCCACCTTCCGCTAATTAACCTTGGTCCCACCTGTCTGAACACCTTCCATACCTTTGGTCCCACCTGTCTGAACACCTTCAATACCTGGTCCCCACCTGTTGAACACCAATTCCATACCTTTTTAGGTCCCACCTGTTGAACCACCTTCCATACCTGGACCCACCTGTTCTGAACACCTTCCATTACCTGGTTCCAACCTGGTCTGAAACCTTAAAATTAACCCTAAGGTCCCAAACCTGGTTGAACACCTTCCTTACCTGGTTCCCACCTGTCTGAACACCTTCCATACCTGGTCCCACCTGTTTTCTTGAACACCTTCCATACCTTGGGGTCCCAAACTGGTCTGAACACCTTCCATACCGGTCCACCTGTCTGAACACCTCCTTACCGTGGTCCCACCTGTCCCTGAACACCTTTTCCATACCCAGTCCCAACCTGTGAAACAACTTCCATACCTGGTACCCATGTCTGAACACCTTCCATACCCGGTGGGGGTCCCACCTGTCTTGAAAACCTTCCATACCTGGTCCCACCTGTTCCCTGGAAACACCTTCCATACCTGTCCCACCTGTGAACACCTTCCATACCTCAGGTCCCACCTGTCGAAAATTCTCTTGCATATATGTGGCTGTGGAATGGAGCAATAGGATTATGTGTTTGCAACAGTGTATATTTCAGTTCACTGTGTATCCGCACTGTCTGGCCATCTGCCATTCCAACAATGAAAGGCTTACAGGAGTGTGCTAGTTTGATTCAAGAGCATACACTTAGCGAATATCCCAGAGCCCCATTTCTCCAATCACAGCAAAAATTGGATGAGCACCTACAAATTAATTTTCTATAGCCGAAATGTCAAAAGCATCAGATTACATGAATATGCAAACACAAGGTGTTTGTACATACAGCTTTCTCATGTACATGTACATACAGCTTTCTCATCACCAGTAGCCCATTTCATCAACATTGCAAAGTATACTAATCTCGTAAAGTGTACTTTGAGGGAGAAATTTTCAATTTTAGGATAAATTTATTAATTTTTATTATACTGAATTTATTACATTATCACAGCCATTTAATGGCTGTGATAATGTAATAAATTCAGTATAATAATTCTGCATACTTTTAATCATGATATATATGCATTTGTTAGTTCTATATGAAATAATGCATTTCAGGAAAAATAAATGATTTCTCCCTCAAGTATACTTTGCTAGGAAAGTATACTTTGCAATGTTGATGAAATAGGCTACTGGTCCCACCTGTCTGAAAATTCTCTGCATATATGTGGTTGTGACGGGAGAAATAGGACTTATGTGTTTTGCAACCAGTGTATATTCAGTTCACCTGTGTATCCGCACAGTCTGGCCGCATCTGCCATTCCATCAATGAAAGGCTACAGGAGTGTGCTATTTGATCAGAGCTACACTTATCAAATATCCCATGAGCCCCATTTCTCCAATCACAGCCAAAAATTGGATGAGCACCTACAAATTAATTTTCTATAGCCGAAATGTCAAAAGCATCAGATTACATAAATATGCAAACACAAGGTGTTTGTACATACAGCTTTCTCATGTACATGTACATACAGCTTTCTCATCACCTGAACCATTTACACTGGTGATGTAAAACACGCCGGCTTAAAGTGTTTCTGATTATGAAACTCAGTTTCACGTTAAAATAAATGCACTGGTTTCCTGATGATATGCCACTCAGCTCTACTTAGAGCTATCGCATACATAAATACATTTTTCATCTAGTAAGCAAGAAATTTGCGCCGGTTTCTGGACGAAAATGTGTTTATGCAGCATTTTCTGCATGTAGATGAATGGGAATTCGTCAGGAATCGGCACCTGTTTCGATATGAAACATTTTACGCTGGCGCGGAGTGCAGCCCCAGTTATTTATGAGCAGCGGCAATGCATATACCAACAGACAAACTGGTATCAGAGCTCCAGATAAGTTGTGTATCTAAAGAGTATTATACCCCCAGATTTCAACAGTGTTTGCTTTTTGCAGCTCAACTAAGTAAATTTTTAACTTTATTGCAGTATTTTCACTCCTCAATTTTTAAATCAATGCATATTTTCACATTGCTGTGAGTATTTTGTACTCCCACTGTTGATAATAAAGTCGTATTTGGCTAATATAATATGCCAATACACACCTTATCAGTAGCCTATTTCATCAACATTGCAAAGTATACTTTACTAGCAAAGTATACTTTGAGGGAGTAATCATTTATTTTTCCAGAAATGCATTATTTCACATAGAACTAACAAATGCATGTATTTCATGATTAAAAGTATGCAGAATCATTATACTGAATTTATTACATTATCACAGCCATTAAATGGCTGTGATAATGTAATAAATTCAGTATAATAAAAATTAATAAATTAAAAAAAAAATTGAAAATTTCTCCCTCAAAGTATACTTTGCTAGTAAAGTATACTTTGCAATGTTGATGAAATGGGCTGCAGCTGGAGCTCTGTGGTATGTCATGTACAATTGTACATGTAGGAGCATGGATTGGAGAATTTACTGTTTGTTCCACGTTTTGCTGCCGACGAACATTTGGCCATTATTTAAACACATTAAATCTAAAAAATATTTAAAAGTAAGTACATTTTCATCAATAAAGTCGCCCTCCCCAAAATTATTTGATGAAATTCCATCAAATATTGATTTTATTGTGAAAAACGATTTTCCTATGGGAATTTAACATGGGGATTAAACATAGATTTTTAAAAAATGTTTTTCTTATTTGTGGGCCGATTTTCAAAATGTAACTTTTGTTTTCTTAGTTACATCATTTTCAAGCTATGTCACCAGGTTTCGGAGTCAATTTCCTTCAGGATAAAAAAACCCAAAAAGTTTTGGAAATTGACTCCCCATGTTAAAGGTGACTTTTTTGTTATTGATGAAAAAGTACTTACTTTTAAATATTTTTTAGATTTAATGTGTTTAATGACCAAATGTTCGTCGGCAGCAAAACGTGGAACATATATATGTATATGCAACATTCATTAACCATTCTTATTCTAACTTATCTAAGGCAGCAATTTGATTTGTATATACATGTGTGAATATTCATTTTTGGTACTGTATATATCACGTTTGTATAAATAATGATGCCAAATATTGTATTTAATATCTAAGTGTGCACACCTTGTGTACTATGTAGCATTGCTGTGTGGGCCCAGCATGCATATTAACTATTACAATACTGAATTAAATCTTGCTTGTCTGCTATTTATTTTTTTAATTTCCATTTCTATTAACAAAACATAGTTTGGCAGCATTTTTGAATCATTTCCGATGGAAATGATTCAAAAGTGCTGCCAAACATGTTTTTTGTTGAGAATAAAGGCAAAATATGAAACAAAAGCTGATGCCAATTTTTGTTACCCGCCTTCTAATGGTTAACCCGTTCCACACTATGTACCTCTATCACTGTACAAGGAGGTGAGCCATTTCATGAGCATCTGCACTGTATATGGATAGTTTCTGTGTTTTTTTTATTAAAACAAAATTGTCCCGTTTCTAACTCTGAAAGTGAATGGGTTTAACGTCCCAGCAACAGCTAAGGTCATATAGAGACGGGACCTCAGTTTAAAGTCTCATCCGACAGACCAGTGGGATGGAAATACTATGAAAGTATTTTTTTTGATGCCGTAGGCGAGGTTTGAAGTCAGGTGTTCTAACTGCTAAGCCACAACCCATCCCTTGCTTAGGGGTGAAAATGATAACAATTGTGTGCTCAATTCCAATATATTTGTGCAAAATAAAAAATACACCTTTTATTTCTACACACGTTGACAAGATGGTTCCAATGAGTGATAACAACATGCTCATTAGTGCAGAAATGGAAGACAATGTTAATACCTGCTGTCTGGCATCAAATGGGCAAACATTTATTGGAAACAATTTGCATGCGACGGTCCGAACATGTTTTCGCTAAGAAAAAATAAAAAGGTAAAAAGCAGACAACACAATTTAATTCAGTGTTGTAAGTGTTGTAACTTATACTACATTTTATCATTTGGTTTGCAATGAGTTTTTTACAATTTCTATGTTTATATGTTTGTATGCGCCTCCCATCAAATGGGACGTATAGTTTTAGTCATGGCCATCTATCTGGGTTGTTAGAACATGTAATGCTACCAAACCTGGGCAATGCCATCACCACAGAGTATACTCCAATCGCCCATAAGGGGTTTGAACAAATAGAAACTTTTGCTGTTTTTCTTTCTTCTCACATAAGGCCCTAAACTACACAATTTGGACCAGATTTCTATAAATAAATTCCCTCATTGCTGGTTTGTAATAGTATGTGATGTTTACAAGTTTTAACCCAGTGAAGTCCATGGATAGAATACAAGCTAATAAAAAATCTGATTATTTTGCTATTTCTCCATAAAAGTATATGTTGTGACCACTCATTGGAACCGTCTCGATGAGACGGTTCCAATGAGTGGTAACAACATATACTTCCGTGCATAATAAGTGAATCATTTTTATTTTTTTCATCATGTGAAAATCTATGGGTTCAAATTTGCAAATCAGGACCTTGATCTACTTATTTTATACCCAAACTAGGTCACCGCAAACCTGGCATTGACTAGGCTGACATCAGGGGCATTCATGTGCCATTTTACCTGTTTTGTGCATTGTTAAATGATAGTTTTATGCATCTGTACATAATAATCTATTATGTTATTGATTTATAATACGTCTGTTATGTTGATTGAATTGTAAGATAATAGGTGGGACTCCAGGACAGAATACGTCTTATTTTATACTAGTATTGTAGATACTGATCAGCTGTTTGGTGATGATCTACATTTGCATCAGGAATTGCCTATAAGTGGCAAACAATGTAGCTGCTACTCGGATTATGGATAAACAATCAAATCTGGAGCTACCCTGATCATTGTGCCCCGTTTTAACACTAATGCACAAATTGCTAAAAAAACACCCTGTGAAGTGTAAATCACAACAACAACTAAAACAGACTTATTGATCTTCATGCCCCCGGTCTCGGTAGAGTCGAAAGCATACAGTGTTTGATCTGTGTGTCCGTCCGTCCATGTGTCCAGCACATTACGAAGTTCGCCAGAGTTTCTCAAATATGTCATAACTTCTATATCCCTTGAAGGATTACTTAAATATTTCAACACAGTATACCTGTGGACAAATGCCATACATCTGTGGTGCCCTTAATAAATATGACCTTGACCTTTTGACCTTCACAGCTTTGAACATTTTCCCACATTAAGCAGTTTGCCGAAGTTTCTCAGTTCTGTCATAACTTCTATATTCCTTGGTGGATTACTTTAATAGTTCAATACATCATACTTGTGGACAAATGCCACACATCCATGCTGCCCTTAACATGACCTTGACCTTTTGACCTTCATAACTATGTTTAGGACTACTTATCACTTTTGCTTAAAGGTACATGCCTACTCAGTAGACACAAACTTTTCTTTTTAACAGAGACATGATCTGAGACATTTTCTGGCAAAATAAACATTCATTCACCATATCCCCACGTATTTATTGGCATTATTATACATTTTATATGAGACGTAAATTTACACTGATATCAGGGGAGATAACCGTGTTTCCATAAAATGTTAACGGACATTACTATTTATTTTCTGTATTAATGATTTGATGTGCGATGATCATACTTTATAATCTGTCGAAAATATTTTTATTTTCAGGCGACGCATTTAATTAGTGTAAATAATAACAAAATAGCATGCCTTATTTGCATATGAAAATAGCCTGCTACGACCGCGAGTCGCTATCAGTAAAATAAATATTACTAAATGATCATATCTGTATAACATTTTGTGACTACTGAGTGGGCATGTACCTTTAATTAACTATGCCACAGTTTCTTCAATCTGCCAACGGGAGCATTTGTGTGCCGACAGGCCACATTTTCTTGTTCACTGATCAATAAACATGTCATGACACATTTGTAAGTGAAAAATTATGATAGTCTGTAAATGTCACATTAACAATGTATTCTTGTAAATAATTATTGGATTTACATTTATTGAGCATAAGCATAGGCTGCATATGCAGCCTATGCTCAATACATGTAGATCCATCAATTTAAATTTACAGATGATCCTAAATTTGCACTTACGAACATTTTAGTCGTACGAAGTTTAGCGAAACGGGCCCCTGGTTACTTGCTACTGAACACACTAGACCATGATCCCAATCAATCAATCAACTGAACATGTGGTGTGTGACAAGTTTATCTATACTCGTCTTACATTCCTAAATATCGTTTTTGTCTGTTGGGTTTGGACTTGCACACATCACTGCACCGACATGCATGTCGATCATTTCATTAATAAACATGCAGCTGTTCCGTTATATCGGATTACGCTTTGTTGTAGATGGTTTATGGACAATAATCTATAACAGACAATGGGGACCCATCATATTGTTTACGGCTAGTCGCTGCAATTAAATAGGAAAGAATAAGAATTTGCACAAAAGGGGGTTTATACGGAGGCCCTGAGGGGGCGTAGACTTCTTTTTTTTATTAATTTCATGACCACAAAATTTCGTCCCTCAATTTAACAATTCGTTCACACGAATTAACAATTCGTTCCCTCGATTTATGTCGTCGGAAGGAATTGTTAATATGAAGGGAACAAATTGTTAATTTGAGGTAACAAATTGTTATATTGTGGGAACGATTTGTTAAATTGAGGGAACAAATTGTTATTTCGTGGGAACAAATTAAAAAAAATCCATGTCCCCTGCGGGGCTCCGTAAATTTGTGTTTAAAAAACGAACATGTAATGCATGGTGATATTAATTATTATTAGCCAATCTATGGTTATCCATCGAATTCTGAAAAAGTTTGTAGCAACCCTTTTCTCCGCTATTCGGTAATCTACGAACGCGAATTTTTCTGTATCACTTCCAAATTGCATCAACCGATAAAGTTTGCATTTTTAGCAATTATCTCCGTTTAAAACTTTACTTATAGCCAAATAACACAATTTTGAATACGTAATGAGCTGAACGCCGGAAGAGATTTAACCCGGAAGTTATTGTTGTTGAAGTCCATAGTTGGCTCTAATGGCCATATACGCCAACATACGCCGATTATTGGGCTAATTTAAAGCTTTTATTTATTAAACAGAATAAGTTTCAGCCACGTATAATCGCGTAAAATGTGTTTATTCGGCTAATTTATAATCGACCTCTGCTCAAAATCTCCTTACTAGCAACCCCAGAATTTTCGGGTTTATCCGAGCATCTCGGGTTTATCCCATGGGATCGCGTATTCGCGTCATTTGACGCTAGTTAATATTCACAAAATTTTCCACCAATCAAAACGAAGAATTGCCCTTCATAGCCAACTTTGATTTGTTTACGTATCATGCAGGGATGGCAGGGATGCATCCAGCACGCGCGATTGAGGCAATCCCCCTTAATTATTGTAAATGCCGCAAATTATTGATTGTCTTGCGCCCGACATCGCGCAAAAAAATCACGGATGGGGCACATTAGGCCAATCTGGGCATGTGCCTGAATACGCAGGAGCTTGCGTCTATTTTTAGATGACACTGTAACCGCTAGATATATATATAGCCCTGGTAGCTCCGCCCACTCGCAGTGTGTACTTTGTAGATAAATAGAGCATACAGTACAGGTGTTACGCTGGAATATTTCGCAACATAATGGTGACAACAAAACATTGCTGCTATATGGCATTGCTGCTATTGGATGGATTTGGGAACGGGTTTCCAAAACCTGCACAAAATCGAGAAAAATGTCAACGCTGGGTACAGAACTGTGGTCGAAAATAGTTTACCATTGACAATGTTACCAGAGACACCTACATATGTTCGATGCACTTTACCCTGATTTGATCGGCTAATAACATCATGCTCTGCATGACTTTTCATTATTATTTATTACCTATAATAGTGTGGCAGGTGGGAGTATGTGATGGCTAATTTAACGATCGGGGTTCATTGTTACCACAATACCAACCAGAGACCTGTAGCCTATTTCATCAACATTGCAAAGTATACTTTGAGGAAGTAATCATTTATTTTTCCTGAAATGCATTATTTCATATAGAACTAACAAATGAATATATTTCATGATTAAAAGTATGCAGAATTATTATACTGAATTTATTACATTATCACAGCCATTAAATGGCTGTGATAATGTAATAAATTCAGTATAATAAAAATTAATAAATTTTTAAAAAAATTGAAAATTTCTCCCTCGAAGTATACTTTGCTACTAAAGTATACTTTGCAATGTTGATGAAATAGGCTACTGATTTGGCCCATATGTACGTCTTTGGCATTCTTGTATGTGACAGTTGAATCTTGTTATACCCATTATGTGAGTATTACAATAATTTTAGGGGAGGGGGCCAAGTGACTGGTGTGGTATGGACGTGGCACCAGGTCAGGTTATTCTAATTTGAATATAATGGTGGGTCTAGTTCATCAACTAGCGATTTTTATAAAACATAACATATGAGCTAAATTGTCAGTTCAATAGAATGATAAACCGCGTTAGCACGTTTAGCAACACACGAGTCAGCCATCTTGAATATTGACTTATGGTTGGAGTTTTCGGGGTATGTTCTGAAAGTGTCGATACATTTGGTAATTCGTCCCGAGTTTTCATTTGATGTTATATCATCTCGCAGATGAATGAGGCACAGTGAAGGAAAACTTGAAACTTTTCTATTGATTATGTTTTTAACAATATTAAAGAGCAGATTAATGGCGGACGCAGAAAATCACGGTAGGTTCGTGAACAAAATTACCTAAATGGCAAAAATTACCAGTATTTAGTCCAAACACTGGATTTGGTGGCACTTTTAAGAACTTAATATAGGTAATGTCATGCTTATTTTAATCACCTGACGTAAAACACATTGCGGCTACACACATGTCTACAAATTAAAAAATATGTGAATACCCCGAAAACTCCCGACTACCCCGAATACTGGCGTCACGGCCATATATTTTTTTATGTAAATATTCCGGTTTGATTTTGGGATTTTCCCCCCAATGCAGCAGGTTAAATACGGCATCGAACCCGTTGGCCCAACCTTAAATCACCTTAGCTGTTGATAGGCCGTTAATATAGGAATGAATGGCCTTTTTGTGGAATTATCGGGGTATAAACTTGGAAAAGTCGCGGGAATACTGGACGAAGGCCGGAAGGCCTCGTCCAGTATTCCCGCGACTTTTCCAAGTTTATATCCCCGATAAATTCCACAAAAAGGCCATTCATTCCTTATAATTCCAGTATTTGAAATAAATTCATCAAGAAAATGTGTTTATTTTCCGTTTTCTTAAGAATTATTTTAACTGCACCTCACGGTTACAGAAAGTAGTTCGGCGTGGGAGTTTACTGGGATATAAATTTTGGACAGAGACTTGCTACGGGCCAATCAAATGTTAGGAAATTGTGTAAATATTTTTGTGCTGGAATTATACACTAATAAACAAACACACCTATAATAGTATAATCAGCTGAGTGGTTACAAATTGATCACATAGAAATTGTTTTGAACGAATCCAGTCTTATAATATTGTATCCACATTCATCTACAGGTGGAATACTCGGACCTGCGACATAAAAAATCCCATTACCCCTACCCCACCCACCTGTTGTTGTACTGTACTCTACGTACAGTACAACATGTGGGTGGGGTAATGGGATTTTTTCAATGGGCATTTTTTTATGTCGCAGGTCTGAGTCTTCCACCTGTGCATTTATCGAGCTAAACATGAAATATCAATATGTGTTTTTACGTTCAAAACTGGTGTAGGTCACTAAATACAAGCGCCCGTGCTTATGAAATATTCTGAGCATGGTCTCTAAATTCGTACTCGCAATCTGACTGTTTGATTTGAACAGGAGAATGGTGTGCATGTTCAGGACGTTTTATAATCATAGTACTTCAGGGGACCATTTCACTAAACTTTGTACGACTAAAATGTTCATAAGTGCATATTTATGATCGTCTGTAAATTTCACATTAACCGTGTTTTCAACAATTATTGAATTTACGTTTATTGAGCATGGCTGCATATGCAGCCCATGCTCAATAAATGTAAATCCATCAACTGAAATCTATAGTAAATTTTCACTTTCAAACATTTTAGTCATATGAAGTTTAGTGAAACGGGCCCCTGGTGATATACCGTGTATAGTATTTCTCCGTTACATCCATGTTCTAGTGTCAAATAGGATCTGTAGATTTACACCCCCATCCCATTGTACATTCCATTTTTGATAGCTATTTTTAAAGTGCTGTTATTAAGTCAATCATTGTTGTCTATGTGTATGTACATATCAGTGTTACCTTTGAAATGCCGAATTTAATTTTACCGTCTGCTGTTTATTTTCCATTTTTCTCGTCAAAAACATAATTTGGCAACACTTTAGAATTAAGTTTAAACACTAAAGTGCTGTCAAACCATGTTTGTATTAACCCATTACATGCGGAATACACCTTTACGGGTATGAAATATTTTAAGTATTTCATTTTTATTTTTCTTATTTCTCAATGAAAGTATAATGTTGTGACCACTCATTTGATGAGACGGTTCAGATGGTGGTCATAACGTATACTTCTAAGCACATGTAAAGAAAATATTTAGAACTTTTCACAAACATGACATATCCTCAGCATGAAATGAGTTAAGAAAGAAGACAAAATATAAGACAACAGCAGATGAAAATTTACATTTCCTGCATTCTAGGGTTAATGTGCGATTAGTGTCTACTTTACCTGGTTTATGCCTAGTGGGTATGATAGCAATGTTTAGAGACTGAATTGTGGCTATGACTGGAAAAATGGGGCCTATGGGTTTTGCGACCAGTGTAGATCCAGATCAGCCTGTGCATCCGCACAGGCTGATCAGGATCTGCACTGTTCGCCATTCCATCAATGAAATAACTGTTGTGCTTCTAATTTAAGTAATATAGAGCGTTATCATACTATAGGAATGTGCTATTTGATCAGGAGCTACACTGGTCACAAATCCCATAAGCCCCATTTCTCCAGTCACTGCCACATTTATAGACCATAAAGTCATGGACCCCTTGTTTATGTAGGTTATATTTGGCCCTTGGCTGCTTAGACCAACACTGTTTGCTACAGCGAAAATACAAATCGGATAGCACACTCCGCAGCCTTAACCCGTTGAACCCAAAAGCCCGATATAGCGGTATATGCAAACTATGCAGATCCAGATGAGCCGGCTCATACCGAGCCGTCTCATCAGGATCTACACACTTTGAAAGTAATTTTCATATTTTTGAGTACAAAAAATACCCCCTCTTCATAAATGGACTATTCTGAAAATCATTTTGTGACGATTGGATTAGTAGGAAATTTAACATATAAAAATCCATTCCAGTTACTTAGGGGTGAAAGGGTTAAGGCCTAAAAAAAGGTTTGTTTCCTGTTACTCAACCAACCCTATTTCATTTTTTACCTCCGACCATCATCTTTTTACTGGAAACAAATATTGTTGTTAGGGATAATTGTATACTTGTCTTTTCTACATAACAACGCTATTTCCGTTGGTACAACATCATGAACGATATATTTTAAAAACATGTTGACAGAAATATCACAGTACAAAAATAAATTACAGGCTGACCGACCCACCCTATTTTTTTCGGCCTGCAACGTGATACACACGTAATATTTTTTAGGCCTCAGGAGCTATGCTGTTTGTTAGATTCATGGCGGGATTGAATAACAGACAGTGCAGATCCTGCTCAGACTGCATGGTTACACAGGCTCGTCTGGCTCTACTATATTCATATATCCTGTGAGCCACATTTGTTTACAGTCACGTTCACATACGAGACAGGCCATGTGATTTTGTACCTAACAACATGTGCGATATCTCGTGAAAAATATTTGCAAAATTTACTATATTTTCCGTAATGACTTCGAAAGATGACAAAATTTTCATAGCATGCGGAATGCTATTCCGCATTTGCTATGAAAATTTTGTCATCTTTCAACGTCATTTACAGAACATACAGTTTCTGTAAATATATTTCATGAAAAATGTTCTTCGGTACAAAATCACATGACGTGTAACATATGTACATGTATTCATTTTCCATACAGGATCAAATAACGTGTGGCAGTTGTGCAATACCATCTATATTGTCATATTGGATGCAACCATGCAAGGCCACATCATCGGAGCACACAATTTTGTATATTTTGTACAATATTTACATGAAGCTATTTAACCCTTCCTATGCTGTTGATGGAAATTGCCGTCTGTTTTTCATTTTTGCTTTAATTCTTAAAAAAAACTGGTTTTGACAGCACATGAGAATCGTCTTCACTGGAGACGATTCTCTTGTGCTGTCAAAACCAGTCGAGAAATATTGAAAATAAAACATTTCCAGCAGACGACAAAATTTAATGCAGCGTAGTACGGGTTATTTCATTTAATTCACCTACATCCACATCATCACATATCAAATAACATCATCCCTCATATCAACTGGAGTAGAATAATAAATCTATTTTGACAGTAAATTCTGCTTTTGGTTATCAGTTTCTATCCTGGTGGAAGACTTGTGCTGTGACATCCAACTGCTAGTGGAGTTGGGTGTCCAATTTACGATATCCTGATCTCGTGACAGCTGCCTGTTATAATGCTACTGAACTCTCTCTCCCAATCCAAGCAGGGAACACGGCAGTTATTTATATATTTATTTAATGGTGATTAACGTCATGTTAACAGCTACAGTCATTTTGGGCCGGGTAAACGTGGATTTGTGTTTGTTGCGGTTTAACGGACTATCAACAGCTAAGGTAACAAAAGAGCCAAAAACGTACCTGAGGGCCAAACCAGGCGAATTGTGATTCATTTACGCAGACACGTTCACCTGACCAACCACCCACTTAACATGGTTGAAGTGGGCAGTTGGTCGCGAGTATCGAAGGGTAAATTTTACAATATGTTACATCCTTAACGGAATTGTGATGTCCCTGGTCCTCAGCTACATTTTTGGCTTCCTTGTACTCGAGTTGAAAAGTAGTAAGATTAGTACTAATCACATTACTTTTAGCGAGTTGGGCTAAGTGACCCTGGTGTGGTGTGGACCTGGCATCAGGTCAGGTTATTCTAATTTCAGGACTTAAAATAAATTTTGTCTGTAAATATTCCGTTCTGATTTTAGGATTTTCATCCCATCACAACGGGGGAAATATAGGATTTGACCCTGTTAACCTGGCCTAAAAAGACCATAGCTGTCGACAGCCCATTAAACACCATTAAATAAATAACAAGATTGAATCACATATTTCACATGTACCAATCAAGGGGAAAATCCTCAAATCTGAACTGACTACTTACTGTACTGTTATACTGTATACAAAGAGTATCCTGAAAATTACATGCTCCCCAACCTACCGCCCGTAAAGCAAAGATCACGGCGCAAATATTACAAATAATAGTAATACTCGCACAAAGGGTATAACCAGATTCAGCTGTCACATACAAAATGCCAAAAATGTGAGGGTCAAACCAGGTCTCCAGTCGGAATTCCGGCAAGGATGAACCCCGATCATTAAATTACCCATCACATGCTCCCACCTGCCACCCAAGTACACACGAAAGGCAAAATGAAGACCCTGTTTATACTTTTATCCTCATCTGATATTCGCTAGTTACAAATGATACAATATTCGCTTTACATACAAAAAATAGAAGGAAAGAGATAATTAAATCATTTATTAGAATCGTTACAAAAACATGCATTTAGATTCACCAGTCTACATGTAAAATAAAATGACAGGTTGTCAAGAACACCCCTGACTTGGGTTATTGTATGGTATGGTCGTGTTGCAGAAGGTTGACCAAAATGTTAACCAAGAAAAATGATGTAAATGTGACGAGTTAAGATCAGTAGCCTATTTCACAAAAATTGTTAAGTATACTTATCTTGCTAAGTACATGTACACTTTGAGGGAGAAATTTTCAATTTAAGGATAAATATATTACTTTTTATTATACTGAATTCATTACATCGAGTATAATAATTCTGCATACTTTTAATTATCAAATATAGTTGTTAGTTCTATATGAAATAATGCATTTCGGCAAAGATAAATGATTACTCCCTCAAACTATACTTAGTTAGATAAGTAAGCTTAGCAATTTTGGTGAAATCGGCAACAGGCCATGAGCTTGACAGAGGTTTATCACCATTGATTCATGATAATGTGCAAGTAGAGGTTTATCACCATTGATTCATGATAATGTGCAAGTAGAGGCTTATCACCATTGATTCATGATAATGTGCAAGTAGAGGTTTATCACCATTGATTCATGATAATGTGCAAGTAGAGGTTTATCACCATTGATTCAGACATCAAGTGAGGTTACACCATGATTCATGATAATGTGCAAGTAGAGGTTATCACCTTGATTAGATACATGATTCATGTTAATGTGCAAGTAGAGGTTTATCACCATTGATTCATGATAATGTGCAAGTAGAGGTTTATCACCATTGATTCATGATAATGTGCAAGTAGAGTGAGTGAGTGAGTGAATAGGGTTTAACGTCCGCTTTTCTGACATAGAGGTACAAGCCTCAGGGAGTCTACACGCAGACGGGTCAACGGGGTCGAGTCCCGTATCCACCTGTCCAAGGGGGGTAAATCCCAACTTCAGAACTCAATATTTACAATCAAAATATATATTCAGTCCTGAAATTAGAACAACCTGATCTGGTGCCAGGCCCTCGCCACACCAGCATCATTTATCCCATCCCCTAAAAGTAATAGGATTAGCGCTAATCTTACTTTTATATATGGGGCATAGCCCGACTCAACTCTCACATACAAGAAAGCCAAAAATGCACATGAGGGCCAAATCCGGTATAGTGGGTTCCGGAAAGTATGAACCCAATCGTTAAGCCAGTTTAGTCGCCTTTTACGACAAGCAATGGCTACTGCAGCACTATTCTCAGGATCAGTTGATCCCGCCCCGGTGCCTGCAAGTAGAGGTTTATCACCATTGATTCATGATAATGTGCAAGTATACTTGCACATTATCATGAATCAATGGTGATAAACCTCTCATTCTTCGATATACAGTGAAGCTAAATATTTTATGGAGCGGTAGGGCTTATGGTGTTTGTGACCAGTGTAGCTCCTGATCAAATAACACACTCCTATAGCCGGATAACGTATATACATGTACATGTATTGCTTGTTAGAAGCAGGACAGGTGTTTCATTGATGGATTGGCGAGCCGTGCAAATCCCCCCCCCTAAAACAAAAAGTTAACAAAGATCTTACAAATGGATGAACGAAAATACGTAAACTATATAGCCCTTGGCATACTTTGTATGCCGGGGGTATAATTAGACTGTGCAGATGCACAAGCTGATCTGTAGCCGATTTCATCAAAATTGCAAAGTATACTTTTCTAGCAAAGTATACTTTGAGGGAGAAATTTTCAATTTAAGGATAAATTTATTAATTTGTATTATACTGAATTTATTACATTATCACAGCCAAAATGGCTGTGATAATGTAATAAATTCAGTATAATAATTCTGTATACTTTTAATCATCAAATATATGCAGTCGTTAGTTCTATATGAAATAATGCATTTCGGGAAAAATAAATGATTACTCCCTCAAAGTATACTTTGCTAGATAAGTAAGTATAGTTTGCAATGTTGGTGAAATAGGCTACTGGATATACTCTGGTCGCAAAAGGCATAAGCTCCATTTCTCCATTCACAACCACAAATGGGTTATGATATTACCAAACTGAGCCTTTCGCCACTGTCAACAGTGAAGACCCAGGCCAAATAGAGCTGTCTGTTTCACAAATCCTGCCAAAATTATACGGCAAACAATGCAAAAAACAGTATTTTTTTCCCGATAAAATTAAATTTTATCAAAATTTAAGAAAGACTTTTTTTATTTCGTGAAATTTGGTCCAATATTGATTTTATTACGAAAAACCAATTTCTCCATGTTAAATGGGGAAACATGAACATGGGGAAATTTTCTAATTTCAGACATAGTGGACCGATTTTCTAAATTTAACTTTTGTTTTCTTGGTTAGATCATTTCCAAGCTATTAGACCTTGAGCCACCAATAACCCCACCTCACCCTGTGGGATTTTTGGTCAGTATGATTTTCGGATTCAGTAAGCTATTGTCTATCAAACCTGATTGTCTGCGCCTACAAAGCCGATGGATGAACAAATGGCGGCCATTTTCCAAAATGGCCGCCATACAAAACTGGGTGGTTTTAGAACAGGCCGATATGTGTCATTTAAATCACGTTCTTCCAAGTTAAGCGATATCATTTTTTCACCAATTGAGTATAAAATGACTTACAATAAGTTTTATATTGGATACCATCCTCAAATAGCCACAATTATCAAAATGGCCGCCAAAATACGTAGTTGTTTATGCTTGCAACATTTTTTTTCACCACACGATGAGCTACCTACAATTTAATCATGTCAGTAGCAACATATTCACATGGCAGATCCTTTTTCACATCGATTTGCATTATTTCTGGTGTGCTATCAACGGTAATTATTTTCAAAATGGCCGCCAAACAGGTATTATATAATGGCCCTTTCGGGTATTTTTGAAGATTATTGGAGTTCATGACAAATGACAAATGCATGAAAGCATTGTCATCATACTCGGAGTTTCGAGACAGGGTTAGTGAAGGGAAACTTGGGAAAACGGCACAGTATTGGCTGGGATACATGGATTCGGTGCATACGGTGTTGCAGTTTCTCTGAGCCACCAAAGAAAACAACTTAAACCTTCTCATAGCATGTCTTCAGAAGATGTGTCCATTGTTCTTCAGCTTTGACCATCCCAACTACGCACGGTATACTACAGTATATCTGCTGAGTTTGTTAAACTTAGAGCAGTTATATCCTGGGATGGAAGATCTGTTGAGGAACAATGGATTCAGCGTGAACCGATCCAGTATTCCGTCATCCATAAATCGCCATGCTAAGTCACATGGAGGTATCATAGGTTTCAGCCGCAATTATGCAGCATACTACAGATGGTGTATGACGAGACATTTCCGAGCTAGCTACATGGATGCTACGCTTGAACTGGCTGACATGAACGCGCATGAACAGTCTTCACACAAGGACACACGAACTTCGGAAATATCCAGAAGTGAAACAGACGTCAAGAAAATTATCAATGCAATAGGAAATTGTATAGATCCGTTTGAAGTATCAGATGAATCGCTCTATTGCAAATCTTCAGGGGCGCCAGATCCTAAAGATGTCGTTGACGATCTGCTGTCTGCAGAAATGACAGGAAAACAAAGGTTTGCGCGGTTTGTTGAAAAGTCAGTCAGCTTTCATGCACCAATAAAACAGTTGCGCCTGAAAACATTTGCATCACTCGCTAAAGCTGTGAAGCTCACTGGTACGCAGAGAAAGACAAAGGAGTTAGTAGCTGAATGAAATATATTTGGGCAGCTAATTTCATTTGCTCTCAAACACAACATTGACATGGAAAATGTGCTTAGCTACCCATTGGGACCTGTGCCATGGTCGCTCGCCACTGCGAATGGCTCGCCAGCAAAGACTGATAAAGCTAAACTCATGCACCAGCTTGAAGGACAATCATATAGTATTGATGTACCTCCGACGGGTCAAGTGAGCTATATTATTGACGGCAATGCACTGTTACACATGCAGACCACTTTGCCAAACACATTCGCGGATCTTGCAGATAACATATATCATCAGCTCCCGAAAGTTGAGCGTGTAGATTATACATTATAAAAGGACCTCTCACAAAAGTTCCACGAGATTGGAAACTGTTCTTGTCAAACAATTCAAACAAAACACAACTAATTATATTTCTCATGTCTGAATGGATGCAAGATAAGTACGCTCCAAAGCTGATCGGCAAGTCTATTCAGTTTGTAAGCGGGGAGCAATGTATGCAGCTAACTAGCACTGATGGTAAGACTACACAAACTGTTGAGATAGAGGAGTTGCACTCATCGCAAGAGGAGACGGATACACGGCTAATCCTGCATTGTGCGTACCATGCACTGCATACACCAGAGAACAGCACCATTATTGTGAGTTGCACTCATCGCAAGAGGAGGCGGATACACGGCTAATCCTGCATTGTGCGTACCATGCACTGCATACACCAGAGAACAGCACCATTATTGTGAGATCCCCAGACACGGATGTGTTTTGATGTTGAAATTTGGACAGAAGCTGAAACAACAACTGCTGTTAGATACCGGAGTTGGGAACAAGAGGCGGCTGGTTGACATACATGGTGTCATTGGAGACATAGGAACTGAACTGTGTTTGGCATTGCCTGCACTCCATGCTTTTACAGGCTGTGATAGCACAAGTGCTTTTGTTCGGCGTGGTAAAGTTACTCCTTTGAAAACACTCCAGCGGCATCCAGAGTTTATTGAAGCCTTCCAGAAGTTGGGAATGTCTCAGTCAGTTGATGAAAAGTTATTTCAAACGCTTGAACACTTTGTATGCTTGCTGTACAACAAATCAGACATTACAGATATCAACAAGCTACGAATGGAGCTATTTCTACAAAAATGTAGCCCCAGGTCTGGCGATCTTCTTTCGACATACAATGGGGCTGACCTGAGCCTTTTACCACCATGCAAATCGTCACTGAAAATGCATGTAGCAAGAGCCAACTATCAAACGCTCATTTGGAACAATGCTGACCGGCGTGATGCAGACATACCGCCACCAGATGAACATGGATGGGAAGTTAACAATGGCTTGTTAGAATGCAAGTGGACAGAAGGAGATCACCTGTCAAGTGAAATGGTTAATCTGTTAATAGAGGAACGGGATGACGTACCTGATACTGATGAAACAGAAGATCCTGAATCAGAGAGCCTACTTGATGCCATGTTTGACACTGATGACGCGTATGACTAGTCTGGATTTATCTTTATTATATGTGGCTGGAACGTTTGTATATTGTGTTTCATCTTGCCTGATGCTGTGATGATTGCCTCGCCATAGATGCGATGTTTTGACATTAACAACATGTATACTTTTTTTTTGCAAGTTGAATGCTGTAAACCATGATATATGTTGCCTTGAATTGTATTATATATGGATCAAGCTGTTGCCTATTGTGTTTCATCTTGCCTGATGCCTCGCTACATGTGCGATTTTGTTTATATTTTTAACAATATGTAGAATATTTTGTATTGCAAGTTGAATACTGTAAACCATGATGTATGTTGCCTCTTGAATTGTATTATATGTGAATTAAGTTTTTGCCTATTGTGTTTCATCTTGCCTGATGCTGTGAGGATTGCCTCGCCACAGGTGCGATGTTTTGACTTGAACAACATGTAGAATACTTTGTATTGCAAGTTGATTACTGTAAACCATGACATGTGTTTCCTCTTGAATTGTATTATATGTGGATTACGTTTTTGCCTATTGTGTTTCATCTTGCCTCGCCACAGGTGCGATGTTTTGACTTGAACAACATGTAGAATATTTTGTATTGCAAGTTGAATACTGTAAACCATGATGTATGTTGCCTCTTGAATTGTATTATATGTGGATTCAGTTTTTGCCTATTGTGTTTCATCTTGCCTGATGCTGTGAGGATTGTCTCGCCACTATAACGAGATTATTAATGTTGTAGATCAACTACTGTTGCCGATAATGATCTAGTGCCCCGAAATGTTTGAATATTCGGTATATATTTCAAAATCGGTAACCAGTCAATTTTTATTTGAGAAATGTCCGTACAGACGGACGAAAACACGGACTCATAGTATATTTAATAAGCATGGACAATAATGTTACATATTTCAGTTGTTTTCAATCCATAGTAAGCGGTTATAATGCTGTTAAATTGCATAATATTACATACCTGTTAAATTGCCATTGTAAAATGAGTGGGTGGGGAATGGTTGAAAATACGTTATTTTTCTCTTTGTATATTTTGTGGTAGACACTAAATAGTCGACGTATATACATTGGATATGTTCAATTGGCCCTACTAGACTACATTGACATTGATAAAATGAAAAAACGCCAACTTTTCATAAAGTTATTAACATGTATATTTTACCATTGAAATTGGGTGGGTGGGGTAATAAAACCTGTAAAATATGACTTCTAGATTGTCAAATTTATTTCAATTGTATATTATTCTATTCCGTAGTGTTCAAAATCTCGGAAAACGTACGAAAATACCATCTTATTCGAACAAAAGGATATAAGTTAGGCAATTTTTATTAAAAAATGTGATTTTTCAAGATAATAAAAATACCGAGGGCGACATACTTGAAAATGGCGCCATATGTTCATCCATCGGGTTACAGAGCGCAGACAACGGATTAACACTCACAATTGAATGTAGTTTCAGGAAATATATGTCTGCAAAAATCCCACATGGGGGGGGGGGGGGGGGGGAGGGTTTCGGTTATTGGCTCACGGGCTATATCTAGTCGGAGTCAATTTCCAAAAAAATATTTATTTTTTTTACTCCTCCCCCAGCTCCTCCAATTTTTTCCCCCATGTTGAATTCCCAGAGACAAATCAATGTTCGTAATAAAATCAATATTTGACAAAATTTCACGAATGAAAAAAAATGCTCGCTTCTTAAATTTTGCTATAATTTAATATTATCGAAAAAAATATTGTTTTTGCATTGTTTGTATCGCCGTAATATTTTGGCAGGATTTGTGAAACAGACATTAATACAAAATCTGATCCGGGTCTTCGATATCTCCCATTTGATCAGGAAACCATCCAGTACTAATCCAGCAAACAAAGTGGACCACTGCCATACTGCATCATTGTGCATGCTGACCAACAACATTTACACATGTTGGAATTTTGTCAGATCATAGCATATACTAGACAACCTAAATGATATTTTTCATGAGATCACACATCTTCTTAGGTACAAAATCACATGGCTTGTGTCATATATAATATAAACTAGAAATGTGGCCTGTCGGCACACAAATGCCCCCGCTGGCAGCCAAAGAATGTGGATTTGTCACAGGGTGGCAGAGGACCACTGGAGCAATGCGTGTGTGAAATGTGAAGAAGATCTGAGCAAGGAAACAGAAATTATAAGCCATTTACCCGAGCGTTAAGGTTTCGGGACGCAGGTAACACTATATGCCCCCCTCACCATTCGGTGGCGGGGGCATAAAAACACAAACTACTGGTGTGCTGGGGCTTATACAAGCCTTGCTGCATGGATTGTCAAACAGAAATATCAACACCAAAAACCTACACAACGTCCAGCTGTTAAAGGTACATGCCCACTCAGTAGGCACAAAATGTTCTTTATATGAATAAGTGTATACTTGTGTCACTATTCCACCAGTTCTAATATTCGCCGCACATACAGGTATAATCATTTAGTAATATTTATTTTACTGATAGTGACGCGCGATGGTATCAGGCTATTTTCATATGCAAATGAGGCATGGTATTTTTTAATTAATTATACTAATTAAATGCATTAATTGAAAAAATAATATTTTCGACAGATTATAACGTATGATAATTGCAAAAAATAAATACAGAGTATAAATATATAAATAAATGTCCATTAACATTTTATGGAAACACGGTTATCGCCCCTGATATCAGTGTGAAAGTTACGTCTGATATAAAATGAATAATAATGCCAATCAATATGTGGGGTAATGGTGAATTTATTTTGGCAGAAAATGTCTCGGATGCCGTCTCTGATATAAAGAACATTTTGTGCCTACTGAGTGGGCATGTACCTTTAATGTTGGCCATGGCAATGGGTTACCGTGAAAAGAAAACATTCAATACAAACTTTACATATAGATGAACGGCTGGAACGTCAAAATCTAAGACATAAATAATATTTCTGTTCCCAGATACATACATGTGTTTTATTTCCAGTTTCATTAAAATTTGAACTACAACAGAACCAAATAAGACACGCCATGCGATTTTGTACCTTCGGACATCTGCATAGTTTCATTAAATACGTTTACAATATTTTTCAGAAATAAAGTCAAAAGTTGACAAAAATTTCAGAGTACATGCGGAATATAATTCTCTGAAAATCCTGTCAACTTTTGACGACATTTATGGAAAATATTGGTTTTGTTTGTTTGTTGGGGTTTAACGGCCTATCAACAGCTACGGTCATTTAAGGCCGGTTCAATGGGTTTAGTACTAAATCTCATATACCCCGGTATTTCCTGTACAAGTACATGTTCAAGTACATGTACAAATGGGGGGAAATCAGAACTGATCAGAACTGTCCGAAGGTACAAAATCACATGGCGTGTCTCAAATATTCTTAGTTGCACATTATGTAAAGCAGCGGTTACTCGTCTCTAGCTGGGCTTCCACATCAGTATCGTCAAAAACGGAAAAAAGATGTAAGGGAGACAATTCCATGCCTATATGAGCAGATATACAGGCCTGGGGCCGTTTCACTAAACTTTGTACGACTAAAATGTTCGTAAGTGCAAATTTAGGATTGTCTGGAAATTTCAATTGTTGGATTTACATTTATCAATAAATGTAAATCCAATAATTGTTTACAAGAAATCATTGTTAATGTGAAATGTACAGACTATCATAATTTTGCCGTGCCAGATATGTTTTCCCATTCACGGCACTAACTTACAGTTCTATTTATCACGTAAACACCTACAAATAGCTGTAATATGCAATACAAATAACCCTAGACACCGCACATATTCATACATAGTGATTAGGTCGTATTAACAGGATATCAAAAGTGTTTCACAGCACCGTGTTTCACGGCACATACACACTGTATTGACGGGATAAAATGTATTTTCTATATTTCTGACAGCACATTAGAACAGTTTCATTTTGAGGTGTTTTAACCCTTACAAGCTGCTGTTGTCTTCATTTTTGTTAAGAATGTAAAACTAGAAAATGTGTTCATAGAACACGGATGCCCCACATATCGCTTTGATAGTAAACGAGGCAAAATTCCAAGTCCAAAAGGGGAAGATAATCCATGGCTCAGTGGCAAAGCAAAAATAGAAATTCAATGTGCATCTACACACCATAAAGAAGCTACATATCAAGCATCATACCAATTCTAAGTCGAAAAGGGGGAGATAATCCATGACCCGGAGGTCGAATAAAAAAATCAAAATAAACTTTGCGCATCTACTCATAAGGAAACTACATACCAAGTTTCAGGTCTGTAGCTAGTTCGGTTTAAAAGTTTTACGAGTTACAAGACTGGTGACGGATGGACGGGACGGACAAGGGTAACACTAAATGTCTCCAGTATCGTGGTGGGGCATAAAAACAACAGTCCCACCTTTACAGGCTTGAAGAGCTGTTAAGACAAGATTTTCGTTAAAATCAAGAAATGAATAAATATCATGCGACACATGGGATTTATTCATTTATTGATTTGAACGAAAATCTTGTCTTAATAGACAAACTATATTACCGAGGTAAACATGAATTGTTACACGATTGCCGTTGTTTGACACCGCTCCCAGCCGTGTTCAAACGTACAGCGCATGCTGTTTGACCATGGCCATAGACAATGCTCATTCCGGGGCCAAGCTAACACCTACGTAATGCATGTGTCTCATGACGTTATTACAACGCGCCGTTACGTCACCAGACCAGCAGATTATCAAAGTACGAAAAGTACTGCATATATGCTCAAATTACATGATATTTCCGACGGAAATGTAACAATAACATTTGACCATGTCCAGCCGTGGGTAACCGTTTGCCGTGGCACTCGGGAACTGTTTGAACACGCGGCCTTGGGGTTCAAACAGTTCTCTCATGCCACGGCAAACATTTACCCACGGCTGAACATTGTCAAACCTTGTAATGGCTGCCACAATTGGTGACATCCATCTCTGCACAGTACCCTTGAGCATTCTCTAGTGTGGTCCCGCAACTTTCATTCAACCAAGAGCAAAGGGGCTGTATATGTGGGCTATAGAATGAAAATATGGATGATGACGAATGAAAGTGATTGGGTTCAACGTCCCACCAACAGCTAAGGTCATATAGAGACGGGCTGGGTGATGACAAATAAGTATAAATGAAGTTCCCAGCCAATCCGACTTAGTCACGTAGATGATAGGTAGGAGAAAATATTAACACAAATCTCGGACAGACAGACGGACAGTGTGGCAACTAAATTTTTTCGGGGTTACATAAGAATGAGTTATCTGCACACACCGGCGAA
The DNA here is from genome assembly GCA_029237695.1 of Conchocele bisecta. Lineage (NCBI taxonomy): Eukaryota > Metazoa > Mollusca > Bivalvia > Lucinida > Thyasiridae > Conchocele > Conchocele bisecta. Next base: position 194,224,645 of record CM055265.1, on the reverse strand, counting down.
AAGCGCCATTTTTTCACTGAAGGAAGATATGAACATACAACATCTAAAAAGTAAGTAGCTGCGCAAATCTGACCACACTGACACCAGAGCTCCAGTTAAGGTGCGTAATTTGGAGGTAAATTTCTTATTTCTCCATCAAAAATGGCAAGTTGGGAGTGCTTTAGAATCGTCTCAATGAGACGATTCTAAAGGACTCCCAACTTGCCATTTTTGATGAAAAATCACAAAATTTCACCCCAAGTTGGTCAAATTACGCACCTTACAAATCACAAAATTTCACCCCAAGTTGGTCAAATTACGCACCTTAACTGGAGAGCTCTGTAACACATTGAAAATCACCAGAGTTGATACATTTCCAATGGAACTCCTCTAACCTGAAACATCATGTACCCTCAGTGTGAATAATCTGGATCTCTATTGTCAGTTTCACGAAACCTGCCCAAATTTTCCGACTATATAAATAATGCAAAAACAATATATTTTTTTGATAACATTAAATTATAGCAAAGTTTAAGAATGAGCCTATTTTTTATTTTGTTTCCACATGTTAAATCCCCATAGACATCTTCACAGATGATTTAACATGGAGAATTTTTTCAAACTTCAGAAATAGTGGACCAATTTTCAAAATGTAACTTTTGTTTTCTTCGTTAGATCATTTCCAAGCTATCTAGCTAGATTTCAGAATCAATTTGCAAATTTTTTCGTTTTTCGACTCCTCCAGTTATAGTTCTCGACCTCTTGTTTCCCCATGTTAAACTCCCATAGAGAATCTCATTTTTGGCGGGAGACATACTGTCTCCACGCTATTGGGATCGTGATTCTGGCCGTTTCCACGGGTCTACTTTCGGAAGTGGCTCTCTGTTCATCGGGGGATGTCTCAATAATTTGCGTTCGCAATTAACAACAGTCAGGTGACATTTAAAGTCAGCGAGTGAACTGAAAGCAAGTTATTAATAGCAACGGCAATGCTCAACATTATGTGTAAAATAGTTGGCATGCCCAACTTTACCCCCCCCCCCCCCCCCCCCCCCCCCATCCCCCCCACAAGGAATTTCTGAGTATGCAAATTCACAAGTGGCTACTTGTCTCCCGCCAGTCAGTACTTTCAGTACTTTGATTTGTAATAAAATCAATATTTGATCAAATTTCACGAAATAAAAAGACGGGTCATTCTTAAATTTTGATAAAATTTAATAATATCAAAACAAATTATTGTTTTTGCATTGTTTATATGGCTGTACAATTTGGGCGGGTTTCGTAAAACAGACAGTAATCAAAACTGAATGTGCATTGCTGCGGAGCACAGAAACATGTTATTGACTGATTTCCGAGGGTGTCCGGTTTGGAATGGTTGAACTATAAATCTCCTATTCTGCCACTACATCACCCGAGTATCAGCCACCAATACGCTCCTTTAACCGTCCTTGTGAGCTCCGTCTTCTAACATAAATCCATCTCCACCAATCTCCTGACCTGAACTGTTTGACGCTCGATTTATGGATTCCATTTCACTCTTAGGCCTTGAATACCCGCGGACCAAGTCACTATATGGCACACCTGGGTAGAACCAGCTCGTAGAGCGGGAAATACAATTACATTTAATTAACTCCAGTGTCGGGACCACGGATCTAACCCGGGTCGCCAGAGTGACGGTCGGAGGTCGTAACCTCTCGCTACATACAATTCCACTCCTTGAATTGTGCCACACAAGGACAGACTGAGATAACTTTCTGAGCACAATCTCTATTCTCGCGCTCACAATCAGGAAGTTTTATTGGTCAAGACTGAGCTCTTGACCAATCAAACTGCCTGATTTTGACCACAAATATAGAGAACATGCTCAGAACGTTTAATAATCACAGGCCCAGGACCCCGTTACTATATTATCCAACGCTACACACCCGAACGTTCATCCAACAAACAGCGTCCACATAGCTATGATCACATTCAGGGCCAGCAGAATGGTCCCAAACAGCACAATGAGGCTGTATATTGCATTGCGGATGTTCCTATCAGGCACGGTGGAGCGGAGGCCCAGTTCGATGAAGCCCTGACATATCCATTGACCATCGAGGGCGTAGCATGGCACAACGTTCAGGATCACCAGGGCACCCGATAGCGAGATTAAATATCTAAACACACTTAAGGATTAATAATTGTCGTACTTTTATTAAAGGAAATGTTGATTGATTAAATGGACTGAATGAATGAACTACGGTCTACACTCGTTTACTCAAAGTCGGTTAAGTCGAATTCCCTCGTTACGTCGAATTCGTGTCCAAGTCCCGTTTCAGATCCTATTATTTTCAATGTAACTGGCTACCGTTACGTCAAATTTCGTTACGTCAAATTTTTGCCAATTCAAACTAATTGTTAGGTCCCGAACACAGAAATGTGTGGTATTTCACTCTCGTTAAGTCAAAGTGTTAGTTTGTGCTCGAAGTGCGAATTCGCGGCGCCAATTTACCGGAACAAAGACTGGAATTGTTTACCTGTGCAAACAAACTTTGAATTTCCTCGACACCAATTAAACTTAGCTCATCTGATTTAATCACCAGTGATCAATAACTAATAAGTGATGCCGGCCATGGCATTATTGGATCGTTTTGTGAGCAAAGTCTATCTTTCTCGAATTCACAACAAACAATCGAACATTGCTGACTTTTTCCGGAAGGCGGATAATACCGAGTCGGACAGAGTGTAAACTGTGACCAACGTGGGCCGTTTCGAACTGGGGCCAAATTGGACTAGGGCCGTTTGATCACCCTCCGATTGATAAATGCTGTGTATATATAATCAAGACCGGTATGCACAACAACTTGTTAATTCCGGTTTACATGCTTTATTTATTAAACATAATAAAATGTTACTTTACTGCTTTGTTTTGTCTTTTCTTGTTCCACCCTGATAATACAGATGTGTATACTTAGTTCAACTACACACATGCGTGTATAGGCAAACACAAGTAAACACATTAGAGTTGCAAAAGTGTAACTCCGTGTGTCACAGGTCGTATGGGAGTTGAGTCCCGTAACGTGTATGGCAATATTTCGAGGTGGTGTTCAGATTTCATTACGTCGAACTTCGGTTTACTCAAAGTATTTATCACAGTCCGATGGACTTCGAGTAAACAAGTGTAGACTGTATACGATTGACTGATTGAAAGAAAGAATACATTTAACTAGAAATGTGGCCTGTCGGCACACGAATAACCCCACTGGCAGCCAAAGAAAACGAGGCATTTTTGATTATAAGCCAATTAGCCGAGCGTTACGCATCAAGTCTGTAACCTTGACCCTGGGCATAGTGTGATAATCCATGTATCGGTGTAGAAGATATAGAGCGGAAGGGACTTTTAATAGGTTTGACCTTTGACCTTCAACTGTGACCTTGACCTTGGACGTAGGTGCATGGTTATTGATCGCGACACGCCTTCTCATCATGAGAAACATTTGTGCCAAGCCATTTGATAATCCATGCATCGGTGTACAAGATATAGAGTGGAAGGGAATTTCGATAGGTTTGACCTTTGACCTTCAACTGTGACCTTGACCTTGGACGTAGGTGCGTGGTTATTGATCGCGACACACCTTCTCATCATGAGAAACATTTGTGCCAAGCCATTTGATAATCCATGCATCGGTGTACAAGATATAGAGTGGAAAGGAATTTCGATAGGTTTGACCTTTGACCTTCAACTGTGACCTTGACCTTGGACGTAGGTGCGTGGTTATTGATCGCGACACACCTTCTCATCATGAGAAACATTTGTGCCAAGCCATTTGATAATCCATGCATCAGTGTAGAAGATATAGAGCGAAGGGAATTTCGATAGTTTGACCGTTGACCTTCAACTGTGACCTTGACCTTGGACGTAGGTGCGTGGTTATTGATCGCGACACACCTTCTCATCATGAGAAACATTTGTGCCAAGCCATTTGATAATCCATGCATCAGTGTAGAAGATATAGAGCGGAAGGGAATTTCGATAGGTTTGACCGTTGACCTTCAACTGTGACCTTGACCGTGGACGTAGGTGCGTGGTTATTGATCGCGACACACCTTATCATCATGAGAAACATTTGTGCCAAGCCATTTGATAATCCATGCATGGGTGTAGAAGATATAGAGGGAAGGGAATTTCCAACAGACCGACCGACAGACAGACCGACAAGCTGACTCCTATATACCCCCAACAAACTTTGTTTGTGGGGGTATAATGAAAGAATGCTGAATGAATGAATGCATTAATGAATGAATCATAAATGAATGAATGATGAATGAATGCAAGAATAAATGAATGAATGAATGAATGAATGAATGAATGAATGGGGCAGTGAAATGTGGAAACGAGTTTAGGTCAGATTGAAACTAGAAATGTGGCCTGTCGGCACACGAATACCCCCACTGGCAGCCAAAGAAAACGAGGCATTTTTTATTATAAGCCATTTAGCCGAGCGTTAAGGTTTCAAACGCATCAAGTCTGTGACCTTGACCCTGGGCATAGTGTGATAATCCATGCATCGGTGTAGAAGATATAGAGCGGAAGGGAATTTCAATAGGTTTGACCTTTGACCTTCAACTGTGACCTTGACCTTGGACGTAGGTGCGTGGTTATTGATCGCGACACACCTTCTCATCATGAGAAACATTTGTGCCAAGCCATTTGATAATCCATGCATCGGTGTAGAAGATATAGAGCGGAAGGGAATTTCGATAGGTTTGACCTTTGACCTTCAACTGTGACCTTGACCTTGGACGTAGGTGCGTGGTTATTGATCGCGACACACCTTCTCATCATGAGAAACATTTGTGCCAAGCCATTTGATAATCCATGCATCGGTGTAGAAGATATATAGCGGAAGGGAATTTCGATAGGTTTGACCTTTGACCTTCAACTGTGACCTTGACCTTGGACATAGATGCGTGATTATTGATCGCGACACACCTTCTCATCATGAGAAACATTTGTGCCAAGCCATTTGATAATCCATGCATCGGTGTAGAAGATATAGAGCGGAAGGGAATTTCCAACAGACCGACAGACCAACTGACAGACCAACCGACAGACCGACCGACCAACAAGCTGACTCCTATATACCTCCAACAAACTTTGTTTGTGGGGGTATAATTACTGAATTACACTTGCAACGAAATTATTCAAAATAGCCTACAACCGATGTGCATCACATGAAAGAGAGACTATATATTTGCGGGGATCTGTCAAGAAGTAGAAGCAGTGCTAATGCTAATGCTAATTCCGTCAATGAAACAACCGTCCTGCTTCTAACAAGCAGTATATCGTTGTCAGGCTACAGGAATAGTCACACATCCCATAAGCCCCATTTCTACTACACAGCCACATATAGGTCTAACAGCACCATACCCAGTCAGTCACCAGCTACAACAAGTATGAGGCACTGTTGGCTATGAGTGTCACCCACTCAGGCAGCTGGGGGTCGTTTCACTAAACTTTGTCAAACTAAAATGTTCGTGTAAAATTATAAAGTGCAAATTATTTGATTGTTTATTGGTGTTTAACGGTCTATCAACAACCTATCAAGGTCATGTAAGGCCGGGTAAATGGTTCGATCCCGTTTTAACATGTTGCATGGGGGGGGGAGGAAATTCGAGTCGGAACGGAATATTTACATCGAGAAAAAATATATTCAGCCCTGAAATTAGAATAACCCCCCGACCTGGTGCCAGGTCCATACCACACCAGTCACTTGGTCACTTCCCTTAAAATAGGATTACGAATAATCGTAATACTCAAATAAGGGGTATAACCAGATTCAACTGTCGCATACAAAATTCCAAAGACGTATGCGAGGGACAAACCAGGTCTCCAGTCGGAATTCCGGCAAGAATGAACCCCGATCGTTAAATCCGATCGTTAAATTACCCATCGCATGCTCCCACCTGCCACCCACCATGCCAGTCTGTAAACAGCCTATGCTCAATAAATGTAAATCCATCTATCAAAATTTCTAGTCGATCCTAAATTTACACTTTCAATCATTTCAGTCGTACGAAATTTAGTGAAACGGGCCCCTGGTTCGGCCATTTCTATAACCGCCATACAGAAAGGATACTTGCAGAACGTGTCTATCACATAGGGCAGGTTCAATGGCATGATGGAGCTCTTTGGAATGTAGTTGCTCAGGATTACTGCAACAGAAATATACAGGCATTTATAGACTATGGGCCTGAAAGCGACAAAACAGGGTTTGTTTCATTCATGTATGAGAGCAGAGTATGCGCTCATATTTTATAATTACGATGCCTAAACTGATAAACAGAATATTCATTGCCATTGTGATATCACTATAAAACAAATGGCTGCCTTACCTGCATAATGAAGTTCTAATGGATGGCCGAGGAATAACAATGGTGGCTTGTGGCCATGTATAACCCGCAGCAGTTTCGTCTGGTTGTCTATGGAGGGATAGACACACACGATCTCGGTGACCGGGGAGTAGCAGTCACTCTGCAGCTTGCACATCGGCCGATCGGTGGTGATCCTTGCAGGCAGGCAGGCATAGTTCTGGAGGTGTACGGTACACGGTTTACAATGAAACCTCTCTAAACCGGACACCCCCCAAGAGGTTCCCAGGGTGTCCGGCTTTGAGAGGTTTCACTGTAAATCATGAATTTTATCATTCTGAGCTATAGTGGTGTGCTATGCGATCACGAACAGACATTATCAACTGAGATAAATGACCAAGAAACTCATGAAAAATACGATCTCGGGTGTTTTATTGGTGTCCAGTTTAGAGAGGTTCCACTGTATAATGGAGCTAATTACAAAGTCGAAACACGAAAACATGCCAATTTTGTGTATTTAACTTTGTAACAGGAGAAAGGGTGAAATTGTGATGGACGCAATTAGCCACCATAGCTAATTACATAGCATAACATTGTGGCTCCTGATAGACCAGCACACTCCAGCAACCTGGGGGCCGTTTGACTAAACTTCCTACGACTAAAATGTTCGTAAGTGCAAAATTATGATAGTCTGTAAATTTCACATTAACAATGATTTCTTGTAAACAATTATTGGATTTACATTTATTGAGCATAGGCTGCATATGCAGCCTATGCTCAATAAAGTAAAGCCATCAATCGAAATTTACAGACTATTCTAAATCTGCACTTACGAACATTTTAGTCGTACGAAGTTTAGTGAAACGGGCCCTTGGTTTATAACATGTGACAATGACAAAAAATGCTTTTAGACATTTTAACATGGTTCACTCCTGATCATCCAGCAATTTTAAGTCTTGTTATTAGCCAATGTAATGATTTTCTGAAACAATGGCAAATGTTATCTGCCCTGATCAAACAATGCAGATTGGCAGGCTGATCTGGAGTGACCCTAACAATAATTTACCAAGACCTTTTTTTTGGTATGGTGAGTCACATGGTATCCTAGTAACACACGTAAACCACTGATTGGATTAAGCTGAGGTGCTTTACGTGAGGTCTAGTTCAATGATTTGTACAGTACAGTGTAACCTCTCTAAACCGGATAGGCATCAGCATCGGAGAAAAATAACAAGGAAACCCCATCAACATTAAGCACACATGGATTTTCTTGGTGTCCGGTTTTAGAGGTATTACTGTATTACTGTACAATGGCGACTTATGTTATCGGGCTGTGTTTCGTGTGGTTTTGTCCGGTTTAGAGAGGTATTACTGTACAATGGCGACTTACGTTATCGGGCTGTGTTTCGTGTGGTTTTGTCCGGTGTAGAGAGGTATTACTGTACAATGGCGACTTACGTTATCGGGCTGTGTTTCGTGTGGTTTTGTCCGGTTTAGAGAGGTATTATTGTACAATGGCGACTTACGTTATCGGGCTGTGTCTCGTGTGGTTTTGTCTGGTTTATATAGGTTTCACTGTACAATGGCGACTTACGTTATCGGGCTGTGTTTCGTGTGGTTTTGTCCGATTTAGAGAGGTATTATTGTACAATGGCGACTTACGTTATCGGGCTGTGTTTCGTGTGGTTTTGTCCGGTTTAGAGAGGTTTCACTGTACAATGGCGACTTACGTTATCGGGGCTGTGTTTTGTGTGGTTTTGTCCGGTTTAGAGAGGTATTACTGTACAATGGCGACTTACGTTATCGGGGCTGTGTTTCGTGTTTTTTTCCGGCTTAGAGAGGTTTCAATGGACAATGGCGACTTACGTTATCAGAGCTGCATTTCGTGTGGTTTTGTCCGGTTTAGAGAGGTTTCACTGGAAAATGGCGACTTACATTATCGGGGTTGTGTTTCGTGTGGTCTTGTCTGGTTTACAGAGGTTTCACTATACAATGGCGACTTACGTTATCGGGGCTGCGTTTCGTGTGGTGCATAAAACACAGGTGGGTGCTGCTTGTCCCGTTACAGCAGTCAATATACTCCGCCTTAATGTCTGCAATATGGCAACACAATACAAGGGGTCAGTGGAAGAAGGGGGCTAAGTCCATGAGGCCTTCCACAAACCCCTTCAATTGTCAAGGTAACTGGAGACAATCTGGCTCCTGATCTGTGACTGATGACATTGGGATTATGGCATGTGGGTCTAGTTAAGCTCCTGGGGGCCGTTTCACTAAACTTTGTACGACTGAAATGTTCGTAAGTGCAAAATTATGTAAATTTCACATTAACAAGTTTTTCTTGTAAACAATTATTGTATTTACATTTATTGAGCATAGGCTGCATAATTGTCCAAAGTGAAAAGTGAAAGGGTTTAACGTCCCACCAACAGCTAAGATCATATAGAGACGGGACCACAGTTTTTAAAGTCTCATCCGACAGACTAGTGGGATGTAAATAATATGAAAGTATGTTTTGCCCTATGCGAGGTTTAAACCCAAAACCTCCGGATTGGAAGTCAGGTGTTCTAACCCCTAGGCCACAGAGACACGGAAATCGATTGTTCACAAAAACGACAGAAGTTTGGGCGAAAATAAAGAGACCACCAAATGCAGCTTAACAAGACACGTTTGATGCACCATATTACATCAAAATCCGTTACGTAATAAGGACACTATAAAAGAATATGTACTTTGAATCGGTACTTGTTGTTGTTAGTACCACGTGATCATACACCTTAGATAACCCATTTTCACACACAATGAAGTTACAATCCAGAACAAGGAGCAGTTGCCGTAAATATCTCAGACGTCTCCTATGCATTTCTCACCCTTGCCTGATAAAAGTGAAAGTGAATGAACAGCTAAGGTCAATTAAAGATGGGACCATAGTTTAAGTTTCATCCGATAGACCAGTGGGATGGAAATACTATGCAAGTACATGCATTTTTCATGCCTAGGGTGAGGATTTCACTCACAAACTATTGATTGGTATTGAAGTATATCCCCTAGGCCGCAGCTCATCTTTCCTTGCCTGATAAACTGATATCCAGAGACACTATTCTGTTACTGCCTATATACATACCAAGTATTTTCTTCTTGGAGACGTCGAGTTCGCGGATCATGGCGACCGGGAGACAGTTGCCCATGGAGGGTTCGCGCACGGTCTGGGCGAGGCAGGCATTCCAGTCCTGGATACACGTGACCGGGCAGCCCCCAATCGCGGTCACCGGGTCGCCCACGGCCACCCCACGGGGCCCTGACACCGCTGTGTTCTATATATACAAGCCGCACAGTATGAGTATACAGTTCAAGTATATAACTATATCTGTTGGGTAAAGCATGTTGTATGTTGCTCAACCAAACAGTTGCAGATTCATGTATTTTTATACCTAACCATACTTTTTTCAAGATAATCAATTTGAAGCAAAATTTAAGAATAAGCCTTACTTTTTTTTCGTGAAATACGGTACAATATTGACTTTATTGTGAAAAAATACAATTTCCCAATTACAAAATATAAAAATTAACCACTTGTGTGTATATTTATTTGAATCCGCGATAAAATACACACAAGAGTGGTTGAATTTTGATATTTATTAAATACTATGAATGTACTAGTGTGTAAGCCAGTAGTAATGATTAAGTGGGACTCGGGGGCCCTAGATAAAATTTGAATTGTGTTAAAAATGAAAATCATTTAGTACCGCATTTTATATTGGTAAAACAAGTGATATTTTCACTATTCCATTTGCAAAAATTGAAATTCAAATCAAGAAGTACAATACTCTTTAGGCACCAATCTTATCTGGAGCTCTGCGTGATGGTAGATGTGGACTCACCGCTGACACCTGCGTGATAGCCACACCCTGGCCGGTGATGTAGAACGGCACCAGGAGCCACGGATATATATAGATGGTTGCCACGGCGATGAGAACAATGATGAAGTTGTGCCACACGCCAGCACAGTAGATGCGTAGCTGGCGTATTGGTGATATGATCTGTAGGTGCTCTGTAGAGAGGTCGACGTACGCTCCGGGATACATGAACAGGAGAAATAGTCCGAACCCATTGACACGCACCTGCTCTCTGTAATAGATTTGTTGATTGAATGGAGTGAGTGAGTGAGTGAATAGAGTTTAACGTCCGCTTTTCTGACATAGAGGTACAAGCCTCAGGGAGTCTACACGCAGACGGGTCAACGGGGTCGAGTCCCATATCCACCTGTCCAAGGGGGGTAAATCCCAACTTCAGAACTCAATATTTACAATCAAAATATATATTCAGTCCTGAAATTAGAACAACCTGATCTGGTGCCAGACCCTCGCCACACCAGCATCATTTATCCCTCCCACCCCTAAAAGTAATAGGATTAGCGCTAATCTTACTTTTATATATGGGGCATAGCCCGACTCAACTCTCACATACAAGAAAGCCAAAAATGTACATGAGGGCCAAATCCGGTATAGTGGGTTCCGGAAAGTATGAACCCAATCGTTAAGCCAGTTTAGTCGCCTTTTACGACAAGCAATGGCTACTGCAGCACTATTCTCAGGATCAGTTGATCCCGCCCCGGTGCCTGCACGGGGCTGTGATTGAATGGAAATTTAATCAATTGTTTGTTTGTTTGTTTATTGGTGTTTAACGGCCTATCAACAGCTAAGGTCATGTAAGGCCGGGCAAACGGGGTCAACCCGTTTTAACCTGCTGCATTGGGGGAAAATCCCAAAATCAGAACGGAATATTTACATCGAGAAAAAATATATTCAGCCCTGAAATTAGAATAACCTGACCTGATGCCAGGTCCATACCACACCAAGTCACTTGGCTCCTTCCCCTAAAATAGGATTACGAATAATCGTAATACTCACATAAGGGGAGCAACACTATAGTCTGTTTCACGAAAGCTGCCCAAATTTTACGGCCATATAAACAATTCAAAAACAAAATTGTTTTCGATAGTATTAAATTAAAGGAAAATTTAAGAATGAGCCTTCTTTTTATTTCGTGAAATTTGGTCAAATATTAATTTTATTGGGAAAACAAAATTTCCCCATTTTAAATCCCCATAGACATCTTCAAGGAGTGAAGATGTCTATGGGGATTTAACATGGGGAAATATTTTAGAATTTCAGAAATACTGGACCGATTTTTTAAAATTAACTTTTGTTTTCTTAGATCATTAGCCAGATTTCGCAGTCAATTTCCATAAAAAAAATTTTTTTGACTCCTCCCACAAGTCCTCTACCTCTTTTCCCCCCATGTTAAATTCCCATAGAGAAATAAATTTTTCGTAATAAAACCAATATTTGACCAAATTTCACGAAATAAAAAGATTCATTCTTAAATTTTGCTTTAATTTAATATTATCGAAAAAAATATTGTTTTTGCATTGTTTATATAGCCGTAAAATTTGGGCAGCTTTCGTGAAACAGACTATAGTTACAAATCCCCTAAGCTCCATTTCTCCAGTCAAAGCCACATATACAATATTTTCATATCAGTTAGAGTGCATCTGGTGAATGAGGAGCCAGATGATAAGGTGGTAATACACCTGTATTGTAACCAGGTAAGTCTCGCAGTGAAACAACACTTGCCTGATCTGGTGTTGAACTCAAAAACATGCAGTTTGATTGGCCGAGACTGAGCACAGTTTCAATCAAGTAAACTTCATGTTTTTGAGCACGAGTATGTGCTCAGGATGTTATATAAGCACATGGCCAGGTTACCTGACAGCAGATATGGCGTGTCCCATCTCATGCAGGATACCACAGACAAGCAGCGTCAACAGGTAATAGGACACCTGGCTGGCGGGCAGGTTTACACCCGGCATCTGTAATATACATGGGAAGCTGGTTGAAATATGGACGCAACATGTGCGATGTCATGAAAAATATTTACAAAATTTACGATATTTTCCGCAAATGACACCGAAAGAGGACAACATTTTCACAGCAATATAAAGATCTTGTTATCCTTCAACGTCATTTACAGAAAATATCACATTTTCTGTAAATACATTTCATGAAAAATCGCACATGTTCAAAGGCTTGTGGGATTTGAGATCAGTGTGGCTCCTGATCAACTAGCACTCCTGTAGGCTGATAGCGATCTATATTGCTGGTTAGAAGCATGACGGGTGTTTCATTGATGGAATAGCGAACAGTGCAGATCCTGATCAGACTGTGCGGATGCACAGGCTGATCTGGATTTACACTGGTCGCAAAACACGTAAGCCTCATTTCTCCAGTCACTGACACATATCTGTTTCATTAAAACTTACTGACACCATATATGGTTAAAGCCCCAATACGGCTCAAGTTGCCGAATTTGGCCTCCTATTGGGTTTTCCCACACATAAATCCAACAGGTTTCTATTTACACACACTTTGAAACTGTTTGCATTCATTTTGGTACAAAAATTAGTTTGTAGTAAATGAAAATATCAATATTTGTTGATAAACAAACAGCAGGTGCGTGTTCAAAGTCCGATCGATTTTCCGATAGAAGCTCGGGTCAACTGCTCAACTCCCTGATTCGCGGCCGATGAATTCCGATAGCCGGAGTTTATCGACTCGCTTCCGAGCCGAAGCCGTTGGGTTACGGAAATTAATTTGTCAATATTGACATTTTGCACTGAGTGGTACACAAAACAAGTTTTTGTTGTCTTCACATTGCGATTAAGATGTAAATCTCAAGACTTGAGATGTATCTATTAGGGCAGTACATGTTAGTTTTGTGTACTAAATCAGTTGCCAAACATGTTTTTGTGTTTGAAAAAATCGGAAAATTGTAATACTGAGCCGTTCAGGGCCTTTAAGTAACCATTGCAAAAACAATATTTGTTCACTACTTTATAGCACAACTTACATGTAAGAATGAATTTATTATTTCATGAAATTTGGCCAAACATTGATTTACGGTATTACGAAAAACATTTTCCCCACGTTAACTAGATTTGTCAGTAAGCGAGGCTTGCGGAATAACCCCCCTCCCCCCACCCCCCCCGCGTGAGCCCAGGTACCCCTAAATATGTAGTTATAACATATTTCTCTGATGTTAAGTTTAGTGACGGATGGACAGACAGACAGACAACCTGACTCCAGTATACCCCCACCACAACTCGTCGTTGTGGGGCGTATAAATACCCAGACATCTTCACATGGGGATTTAACATCGGGAAAATATCAAATCATATTTTTCTAATGTCAGAAATGCAGGAATAACACATTGTATTATATAGTGAAATAATACATTGCAGTACAACTATTTAATAAGTAATAGCTCAGATAAATACACTTAAAACTTTTGTAAAAATAGGCTCTAGTCGTTCTAGTTGAGCGCAGTAACGCTGCAAAATCTTCTGTACAATCCGTAGCAGATTTACGGTGCCAGCCACATCCTTACGCTGCAGAGTAGCCGTTTCACTAAACTTTGTACGCCTAAAATGTTTTGCAAGTGCAAAATGATGTAAATTTCACATCAACACGGTTTTCTTGTATAAAACAATGATTGTATCTACATTTATTGAGCATAGGCTGCATATGCAGCCTATGCTCAATAAATGTAAATCCATCAATTGAATTTGCAGACTTTCGTAATTTGCACTTACGAACATTTTAGTCGTACAAAGTTTAGTGAAATGGTCCCCAGATTCGCTACTCTGCAGGGGAAGGCTATGGACCGCACCATAACTATGTACGGGAGATTTTCAGAGTATGGAAAAATAGGCTAGTCGTTCTAGTTGCGGGCAGTAACTCTGCAGAATCTCCTGTACCATCCATAGCAGAATTACGGTGCCATCCATAGCCTTACACTGCAGAGTAGCAAATCGGATCAAGGGCCATTTTCACTAAATTTCTCACAACTAAGACGTTCGCAAGTGCAAATTGAGTATCGTCTGGAAATTCTAATAATTATATTGATGGATTTACATTTATTGAGCATATGCAGCCTATGCTCAATAAATGTAAATCAAATAATTGTTTACAAGAAAACGTTGCTAATGTGAAATTAACAGACTATCATAATCTTGCACTTACAAACATTTTAGTCGTACGAAACGTTCCCCAGATTCGCTACTCTGCAGGGGAAGCCTATGGACTGCATGATAACCATGTACAAGAGATTTGCGGAGTAACTGCCTGCAACTACATGTACAGTCGTTACGGCACTGTACACAACTATAGTCACTGTCATCACAACAACGTACCACGGGAGTGAGAACCTGCTGTTCCACGTCTCTCCGCCCGAGCGTGTTGTACACCATCAGTCCGAGGATAAACACGGACATCAGCATGGCGACCAGCCCAAACCACACGCCACACGTGAACCACACCTTGAGGACGTGGGGCCGCCACTGGGCCAGCCGCACAAACAGGCGGTTGAAGTAGGTGGAGTACCAGCGACACTGGCAAATAGACACGCCCACCCCCGTCCTGTCCAGCCACAGGATATACCGCCGTGCTGACCATCGCTGTGCCTGGAACACACAACCACAGGCTGACATAAAGCAGAGCTCCAGTTAAGGCACGTATTGGCATATTTCACACACTTATTTTAGCAGAATACGCATTGATTATCAAAAGTGGGAGTAAAAAATACTCACGGCAATGTGAAAATACGCATTGATTTTCAAATTGAGTAGTGAAAAGACTGTAATAAAGTTGAAAATTTACTTAGTTGAGCTGGAAAACACATTTTTGGTCGACCGACACATGATGACGGGCTAGCACAGAGACAGCGGGATAGGACAAGTAGTAATGATACATGTCGTACCAGAGCTCCAGATAAGGTGCGTAATTGGCATATTTTACCCACTTATTTTAGCAGAGTACGCATTGATTTTCAAATTGAGAAGTGTAAATACTGTAATAAAGTTGAAAATTTACTTAGTTCAACCGCAAAAAGCAAACAGTTGCAGCTCAAATATAAAGTGAATGTTTACATTTGTTTTATTTTTATAATTTTTTCCCTATTTAATAAGAAAGAAAATCAATAATATACATTTGTAAAATACGCATTGAATTTGAAATCTGGGGGTATAATAAATAGGTTACCGAACTTGAGAACTTAAATAATTCCAGCACAAAAATATTTACACAATTCCCTAACATTTGATTGGTCCGTTGCAAGTCTCTGTCCAAAATTTATATCCCAGGAAACTCCATGCCGAACTACTTTCCGTAAGCGTGAGGCGCAGTTAAAATAATTCTTAAGAAAACGGAAAATAAACACATTTTCTTGATTAATTTATTTCAAATGCTGGAATTATAAGGAATGAATGGCCTTTTTGTGGAATTTATCGGGATATAAACTTGGAAAAGTCGCGGGAATACTGGACGAGGCCTTCCGGCCTTCGTCCAGTATTCCCGCGACTTTTCCAAGTTTATACCCCGATAAATTCCACAAAAAGGCCATTCATTCCTATAGTAACTTCCCTTAGACCAACTGCCAGGGCATCAATGAACATAAGCAAATTAAACCACAAACACTTATGTCATTTGTCCTTGACCTTGGGCACGAGGGCCGCATAACTGGGCCATTGAATGAAAATGATGATAAACAACCATATGAAGTTTCGAGTCAAAAGTCAACGGGTTTAACGTCCCAGCAACAGTGTTTGCTTTTTGCAGCTCAACTAAGAAAATTTTAACTTTTTTACAGCATTTCCACTACTCAATTTGAAAATAAATGTGTATTTTCACTTTGCTGTGTTTGTTTGTTTGTTTATTATAGGAATGAATGGCCTTTTTGTGGAATTTATCGGGGTATAAACTTGGAAAAGTCGCGGGAATACTGGACCACAAAAAGGCCATTCATTCCTTATAATTCCAGCATTTGAAATAAATTCATCAAGAAAATGTGTTTATTTTCCGTTTTCTTAAGAATTATTTTAACTGCACCTCACGGTTACGGAAAGTAGTTCGGCATGGGAGTTTACTGGGATATAAATTTTGGACAGAGACTTGCTACGGACCAATCAAATGTTAGGGAATTGTGTAAATATTTTTGTGCTGGAATTATTAGTGTTTAACAACAGCCAAGGTCATGTAAGGCCGGACAAACGGGTTCGATCCCATTTCAACCTGCTGCATTGGGGGGAAAATCCCAAAATCAGAACGGAATATTTACATCGAGAACAAATATATTCAGCCCTGAAATTAGAATAACCTGACCTGGTGCCAGGTCCATACCACACCAAGTCACTTGGCCCCTTCCCCTAAAATAGGATTACGAATATCGTAATACTCACATAAGGGGTATAACCAGATTCAACTGTCACCGACAAAATGCCAAAGACGTATGTGAGGGCTAAACCAGGTCTCCAGTCGGGATTCCGGTAAGGATGAACCCAGATCGTTAAATTACCCAACGCGTGCTCCCACCTGCAAACCCACCACTTTGCTGTGAGTACTCCCACAGTTGATAATCAATGCGTATTCAACTAAAATAAGTGCATAAAATATGCAAATACGCACCTTATCTGGAGCTCTGTACAATGTTTCAAGTCCGCGAACCCTTCACACCATTGCAGGGAAAAGGTGGTTTAAAACATGACAATGGAAGAATGGGGCTAACTCCATGAGGGAGTTACTATAAGGTTTGATCATGTCCAGCCGTGTGCAAACGTTTGCTGTGGCCCTTGGGAACTGTTTGAACCCGCGGCCGCCGCGGGTTCAAACAGTTCCCAAGGGCCACAGCAAACGTTTGCACACGGCTGGACATGATCAAACGTTATTGTTACATTTCCAACAAAAAACTGATGTAATTTGAGCATTATATTCAGTATTTTCAGTACTTTTATAAAATCGTCCCATTCACGTAGATAATTTTCGGTATGCATATTCCGGGGCCGCGTCATGAACGTCATGAAGTAGTGACGTCATGAAGGCACTTCCGCGTAGTGACGTCATGAAGGCACTTCCATTAGGCGCGGCCCCGGAATGAGCATTGCCTAAAGCCATGTGCAAACAGCACGCGCTATTTGTTTGCACATATGTGCAAACAATGGAAACCACGTAACAATGTCTGTTCCACGTTTTGCTGCTGACAAACTTTTGGCTATTAAACACATTAAATCTAAAAAATATTTAAAAGTAAGTACTTTTTCATCAATAACAAAAGTCACCCTCCTGAAAAAAATTTGTTTCATGAAATTCCATCAAATATTGATGTTATTGCGAAAAAATTATTTCCTATGGGAATTTAACATGGAGGCTAAAAATAGATATCTTTTTTATTTGTGGACCGATTTTCAAAATCTAACTTTTGTTTTCTAAGTTACATCATTTTCAAGCTATCTCGCCAGGTTTCGTCCTGAAAAAAATATGTTTCATGAAATTCCATCAAATATTGATTTTAATGCGAAAAAATTATTTCCTATGGGAATTTAACATGGAGGCTAAAAATAGATATCTTTTTTATTTGTGGACCGATTTTCAAAATCTAACTTTTGTTTTCTAAGTTACATCATTTTCAAGCTATCTCGCCAGGTTTCGTCCCTGAAAAAAATATGTTTCATGAAATTCCATTAAATATTGATTTTATTGCGAAAAAATGATTTTCCTATGGGAATTTAACATGGGGGCTAAAAATAGATATCTTTTTCATTTGTGGACCGATTTTCAAAATCTAACTTACATCTAAGTCACATCATTTTCAAGCTATCTCGCCAGGTTTCGGAGTCAATTTCCAAATTTTGGAAATTGACTCTCCATGTTAAATTCCCATAGGAAACTCGTTTTTTTGCAATAAAATCAATATTTGATGGAATTTCATCACACCATTTTTTTTCGGGAGGGTGACTTTTTTGTTACAGACAGTAGTAGTCCCATTCTTCCATTGACACATTCAACTAATATCAACGATGAAAAGATCATTTTTTTTAAAGACAAATCAATGTGCTTGTGAACAAGAATGCCGACAACGCCATGTATCCCATCACTGTAGTGGTTGGATCATAAACTTGCACAATCAATTTTAAGCCAATCACTCATACAGTAAAGAAGTTATAGGAGAATGGAGAAACACACACGCATCTATAGATAAATGAATGTGAAATTTCAAAGTTATTTGACTTTGACCTTGGGCACGGAGGAAGCATCGGTGGGGCGGATAATGAAAATATGAATGATAAGAAACAAGCACATGAAGTTTCAAGCCAATCGCTCGTACACTAATAGCAGTTGCAGGAGAATTGCGAAACTCGCACGCATCTATTGAATGTAAAAATCTAGTAAATATGAAATTTCAAAGTTATTTGACCTTGGACACTTATACGCTAAAGAAGTTATAGCAGAATGGAAAACGTGACGGACGGACAACTTTTATATCCCTATATCCCATTTTCGCTACGCAATGGGATAATAAAATAGGACAAATACTCGCTATTCATTACCTTAAAATATGCATCAAGGAGATAAAGTGACGACCAAACGCCCAAAATCATCGCAATCCAAGTGGTCTGCAGCATTGTCGGAGACGTTAGATATTTCCTGAGCCATCCGATGTGTGTATCATATCTTGGTCGAATAGATGATCATATTACCACCTCTTCCAATCCCAGTCCATGGTCTTGTTATAAACCAGAATGTTGCACACTCCTGGCGATTGAAGTGAAATACTGGTACTATCTAGTGTTCATAGCTCCAGCTGAAAGAAAATATAATTTATTTACGGATTAACCCTTTTACCTCTAAGTAACTGGAATGGAATTTGATATGTTAATTTTGCAACTGATCCAATGGTCACAAGATTATTTTCAGACTAGTCCATTTATGAAAAGGGGGAGTTTTTGTTCTCAAAAATATGAAAATTACTAGCAGAAAGAGGAGATCCTGATGAGACGGCTCTCATTACGAGATGGCTCTCGTTACGAGCCGGCTCATCTGGATCTGCACTGTTTTCAGCTGAAAATTTGTCCTACACCACACTTTTTCTACAAGTATCAAGTACAGATGGACATATAATTTGTGTATGTCTGTTCAGTTAGCCCTTTAACCACCACAGGCCTGTATAGTGGTATTGGCAAACAGTGTAGATCCAGACGAGCCAGCTCATAACGAGCCGTTTCATCAGGATCTGCACTTTTTGAAAGTAATTTTCATAATTTGAGAACAAAAACACCCCCTGGTCATTTAGGGACGGGACATCGGTTTCAAGTCCCAACCAAAGAACCAGTGGGATGGAAATATATGGGCCGCGCTCTGTGAAAACCAGCCTTAATGACAACGTCATGAAAGCCTGAAAATGACGTCGCAAAGTCACGCTTAAATTTACCAACGTCACGTCGGATTTTGACACTTGAAATCGTTGAGTCATTGCAATAAGTTGTCCTATTTATAGCCGTACGCTTTACTAATTGTGGCTCACAAATAAGTTAATGTTGGATACGCGTGGCATAATTGTACAGTTGTTTTCATAGTGGTTCAGAAAGTTGTCTTTTTTTTCGGTTTCCTTCCAGGAAACACGTAGTGATTTTGTCGATTATTTTTTATACAAATGGGCATATTATTACAAATGATTTTTATAATATATATGGACGACTAGTGCCCTGACATTTGAAACTAAATAACCATACGACCGGTATTTTTTAGATAACACATCACAAAATCAGTATTATGTAATCATATTGCGAATATTTCTTTTAAACTTTATTTATAATTAGTTATACAACACTTACAAACAAACAAACGCGGGAACAAGTGTAGTCGGCGTAGACGGAGGCGTTTGTATGTTTCTATTTTTGGTTGAAACCGGAATACTCAAAGAAAACAAACTTATCCTTTCTGGCGACCACCATCAGATATACATGTACTTACAAACTGAGGATCGAACCCGGGGTGCATGTGTACGCTCTTTACTAATGTGCTAAACAGTCCTGTTCAGATTACGTGGAAGTGTGCCCGGAAACGTTACTTTTATTAACGAACCTGTAAACAGTTGGCTCATTAACTGGGACACCTATTCTGGATAAAAATGGTCACGAATAGAACTGGGCACAGGGCTTAATACGTTTAATTTATTGTTTCGCCTGTCAACACAAACGATTTTGGAAATTTTCAGAAGAATAAGCGTATCATATATGTAAAATTATGGTAGTGCCAAATATCCACGGCTCTACGCATATCGCATCATGGTGACACTGGGCCAAACATGTTTTAGTATTTAGTGTGTTGGTATTGTGTCACATGCATATTTACTGCGAACATAAGTGTAGCCGCCAGGGATGTAGCCTACTGACTTGTATGTATCTGCTACCACTTACATGTACCTTAAATAAATCACATTGAATCAGCAGTACGATTGCCGTTTGATAACAATGTAAATATTCTTTAAGATTACCACTTGTAAATATGGTTATATGAATGTATAGTAATTTTATTAGTATATTTGCAATCATTGCAGACACTGATCAGACTGCACATATGCACAGGTCTCCAACATTTACACATTTAAGAAGTCCGACTTTGTCAGATCGTTGTTAATTTACCTACTAATTGTGCATTGTATAAACAATATACGTCTATGTGCTTTGTTTTTTTTTATCAAAGGGCCATTTTAGTCGGAGGCGTGTAAATAATATAGAGCAAATACACACACATTCCAGATTTGCAGATTAAACGCGTCTAAACAAATGTCGCAGGCTGTGGAGCCTCATTCCAACGAAATCTATTTTATGATCGGGTCAAATTTAGTGTATTAGGGCGGTTACAGTCTTCCTCTTGGCGTGCTC
Organism: Conchocele bisecta; assembly: GCA_029237695.1. Taxonomy (NCBI): domain Eukaryota; kingdom Metazoa; phylum Mollusca; class Bivalvia; order Lucinida; family Thyasiridae; genus Conchocele; species Conchocele bisecta. Next base: position 194,203,542 of record CM055265.1, on the reverse strand, counting down.
GGTGTAAGTGATTGCATCACGGATTACATTATCGAGGAAAACGTTCAGGACACCACGGGTCTCTTCGTAGATCAGGAGATTCGCTTCACACCACCTCGGCGAGCCAAACGGCGGATAGCTGGCTTTGTGATACCCTGGATGTTATCACGCAACACATTCCTGCTGGATGTTATCACGCAACACATTCCTGTGGCGTTTAGCGCCCCCTTTCCGAGTCATTTTTCTCCTTTACATCTCCACATTTTCCCGACATTGATGTATACATATTGCAGGTTTATGAAAACAATATTTTTTTTCAAATGGTAAACCCATTATCAAAAATTCCAACCCACACAAATATAAAAATACACAGAAAGGGATAATTTTGCTGTGAATGTTCTGTTGACCACTTTCGATTTTAACGACTATGCATTCTATTTTCTAAATAAATACGTATGCTGTCGTGCGGATATCACTCATGAAAATAACAAATGTATGAAGGAATCTGCATAGAACGGTTGATAAATGCGAACATAAAATTTTAAGAAAACTTACAAAAGGAAATCAGTACCGGCAGTAAATTCATAGACAGGGTCAATACGGGTATCCCGCATACTAACTGTTTAAGAGGACACGCCTAACAATATCTTCCCTCAGTGTGTAGGGGTTGGGGGTGCAGTGGTGTCGGTGGGCAGCCGAGGGAGTGGGGCGTCAGCGCAGGATTTTCCCATAGACCTCCTACCTGTATTACGAGGTACATGTACACAAGACCGTCCGTCAGTCATATTGGCTACACAGGAAAACGTTCCTCCCGCTGATGTAAATTTAATTCCGAGAGTCGGGTATGGACAGTCGATTTTTAATTTGTTTAAAACTCCCCGGGGGTGTCTGACTACCCTCTATACACCGTCGGGCGCTGAAGTCATTGATATGTGCAGCCATATAGGCCTATACAAATTCTAACCAAATTCAGGCCATTCATTTCTACAGAATTAGTCACAGATTTTTTCAATTTCAAACACCAGGAATGTCGTTTAGTTGTTTGTGTTTGGTCCTTGATGAGTGACGTAATGTCTACATCAATAAATGACGTCACAATTAACTGTTACGTAAATAACGTCTATTAGATTCTGAACTCAATTCTCAAATAATTACAATGTATCTTTCTGACGGTACATGCATTTGCATAATCTGTGATAGTTGGCGATAGTAGCAAATTACGAGGTCACATGTCGGCTAATTATAGATTTAAAATCGATAGTGGTGCGTTTGGTTTGTTCACTACATGTACATGTCATAGTTTTATTTCTGTTCGATGTTTGATAGTATTCATAGAAACAGTTGTAGATACATGAGTAAAACTTATCAGCAAATAAAGTTTACAGCAAGCACAGTCAATGAGTATATGAACACGCATTTCTACTGTAGGCTGTTGTGTTGCATTGTACAAACGTCAGCGTTTCAATAACGTCATTTTCTCGATGACGTTACTTTTTTCTCCTTGCGTGATTGACATGGTGCTACAAAAAGTGAGATAAAACAAAAACTATGAAACATATTTGCATTTTCTTTTCAGCATATTGTTTGTGAAAGGTGTCCGCATCCAAAAATGTAAAAAGGTGCAAATCGAAAATTTTGTCATTAAGGCCGGTTTTCACAGAGCGCGGCCCATATATATTTTTTGATGCCTAAGGCGAGATTTGAACCCACAACCTCCAGAACTAAAGTCAGGTGTTCAAACCACTAGGCCACAAACCATCCCTACATGAAGTGTCAAGCCAATCGCTGATATGGTAAAGAAGTGCTCCGCTTCTTGCCATTAATATCACCTGTTTTATAGTGATTTCTATCGATAGACCCCCACTCCGAAATGGTGGATATTGCCGGTAACGTCATGCCGACTTATATATCTTTTAACCTATATTTGTAGCACTTAGCCACATTTGTATCGACTGTACATGAATTATACAACAAGATGAATTGAAATCTATTGTTAAAAATGGCCGCCAAGGGGAGGTAAGTCATCCAAATTATTTTTCTCATATAAATAGGGTTCTTTGTCTTGACGTGATAAACATGTATACCAAATCTGGTTATAATCGATCAAGTAGATCTCGAGTTATTGCGTGGACAAGGATACAGTCATTCAATTTTTTTGAAAATGAATAGGACTGTATATTATCGGGACTTGAAAAATTAGAATTTAAGGCAACAACAGCATATAATTCCAGCACAAAAATATTTACACAATTCCCTAACATTTGATTGGCCCGTAGCAAGTCTCTGTCCAAAATTTATATCCCAGTAAACTCCCACGCCAAACTACTTTCCGTAAACGTGAGGCGCAGTTAAAATAATTCTTAAGAAAACGGAAAATAAACACATTTTCTTGATGAATTTATTTCAAATGCTGGAATTATAAGGAATGAATGGCCTTTTTGTGGAATTTATCGGGGATATAAACTTGGAAAAGTCGCGGGAATACTGGACGAGGCCTTCAAGGGCCATAACTCTGCGAATACGAGATGAATCCGCAACTACAACCCCAGTAGCTCATTTCACCAACATTGCAAAGTATACTTTTCTAGCAAAGTATACTTTGTGGGAGAAATTTTCAATTTCAGGATAAATTTATTAATTTTTATTACCGGTATACTGCATTTATTACATTATCACAGTCAATTTTGCTGTGATAATGTAATAAATTCAGTATAATAATTCTGCATACTTTTAATCATCAAATATATGCAACGGTTAGTTCTATATGAAATAATGCATTTCGGCAAAAATAAATTATTACTCCCTCAAAGTATACTTTGCTAGAAAAGTATACTTTGCAATGTTGGTGAAATAGGCTACAGGTGTACAACTTAACATGATGACAAATATTCCTATTATCCTATAAAATCACGACTAACTCAAATACTTTTGAAGAAAGGCGTGACACAAATTTTGTGACGGATGGACAAGTGGATAAGTGGGCTAATCTTGGTTTGGCTCCTGCTATTGTACATACCCTTTCTAGAAATGTATTAGTCAACGAAATTGTTAAGCGACTAATGGAAAGTTACACAGGTACCGAATGGTATTCCACTGTGAATAGAATGACTAGTTTACGGGGATATGGGGGTAACAAACTTAGGCGTTATAAACTGTTTAAGCAGACTTGGGGGGTGGAAACATACTGTAAACTTGTGTTGCCTCGAACACACAGATCTGCTTTCGCTAAGTTTAGATGCGGCGTAGCCCCATTACGGTTGGAAACTGGTCGTTATGAACAACTGTCTATTGGCAATAGGGTTTGCCCTTTTTGTATGACTCAAGTAGAAGATGAGTACCACGTACTGTTTAGCTGCCCTATATACAACGACATACGTATTGCGCTATACGAAAAAGCATGTTCTATTGAACCACTGTTCGCTGAGATGACTGATGATTCCAAATTTGTTTTTCTTTTCTCGAACTGCAAAATAATACGATTTTGTGCCAAAACCCTTTGCTATATTTTAGATCGAAGATCAGCACTGTTGTACAAATAATACAATTATAGTACCATGTGTGAATTAGTTTATGTGTAAATAATGCAACTATTTCTAATTACAATTTTGTATCCCTTTTAAGGTCTGTTGCATATTGGTGTGTAGTCCTTTTAAAGTTTCAATGGAAACATATTATTCAAGTAATGTATTTTATGTATATGCTGAAATGTAATTATAGCTGCTCATTAAATGAGCCGTCTCTTATAATTCTTAGAGAATGGCAATTGTACATGTACCTGTATTGTTTTATAGCTATGTATTTTATGATGTACAGTTGATGAGACGTAAATAAACAATTGAACTGAACCATGCCAAAAACAATGGTCCCCCCACATATGGGGGGAGACATAATTCATTCAGACAACTTTTCAACAAATTGGGCTAGTTACCAGCCGATTTGCAAGGTAAAGTGTGAATCAGATCTGATTCGTTATTCAGTAGACGAAGCATGCAAGTGGAATCCTAACTCTGGCTACGGACAGTATGGGAGTAGATTGCAGATACCGTTCGCAACTAACTAGTGTAGACCTAGTTACAAACAGTAACTCTTGAAATTGACTCCTGAACCATCCTGCAACTAGTCATTCAAGTGACGTGTAGACCTCAGTATGAACAACAGTCTGCAGGCATATGAAGCATTCTGATCAAGATCTACACAATTGCTGTATATTTATTTAATGTATCCATAATATTGTCAACAACATTGATCATATGTTGATCAAGAGGGTGTACATCATTTCCAGTACCCCACCCCACCCCACCCCCCTCATCCAGTCTGATAAAAGAGACTTTACGATATTTGCCAACACAACATCTAGCCAATCCGACCATGGTTACAATTCCACTCATAGGATTCCTCTACAGAATAACGAATCGGATCTGATTCACACTTTAGCAGTTAATTGTGAGATATTCTATAATGTTTAACTGAAATGAGTGTTAATATTATGAAAATAACATATTCAAGTAATTATGACATAAATTTACATTGTAGTTGACCTAATAAGTAAATTTAAGCTAGAATCAACAAGTGTCCCAGTTAGTGGCAGCCAAATTCAACATGTAAAAGTTATGATGGGGTCCATTTTCTGTAAAGGCAAAAAATAATTTTCTAAACGTTCTACAATGGTAAAAATTGTTTCAGAATTATTAGTTTGTATTAATTTTACAATACTAATATCAGATCTGATTCGCTATTCGCTATGATTTAACTAAGAAAACAAGTTAAATTTTGAAAATCTGTCCACTATTTCTGAAATTGGAAAATTTCCCCCCATGTTAATTCCCCTAGGATTTACATGGGGAAATTGTAATCGTAATAAAATCAATATTGGACCAAATTTCACTAAATAAAAAGAAGGCTCATTTTTTAAATTTCCTTTAATTTAAAATTATCAAAAAATATATTGTTTTTACATTGTTTATATAGCCGTAAAATTTGGGCAGCTTTCGTGAAACAGACAGTAGGTTAATCCGACACGTCCCAGACTGGCTAGTGCATGTCAGATTAAACAAGCTTCACTGTCTATATAATAAACATACATAAGCAAAACTATAGGCGAACAGGAATAATGGTGAAACAAGCCAGTGTACCAGCGTTATTAATGTCAAAACAACACGGGCCCGTTCTGGCATAGAATCCGATGGAATATAGGTACGAAATGGACTGGGTACGAAATTAACTGTGCATACAAAAATGATGTGGTACAGCACACTCGGGAAAATCATAACGGAATAAGTATATTGGGGTAGCAGCACACATATGTGTATTTAGTTTTCTCATTGACGAGCTTGTGAATAAGAGTTAAAACAAGAATATGGCTATCTGATGATCACATGTTTCTTACTGATTGTTCAGTTTATTTGGATGGACTTGATTGTATGGGTCTTTCTTTCCTACTTTTCTCCGTATTGACCACCTACTTCTAGGCGCACCGAAGATAACAGTCTTCGTCACAGATAATGTTAATTGTTGGTGAGTAATGTTCAGCCTGAGCCTAATAACGTGTGTATTATGTAATGTGTTAAATTAGTTAATAACAACTTGAGTGAGTGATAACTTTGTATGTACACACTTATAATACAGTATCCAGCACACTAATTAATTCACACTTGCAGAGATATAAATAGCCTATATATATCTCTGACACTTGTAAGACAACAGCCTACACGGATAAGCAGGCAAACTTGTGCCAGCCTGTCCAATCTGCTTCCAGGCACTCTACAGAACAATAACTGCATATATTACACCTGCGACACGTGCTCTCAGTTTATATTTCCTTTCTACAGCAAGCACACGTTTGTATATATGTACACTTTCCGGCTTGTACTTACTGTCGTCGTCACTGTCACTGTCAGTGGTATGTGACTCATGTATGTGTACATTTTCACAGACCACTGATGGCAGGTATGCTGGGGTCGAGATTAAAGGCTCCACTGTAGTCGTAAGATCTATACTGTCCTTTTTTTCTGAGAGTCGCAATTGGAATGTTGCACGTACTTCTCTAGAAACGGAATTCGAACCCTGACTGTTAGCTGCTCGAAGCTGCTTTTTCCGTGAACGGTACACTGTACTGTTTAATGCGAGTTTTGGAAGTGCTGGATTATTGATTTTGGCAGAATCAATTGAAGTAGAAACGTTATCCAAAATCGGAGTATACATGCACTTCACCACTATTCCTAGGCGGCATGCACTTTGTGTCTTCTGGCGGTAACATAGTGTTTCACTTGGCTACTTTTGATGACGAATGAAAATCCATCCTTGTATATTCCGTGACAAAGTCTACGATATTGGCCAGACAAATAAGACTTAGGTCACCATAACGTACATCACAAAGGCCAAACTTGCAATAAAGTGGAACGCATGGCCTATATAGAGCATGCAACTGCTGCTCCTGAGGTCGTGTGTTCGGGCCTCACCCATGACAGGCGTAATGTTCAACATGGGACAGTATCATGTACTTGAGTAAGACACTTTATCCACATTGCTTCACTTCACTCAGCGGGAGCTGTAAATGGGTGTCCGACTAAATACTGTCTGTTCGGATACAACTGACCCGGACCTTGGCTGATTCGGACTCTGGTCACCTTTCGCCAGCTGATTCGGACCTCGGCTTGGCTGATTCGGACCTTCTTTTTCTGGTCGAATCGGACCATGCATTTGGATGATTCGGCCAACTCTTTGGATGATTTGGACCATCTGTTTTGGCTGATTCGGACCCTAGATATATTCACCGCATTTGCATTACGCACTTCCGGTTGGTAACCACCAGCCTAGACATAGCACTATGGCTTTCACTACCGTTACAGCCATAGACCTCACAGATACCTACTGTAGCGACTTGATTTCAAGATTTGAAATCTGTCGATTATTGTCTAAATACGCGTCTAATGGTGCTAAACCAGCAGTGCAAAGCCAGAAATTATATTAAATAGCCTGTATGAGTTACAATGGGTGACTTGCCTATTAAAATAAAGTGTTTATCGCTCCTTTTGTCCGACTACATAAATTGTACAGTTTACACGCTACTGTCGCCATTTTGCCGAAGAATTTCCGGCAGAATAAATTAACTTCCGTAATTCTGTTTTTAGTCCGGAGGCCAAAGGCCGATTTTGGGGCTTAACTTCGTTTTGAATAACTTAAGTTTTTTACTACTGATTTTGCCTATGTAGACTTTCTAGTTTTATAATCCGACTGATGCAAATCTGTTACCCTTGAGCATTTGGAGAAATCTGCATAAATTCAAGATGGCTGCCACCAAGATATATTGTGCGATATAATTGCATCCCGAGGAGGAAATTAAACCATCTAAGAGAGTATAATGAATGTATTAACGTGTTGACACAAACGGGCAACTTTAAAATTCAATTCCTTAACAGCATATAGAAAAAATCCAAGATGGCCGCCAAACATTTTACATACTTTCACTAATTCGTCATATCAAAGAATATACGTTTTTTAATTATGTACGTGTTTAAAACAATGAATGTGTGTTTTTTGTAACTTTGATGTGAAATTATATACTAATCTATATAACACAAGTCCAAGATGGCAGCCATATATGAATATATTACAATGTACTTGCAACCATATCTTGAAATAAGAAACACTATATACTTGCAATCATATCAGAGCGAATTTGCATACCAATATTGTATTTAGGTATATAATTATTCCAATACATTGGGTATGTATTTAGACACATGTTTCAATCGCATTAGTCCAAGGTGACCACCAAATATCCTATTACCTGATAACTAACTTGTGTAATAAATAGCTTTTGTAATTACACCTTGATATACACCATTAGACAGCATCGGCAATAACGTAAGTCTAATATGGCCGCCGGATATGAATATAGTACCTTATAATAGTAATACAATTATATTATAATATAAGATTTAAACTCGTGCATTCAGTTAGATATTTTGATATTGTTTTGTCTTGTCTTGCCATTACATAGCAGCATTCATACTTCTATTGTTGGCAGGGAGATATATTGTACTTCCCAATTTGTAAAAAACACCAGATGTCGTCGTTTATATCATTGGCTCCAAAATGCTCAATGGTGATTTACTGTGCAACATCGCATGAAATGGCTCCTCTAGATAGTGTCATTAACAACTTGAGTGTCTGGATATAGCAATTGAATAAGTACAAATGGATGATACGTCTATATATTTCTGTCACAATCGGTGACTACGTACAATAACATAGTTCAGACCATCCAGTACTTATTCCAGTTTCTGGCTACCATTACGTGCTTTCAACTTACTTATACAACCACATAGCTGATAGTATTGGCCACATGTTTTTCTTTCTGTGAAAGTAGTCAGTTTCCCACAAAGCGCTGTATGCACATGATGGTTGATGTACACCACTTTAATATCACTTATTACTTTGTAAGCTGCAAGTAATTGATGTGTTTTCAGACCACTATCGCCGATGTAGAGCAACATATTTATATGATGAGGTAAAGTATGTACACATGTACATCAATTTTCTCTGTGTATTGTTTCAAAGATAAGCAATACAAATACTTTATTTTTGTCGAATTATTGTGTAGTTATATGCCATTTAATGAGTTTTACTTATTTAAACATATGACAGAATTCATCACCTGTGAATGCATACGATATGTAAAAACTAAGACATGACGCCGTCAGATATACATAAATGTGGATCAAAGAAAACAACCGTAAATCACAAATATAATAATTTCGAGAAGAACATGGAGATGCTATATATTAAATACCACAGGTAGGACACAGCTAATACAAATGTAATTGATATTATGACAGACAATCTAGTTGTGCCACTACTAAATACTCACGGTAACAAAAACGATTATAGTACATGCAGGCAGCAATACACATGGTACACAACCATATATAGAACGTGACAAACTTCAAAGTACCATACTATGGATATGAGGCATACAGTATTCACGCAATTTGATAGACTAATATGAAAATGCTGTTTGTGTCATCATAATTATATCATTGTTTTCTTATAGTTATATTTACAATATTAGCTTTCAATTATTTAAACCGATACATTTTGTGTAATTAATGTCTTTTTGTGTACAGTATACATGCATTAATCATTTTTGATTCATCATTGCCTTGTATAATACTGTCCTTTTCACTTATGATGGATAGGTTTTGCGGAAGAAATTATATGGTGTTTAATCAGGTTTAACCAACCAACTGGACTGTTATTGACAATACCAAAGCGGCATACTTGTTGTCATGTCTTCGTGTATTACACTTCAATATGATTGTGTTTTTTTTAATGTTTGGACTGTTGGGTAATAGTTGTTGTCCATGTATACTGCATCTCTAGAGCCTCCATTAGCCATATATTTATTTCCTTTGAAATGTAATATTTAATCATTACACGATATGATTGCCATTGCGAGGTAATTTATCTTTATATATACGTCTGCCATGTATATAAGTATCTAAGAGATATATTTACTTATAATCCTAGTAATTATATGCAATTTGTTCAATATAAGGCAACACTATTTTTATATTTGGCGGCCATCTATGATTTCTGCTATTGGTAGTTATCTAATTGTATTCCTAAGTTAGTAAAAACGTTCATAGTATACATAACTTCAGTACTTTTATTCCAATTTGCTACGATATGACATCGATGTGCAATTATATACTTAATTATTATTCTCTGTGATGATCGTCATGGGATAATTTTCTGTATATATGGCGGCCATCTTGGACTTTCGCTCTTCACAAATGTGTCTAGTTACTATCAAATTTACTGTAAGCGTTTATCATGTCAATATATCCAAGATTAGTATACATGTTGTTTTCATATGGAGTGTACGTGGGAGCAGTCATATGCAAAATATCACGTTACGTTTGGCGGCCATGTTGGATTTTTACCATTTAAGAGTGAATTGAAATTTAATGTTGATCACTGATCTCAATAAGTCAAGTAAATCCACTTTCTGCTGTCAATGTATGCTAATACCTCATGTGGAAACAACTATATATGACACACTATAACTGTTTGGCAGCCACCATTTTGGATTTATGCAAATTTCTCAAAATGATCAAAGATGACATAGTGTCATCAGTCGGATTCTTGATGTTGATGATCTGCGCAATCAAAATCGCCAATAAAAAAAATATTTTATTCCAAATAAAGTTAAGCTCCTGCATGGAATGTGCCATACACTTGGCTGCCAGACTATCTGACATCTGAGCGGGAAACCCCCACATACGTCAATCGATTTCATTGGTCGGTTACTTTGCAGATTTCCGATATTGTACCTCGGAAAAAAAAAATGGCGACGGTGATAAACTGAACGTGTTATGCACGCTGTTTTACAAAGAAATGTTGAGAAATAACTAGTAAGGAAAGTAGTTGCATATAAATTATGAATGACATTTGGTGTATTAATATTATTTAAACGTATTGTCAGATGATTTCGGTATCGTACAGTTCACGAAGTGTCAAAATTATGCGCGTATTCGTATCGAGTATTCGAGTTTAGAGTTCGCTATGTGACCCAATGGGATGGAAGCCAGTCTCTATAGCGAAGAAAATAATAAATGAAAAAAGTCAGATAATGAAAAATAGAAGTTAAACATGATATAGAGACATGGCATGTTAGTCTACCACCAGCCTAGCAACAGTCCGCCATGACAGTAGATGACCACAAAAGCGCCGCCATATTAAAAAAGTGCTATCTCCAGTGATATTTTCCAACATTTTCGAACATATAATAGTTATATCAGTGTTAATGTTGCACCTATTGTATCATGTGTGTATATAAAGAAGTCAATTTAGAACGACCGGAAATGAAATAACTTTCGGATAATTTCGGTTACCGATTAAAGTACCCGGATGATAAAACGATGAATAGAGAGTTAACAAAATACATAGTTTGAAAGCATACAGACCGGTGTACAGACACTGTATTCTTGATCGAGTAGTTATAAATGATGCCTCCAGCGACATATTGGGGATATTTGGGGATTGTTAAGTGCACAATTAATACTGCAATATGTTTGGGGTCATTGGGTGCACAAATTTCTTCTACGACATATTTTAAAACTCTCGTTTAACAAGTCAAACTTTCCTGCCGCTGTTAAACTGAATATAGCGGCTATGATGTACTCATATATTTGTATTCTCATTAATTAATCTTGCACGTTCATTCTTAAAAGGCTTTATAATTTCGTTATAAAAAATGTATTTATGATTCATATTAACCAACGCACCCCCACAGGGTTTTTCAATTTATAGTTATGGAGTTTGCAGTAGGCAGAATTTCTTGTAGCATTGACCTTACAGCCTCCATGCATCCCAATTCTGAGAAAGCAGCACACTTTATTTTTCCATTGTACGATCGAATATATATGACTTGCAGCAGAAATGGGGCTTATGTGATGTGTGACCAGTCTGGCTCTAACCCGAAATTTATGTACAAAAATGCGTTACGGACATACATTTCGGGTTAGTATAGCACCTGATCTGCTAGTACATGTATAGTGCAATTCTACAGCAGTATATGGACATGCTTGATATTTATTGCATACAACGAGTTTTTTCAGTGTCCTAACACAGTGTATTAAAACCATATTACATGTACACTAGTATAATAACAACATATCATACAGCAACGATTTGTTGAAGGTTCCAAAACGGAAACGAATGGAAAGTGAAGTGAAAACGATCGTTATGTACAACGATATGCATAGAAACGATTTTATCCCGTCAACACAGTGCGTATGTGCCGTGAAACACACCGTGAAACATTTTTGATATCCTGTCAATACTACCTAATCACTGCGTATGAATATGTGCTGTGACTGGGGATATTTTTTTGCATTTTTAAAGTCATTTGCAGGTGCTGACGGGATAAATAGAATAGTAGGTTAGTGCCGTGAATGGGAAAAATATCTGGCGCGGCACGGAAATGGGATGTGCTCGGTAGAGCCTCGCCCATCCCGTTTCCTAGGCCTTGCCAGATATTTGTTCCCATTCACGGCACTATAATTATAACCTACTATTCTCTATATCCTCTCGGGTTCGGATTTCGACTATTAACACGCCTGTCGTGTCTTTCAATGCATCGTTGCTAATTATAACATTGAAAACGAGGCCAAAACGATGTGTAAACGACAGACACTCGTTCGTTTGCGGAACTAGGATACATTCTGGACTGTATGTTCTCTAGTATGCTACAGCAAAGTAAATGTAATCAGCGCATCTTCAATGTATGATTATGTGCTTACACACGAAATATAATCTAACATTTGCGTTGATGTAATAGAGCTCTATATATGATAATTGTGAAACTCGTTAACTGAGTCCATAAGAAACGACAGCCGTGTTACTTAAGAAATCCAGAAATCCGTAAACTTCTTTAAGAAACATCATATTAAATAATTACTCATTATATATTTCCTATTTATTAAAGGTACATGTCCACTCAGTAGGCACAAAATGTTCTTTAAATCAGAGACATCATCTGGGATATTTTCTGACAAAATAAACATTCAATACCTCACGTATTGATTGGCATTATTATACGTTTTATATCGGACGTAAATTTCCACACTGATATCAGGGGCGATAACAGAGTTTCTTTAAAATGTTTACGGACATTGCTATTTATTCTCTGTATTTATTTGTTGATGTGCAATGATCATACTTTATAATCTGTCGAAAATATTATTATTTTTCAGGTGACGCATTTAATTAGTATAAATAATTAAAAAAAGTGCATGCCTCATTTGAATATGAAAATGAAAATAGCCTGATACCACCGCGAGTCACTATCAGTAACATAAATATTACTAAACGATTATACATGTATTTGTGTTGCGGGACTTGTAATTTTTTTAACAGAATAGTGACACAATTATACACTTATGTAATTCCTATAAAGAACATGTTGTGCTACTGAGTGGACATGTACTTTAAGAAAGTTCAAATAAGACAAGTGAAATGCATGTACATGTAGCTTATATACATTTGTGCCCACATTTTCTGCTATCTCGGGGAATCACGTGTGTTTCATCGAATACATTGCGAACAGTACATAACATGCCATACCCTGATCAGGCGGCACTGGTGCGCTGTCTATTAATTTGCTGTGACTGGAGAAATGGGGCTTATGCCATTTGTGACTAGTGTAGGTCCCGATTAAATAACACACTCCTGTATTCTGATAACGACCTATATTGCTTGTTAGAAGTATTACTGATGTTTCTTTGATGGAATGGCGAACAGTGCAGATCCTGATCAGACTGTGCCAATGCACATGCTGATCTGGATCTACACTGGTCGCAAAACCCATAAGCCCCGAGTCACAACCGCATATGAGCCTACATTGGACGCAACGTCCATAAACCTGGACGTTCGTCCATAAGCCCAATGTTCCGTATTATATACGACAGTGCAGGATTCATTCGGATCGCCAGATTGAGTGCATTCGTCAATTTGAGTGTTGAATTTCTTGTAATTTATTGCATTCATAGATCTTGGTCTGTTACTTCAAGAGTATATTCAAGGGTTAAATGGTATACATGTTTTTGCGACACCTGATACAGTGAAACATTCTAAAACCGGAGATTCACATAGCGTATGTGTGCTTATATGGGTATCATGGCAATGCATCCCTGTTCAGTATGTTGGTCCATGATTACAAAGCACACATACACACTGTATATATCTTGGATAGTTGCGGAAACGTAACGCTTCAAAACACTCCCGCACCGTTCGTAGCAGACATACAGGGATTGTGACGAGGTACAATATCTTGAGTTCATGATCGCGTAGCACATAGCGATGGCTCAGAATGATCAAATGAATGATTCACAGTGAACTCTCTCTAAACCGGACACCCTGGGAGGTCCCCAGGGTGTCCGGTTTAGAGAGGTTTCACTGTGTTTGAGTTTTTGCCATACTGACCTTGGTAGACGTGTGCTCATGTTATGCGCTTATTGTTCATAAACTGTATAGTAATTACGAGGTGTGACAACCAATGCATTGCATCAGGTTTCATAAAAAATAGTTATTAGACATATCAAATGATAGGTACCCGTCTTGGTAAATGTTTATTATAGGAATGAATGGCCTTTTTGTGGAATTTATCGGGGTATAAACTTGGAAAAGTCGCGGGAATACTGGACGAAGGCCGGAAGGCCTCGTCCAGTATTCCCGCGACTTTTTAAAGTTTATATCCCCGATAAATTCCACAAAAAGGCCATTCATTCCTTATAATTCGAGCATTTGAAATAAATTCATCAAGAAAATGTGTTTATTTTCCGTTTTCTTAAGAATTATTTTAAATGCGCCTCACTGTTACGGAAAGTAGTTCGGCGTGGGAGTTTACTGGGATATAAATTTTGGACAGAGACTTGCTACGGGCCAATCAAATGTTAGGGAATTGTGTAAATATTTTTGTGCTGGAATTATGATTAAATGACACTGTGCCTGGAGAATGGGGCTTATGGGATGTGCGACCAGTGTAGCATATGGTCCAGTAGTGCACGCATGTATATAACCTGACAACGATGTATACCGCTTGTTAGAACATACTGGTATTCCATTGATGGAATGGTGAACAGTGCAGATCCTGAGTGCACAGGCTGATCTGGATCTACACTGGACGAAAAAACCAATTTCTCCCGTCAGAAGCACGTATATACTTACTGATTTGTTAGTTAGCTTACACAGTGGAACCTCTCTAAACCGGACACACTGGGAGGTACACAGGATGTCCGGTTTAGAGATGTTCTACTGTAAAATAGACAGATGACTACTTCAAGACACGCGTGGATGCTTTGCGATCATGAACACACATTATAATTGGACGTAAATGGCAATGCAACATATCAGAATTAAGTACATGTACAACCAACATGTTTCTATGTCCGGTTTAGAGAGATTCGACTGTATTTAAGCGTAGGAAGTAGCTTTACAGCCTCCAATACCCGGTTACTCATGTGTATACGGCGATGCCATTTATAACATGCATTTGAAATTATATATAATAGGTGCATTTATTTTTTAATAGTTGCGATTGTGTGTTGATACATGTATGTACATGTACATGTATTAGTATTCAACGAAAATAGTCCTTTATCCCGTCAACACAGTGCGTATGTGCCGTGAAACACGGTGCCGTGAAACATTTTTGATATCCTGTCAATACGACCTGATCATTGCGTTTTCATATGTCCGCTTGTCATACTAGTCGATTCTCCGATTTTGAGGATGCGGCTGGTGTTATTTTTTTGCATTTTAAAGCTATTTGTAGGTGTTGACGGGATAAATCGAATACATGTAGTGTAGATCCTGATCAGCCTGTGCGGATGCACAGGCTGATCTGGATCTACACTTGTCGCAAAACCATTTCACCAGTCACAGCCACAAATACATATAGTTTACGCGAAAGGTTCATCTGCCCTTGGGAGGTTGACAGTAGTAACCTTTCTGAGCATAACTATTTACAGTAATTCATTACATAATCGCCTAATTAGTAATTAGGAGATCAAAATAGTATAGCATTGGCACCAGCACGCAGTGAAAACTTACATAAGTTATATATAGAAACATGTACATTTACTAGGTTATTCGAATATGGGTGAATGCACAGCTGTGCCAGTGTACTCTTGCACTACATGTATTTATAACATTGATTTCATGTTTTACCGATAGATACTACATGTACTTAACCAGACGTTAACAAGGGCGGATCCGGGGGGGGGGGGGGGTGGGGGGGGGGGGGGGGGGGGTTGCGGACCCGGGGAGTGCGTGCTTTAAACGGCCAGAACGCAGGGAATGTGATGTAAATATCAAACACTTTCCGGGGGGCATGCCCGCGGACCGCCCTAGAAGTCTTCCGAGACGAAAATACAGAAAACTATTTCAATTAAGAAGTTCCCGCCCCCTCCCCACCTAACCCGAAATCCTGGATCTGCGCCTGATTAAATACCGTTTCATGATTACAATAATGCAGCGTATTGATTTCGTCAACGCGACATGCGATACTGCGCCGTTTATTACGGCAGCTTGAAAGGGACATGCGCACTTTTTTTTCTATGTCGCATTTCCACGACATAGCATCTCGTTCTCACGAGATAGCATCTCGTTACCACGAGTTAGCTATGTCGTCCCCACGACATAGTATCTCGTTCCCTCGGGATAGGATCTCGTTCCCACAAGATAGGATCTCGTTACCATGAGTTAGCTATGTCGTTCCCAAGAGATAGCATCCCGTTGCCACGACATAGCTTCTCGTTATCACGACATAGCATCTTGTTCCCACGAGATAGCATCTCGTTACCTCGAGTTAGCTATGTCGTTCGCAAGACATAGCATCTCGTTCCCTCGAGATAGGTAGCCAATGAAAATGAAGCATAATTACCGCCATCATATTAGTCCGACAGCCGGGAGCTTACCTTGTTTTGATTAACATAGTTTTTTATTGACGATTTTGCTTGTCCATGCCATCCACATCCACAATCCGGCTGATGACACTCTGTCAACCTTGAGCGTTTTCAGAAATTTGCATAAATTCAAAATGGCCGCCAAACTGATATAGTATGCCGTGTGAGGTATTGAAATAATTCAAGAGCGTAAAGTGAATTTACTTGACTTATCAGATAAGCGGTCAACATTTTTGATATTAAATTCAATTCACTGTGACATGGAAAAAATCCAAAATGACAACCAAATGTGACATATTTTATATATAAC
Organism: Conchocele bisecta; assembly: GCA_029237695.1. Taxonomy (NCBI): domain Eukaryota; kingdom Metazoa; phylum Mollusca; class Bivalvia; order Lucinida; family Thyasiridae; genus Conchocele; species Conchocele bisecta. The sequence goes on along the minus strand of CM055265.1, from coordinate 194,186,781 downwards.
TACTCTCACACTCTATATCAAAGCAAACATGATACTGATATTGGATGTATTGACACAATACACGCTTTCAGTACGTCCGATATGTTCGTAGACAAGTTGTTGAACAGGGGAAGTCCAAGATGGCCGCCACATATAAATATAGTATCATATAACAATAATGTCAACGACTGATAATTAAATATATAACTACATATTAGCGCCATATCGTGGTAAATTGGTATAGATGTATTGTATTTAGGCATACACTGAACGTTTTCAGTAACTTAGAAATATAATTAAATAACTGTGCCAATAGCAGAAGTCAAAAATGGCCGCCAAATATTTAAAAAAACAAGTCACGTCGCCTTATACTGCGCAAATTGCATAATAATTACTGGGGCTGTTGATTAATTTAAGATTATTAGTATACATATCTCAGGTTTATGGACACATTGAACGTTTTATGTAACTTTGAAATGCAATATTAGAGAATTGTGTCAATAAAAGAAGCCTTAGATGGCCGACAGATATAAATTACCTTGCAATGACAATCATATTGTGTAATGATTAAAATATGAAATGTCACGTTGACCTATTTCAAAGAAAACACACATATTTATGTCAATCTTGTGTTCTTTTGTAACCTTGTTATGTAATTAGATACGTGTTCCAATAGTAGAAGTCCAATACGGCTGCCAAATATAAATTATAGCAATCATCGTTTAATAATTAAGTTATATAATTAAGTTCAGTCCAGCTCCATTTGGAGCACACTGTTTTAGCAATATTTTACTTGTGAATAAAATAACATGTTATATAACTTATTTATACATGTACGCTCACACATGTGTCACTACATGTAGCAGACTTTCAAGTTGGTATTCCAATATAACTAGATTACCTTATAGTAACAATCAAATCGTTTATAATAGCTAGTTTTATATTTATATTTTTTGTTTTTGCAAATAATGCTTTTCTTATGCAAATATATATTTGTTATCATACCAATGAACCTGTGAGCCAATATAACCATGCAATTCCATACGTTATATATCAAAAGTTCTTTATATTTTATAAAAACAAAAATCGGACAAATGGTGTAATGTTACAGGTATTGACAAATAAATGTTCAAATGGAGTGTTTTTACAATGCTTGTGTTCCACTCTTCTGGCGAACACCACATGCATCCACTCAATTAGTGCAATTAATTCACTTAGCCAAGATGTTATTAATTTATGTACCCGATTTATGTACGTACAACTGCGTATGAAGCGCTAACCTATGTTTAGCCTATGTTTAGCTGTTGCGTGGTTTAATGTGTAACATATGGATTATCATGTCAAGATTGCAACATTTCTACAAATGTATGTCAATGACGATCGCATACTAATGACATGATTATTAAAATAGAGAACACAGTAGAAAAGTGAGACACATAAACCCATGAAAAGAAGAAACCAACGCAATAAATACTTCCTAATAAACAAATATTATGCGCACATCGGTGGTCGCAGAACCGTCAACTCGGCACAAACATGCACTCCACGATCATCGGTGTACGGTCCCAAAACGAAAACAACAGTGCACGCACTACATACACAGTATAACAAATGCAGAGCAAGCACAACAAAAACTATTCCCCCAATGAACTACTGGTAAAGTAACAGGAAAATCAAATCTCAATGAAGTACAGTACACGGAGACATGACAAGAAGGATGCCACCTTGAACAGAGCAGTGCATAAAAGAGACCACTTGGATGGTGGAACCTGGTTAACAAACCTCCCGCTTACCTCGCCATCATGCTTCAAAAGGGCAGCATCATACAAGGCAATCAAAAAAGAATAATATATCATACGATAAAGACAAACTAATCACAACGAAATACACAGTATACATGAAATGAAAGTTAATATTGTAGCTCTAACTATAAGAACAGAAGAAGATATGATGACACAAAAACCTAGCCGCAAGGGATGACAGTTACGTTGTTCCGCATTGTCATATAAGTATAATATATTTCATGATTACTGCACTCCTTATATCCTTTGTATGGTACATTAAAAGCTGTCATGTTGTATATATTGTTGTGTACTATGTGTATTGCTGTCTGCAATGACTATAACAGTTATTGTTACCGTGATAGAGTATGTAGTAGTGGAACAACTGGAATTAATGTCATACATATCATTTACATGTGTATTAGTTGTGTCCACACTATGGTATTTATTCTACATTATATCAGTGTTTTTCTCAGAATTATTGAATTTGTGATTAGATTTGATTTCTTTGTTCAGCATTTACGTACTCTGACGATTTCATATCTTATTATTTTAAAATATAATATGCATGCCCTCCATATTGAGATTTATGTAATAAAATCAACTGCACATGTATGTCAGACGTTGAATTCCGACTTATTATTGAAAAGAAGAATGTTATAGAAACATTACATTATTTCATCATACAAATATATTTTGCTCTACCTGATCAATAACAATTTGAATTTCTATCAATTACTTGCAGTTTACCAAATGATTAGTGATATCAAAAGGTTGTACATCAATCACTATGTACATACCGTCCTTTTGTGGAAATTATGTACATTTCGCAGAAAAAAACCTTATGTCACAATGTAATACTATCAGTGGGAGTCCTTCGTTGCTATGCATGTTAAACTGGTTTAAATCAAGTAGTGTTAGCCAGAAACTGGAATAAGGCTAATGGAAAGCTGGAAATATATAGATGTATCATTTGTACTAGCCAGGTTAGCCATTTCGTGTGATTTCACAGTAAACATGTTGAGCAGTGAAGCTTTTGGAACCAATGGTATGAAAGAAAACCTCTTGTATTTATTCAAATTAGTTTACTGCAAAGTTCCACACTACATGTTCCTGCCAACGCCCCACTATATAAGTTTGGTAGCAATCTTGGATTTGGTGTCAGCATGAATGTTGATGTGGAATTGCAAGACAAGAAGGCTTTCCAAAATAAACTCAATAATCCAACGTATATAACCAAATGTAATATTTTAAATATTATATCAGTATATGATTACTAATATAATGTACTATATTATTATCCGGTGCCCATTTTGGACTTCTGTTATTGAACGTTGTATAATGGTGTATATTATCTTAAGAAAAAAAATCATCATGACTTAATACTTAGATGTGACATCCGAGTGTAATTATATAAGCTATTTGCTACAATAATATCAATATAGTTGACGGCCATTTTGGACTAATGCTGCTGAAACAAAGATCTATATGCGTACCTAAGGTACTACACTCATTGTGTATCTAAATACAATATTGTTATGCTCATTTGCTCTAATATATGGTCTGAGTGCAATTATATATGTTTTCTTATGCCGAGATACGATTGCACGTATAATGTAATATATTTATAATTGGCGGCCATTTTGGAGTTCTGCTATTTAGACTATTATTCAATTTCACTGTACAGTTACAAAAACAAACACTCATTGTTTCAGTAAACTCAAGATTATAAAAAGCATACTCTTTGTTGTGACGAACTAGTGAAATTACGTAAAATAATCACATTTTGGCGGCCATATTGGATTATTTCCATATCTCAGTTAAGGAATTGAATTTTAAAGTTGCCAATTTTCATCACTATGTCGAATATACCCAGTTTACGCTCTTAAATTGATTAATTTCCTCATGTGAATGCAACTATATGGCACACTATATGGCAGCCATCTTGAATGTATGCAAATTTCTCAAAGCGCTCAAGGGTGACAGTTTGTCATCAGTTGGATTTCAAAACGAGAAGGCCTGGACATGCAAAGGCAGTAATAAAAAAGTATGTTATACAAAATAAAGTAAAGCCCAAAATCGGCTTTTGGCTGCCGGATTATATTCAACTCTGGCTGAAAGAAATATGGCGGTCATTGTGCTTCATTTTCATTGGCTACCTATGTCGTGGGAACGAGATGCATGCTATCTCGAGGGAACGAGATGCATGCTATCTCGAGGGAACGATATGCTATATCGTGGGAACGAGATGCTATGTCGTGGTAACGAGTTGCTATGTCGTAGGAACGACATAGAACATAAATTGCGCATGTCCCTTTTAACCTGCCGTAGTTTATGTATGCGGTATAAAAAATATAAATATTGATATTGTGTTGTCTCCGAACATAGCAAACAGCAACAACGTTAAACATAGGAACCGGCTGAGAAAATGGACCTTACGTGCTGAGGCATAAACAGTCGGGTTGACATGTACTAATATGTGGCTGTGACTGGAGAAATGGGGCTTATGGGTTTTGCAACCAGTGTAGATCCAGATCAGCCTGTGCATCCGCACAGTCTGATCAGGATCCGCACTGTTCGCCATCCCATCAATTAAACTCCCGGCATACTTCTAACGAGAAATATAGATTACTATCATGGTAAAGGAGTATGCTATTTGATCAGGCGCTACACTGGTCATAAATGCCATAGGCTCCATTTCTCCAGTCACAGCCACATATACGTAATTGAATTCGCTGCAGTGGGTAAGACACTACGGCCATTATGTAAATACAATACTGTATTTCAATACATTGGACTACAATATAATACAGTAACAATGTGTGCACAGTGACACCAATCCATAGTGCATGTATTTTAACCCTTTCACCCCTAAGTAACTGAATGGGCTGCGATATGTTAATTTTACAACCAATCCAATCATCGCAAAATGATTTTCGGACTATTCCATTTATAAAAAAGGGGGTATTTGTTGTTCTCAAAAATGAAAATTACTTTCAAACAGTGCAGATCCTGATGAGACGGCTCGTTACGAGCCGGCTCATCTGGATCTGCACTGTTTGCATAAACCGACATAGCGGGCTTTCGGGTTCAAATGGTTAATTTCGAATTACAATGTATGAGCGGTCAAATGAAAATAGTGCCATACCTAAATAGCAATACTAATCTACTATTACTAAATATAGTAACACAAACAGTGGACTGTGGATTCGCAATTGACATTTAATCGAATATTATTGATAATTCATGAGGATGTGAACTATCGAAGCGGTAATGTTGGAATGTTTACACAACGCGTATACAATGTTTATGTTGTGACACTAAACACACACATGGTTATAAGTTATATTCGTTCAAGTTGGTGTAATATAATTAAATGGGTCAACTGTTCTCTGAAGACGACATTGTTAACAAATCAATGATTCTGTTCACTGAAATCATGCTACATATGTATATAGCTGAATAATAATATACGTCGTCGTAGGACAAGTGTTATAATTTATAATTATTATGAATAATGCACGGTTGCTGAAAAATAGTTTCTTTATTTTAACCAGTTAATATATTTAGTATGGCTAACCGGAATATGGTGTTTGTAAAAGCGGAATTACACCGCGCGTAATATCTAACGTTTCCCAAGCTCTCTATATAATATCAATTAAATTGAAACCCATCTAAATTAAGCACAATGGGGTCCGCAGGGTGCCCGGTTTAGAGAGGTTCCACTGTGTACACAGTTCATGGACGTTCTGAGTTCACGTTACACCGGCTAAGCAAATGTTACAACCGGATCAAGTTTGTGGATCTTGCTCAATCTGTAATACGTGAATTCCTCTGAGTTTGCGTTATTTTATTGACATCGAGGGTCATTTTCTCACTTGAAACTCCCATTAAATTATTAAATTGAACTCTACATGTGGTCGTAACATCCGAATACATCATCGAAAATACATTCAGCCACTGCCAGTACGCATGTGGTTACCACATGTATCATTGCTATACTGTATAACAGGTTGCACTTTACAACTATAGTATATAGACAGCGTCGTAAAGAAAACAGCATTCCAAACGTTCTCAGAAAATTATGTCAACTTTCGACGTCATGTACAGAAAAAGAATTGCATTAAATATCGGCGAAAAAACAAGTAATATTTGTAAGGGATGTACTTGTAGAGTTGGACATATATACCTATATAATTCCAGCACACAATATTTACACAATTCCCTAACATTTGATTGGCCCGTAGCAACTCTCTGTCCAAAATTTATATCACATTAAACTCCCGCGCCGAACTACTTTCCGTAACCGTGAGGCGCAGTTAAAATAATTCTTAAGAAAACGGAAAATAAACACATTTTCTTGATGAATTTATTTCAAATGCTGGAATTATAAGGAATGAATGGCCTTTTTGTTGAATTTATCGGGGATATAAACTTGGAAAAGTCGCGGGAATACTGGACGAGGCCTTCCGGCCTTCGTCCAGTATTCCCGCGACTTTTCCAAGTTTATGCCCCGATAAATTCCACAAAAAAGCCATTCATTCCTATATATGGACAGACATGATTCGATTGCTCGATGTGATTACGTATCTAAAGCACTGTACACACATGTGGCTGTGACTGGAGGAATTGTGTAGTGTACTGCATTCGCACAGTCTGATCAGGATCTGCACTGTTCGCCATTACACCAATGACACGCCGGTCATGTTCTTAACAAGCATTATAGATCAATATCAGACTACAGTAGCCTATTTCACCAACATTGCAAGGTATACTTATATAGCAAAGTATACTTTGAGGGAGAAATTAAGGATACATTTATTAATTTTTATTATACTGAATTTATTACATTATCACAGCCATTTTGGCTGTGATAATGTAATAAATTAAGTATAATAATTCTGCGTACTTTTAATCATCAAATACATGCAGTGGTTAGTTCTATATGAAATGATGCATTTCGGGAAAAATAAATGATTACTCCCTCAAAATATACTTTGCTAGATAAGTATACTTTGTAATTTTCATGAAATCGGCTACAGGTGTGTGACATTTGATCAAGAGCTACACTGGCAACAAATTCCATAAGCCCCATTGCTCCAGTCACAGCCACACATGTGTTATAATGATGTGAATGATCGGGCACTGCATATGATCTCTCATACGTGTCTGTGACTGGAGAAATATGGCTAATGGATTTTGCGACCAGCGTAGCTCCTGATCAAATAACACATTCCTGTAATATGATAGCGATCTATATTGATAAGCATGACGGATGTTTCTTTGACGGAACGGCGAACAGTGCAGATCTTGACGAGAATGTGCGGATGCACAGGCTGGTCTGGATCTACACTGGTCGCAAAACCCATAAGCCCCGTTTCTCCGGTCACAGCCACACATGGCTAAGTGTTCCATATGATGAATACAACTACAACCCTCAACTATCCTCATCATATAGGATAACACTGTTACGGCTGAGTCTCCACACATCACATGTACTCACACTCAGCCCTTTTCACGGTCTTATATACCGGCTTCGTGCGATAGGAGAATGAACTAGTTACATGTAGGTTAAATTAACTGCCTCATTGCCTCATTCATTTAATGTACATATTTCGACTGTATCGCATATATTAGTAACTTCGGAAACCAACGGGCCAACGGTCATTGGTCCGACACATTTTTGGGCTCAAATGCCCGGGTTTGGAAGATCATCGAGCCAATTCCTCGTCAAAGTAAAACATCGCAAACATTCGAGATGACACACTTTCATATAATATTATGTTAATTTACCTGCGTACTTCAAACGTATTCTTTAGACGCTTAATGAAGCACAGCAGGTTAGCTGACTATAAGTATTTATATATAGTCCACTGATTTGGTGTATCAGACACACATTGTGCTGTCGTGTTGTCAAGTTACATAACACACGTGGTTCAACTAGAGTTTAACTCACAACGTATAATGACATACTCTACAATTTAGATGTACCTCTGCATATTGCTCATTATCGTTGAGTAGTATCCTTAATATTGATTTTTCTTATACATCTATAAACTAACCATCAAATACCACACATTTTGCTATTTCTCGTATGGATGTTGTGGGACCTATTTTCGCATAACATGCACCCATTCTACTCTGGATGTGCATTATATTAAAACTATAGGTTTGATTTTTGTTAAGATAGATAAATTCAATTCCTTGTGACCAACCTTGTGGTGACGCAAAATGTCAACGGCTGGGATTGAAACCGCCTCACATGACAAACATTTTCCGACATACAAAAAAAATCCATAAAACATATGCTTACAACTGATGTAAATGAAACATTAACATACCTGTGAAGCAGATTAGTACATACATTGATCATCTACATTACTCCAAGATGGACAAAAATAAAACGATTTAATGTTTATTAGTCTATTTTCGACAAAACAAATGACGGTATGGTAAGTGACTCAAACCAAAAATAAGTAAATACTAGTAAATAATTCCAGAACAAAAATATTTACACGATTCCCTAACATTTGATTGGCCCGTAGCAAGACACTGTCCAAAATTTATATCCCAGTAAACTCCCACGCCGAACTACTTTCCGTAACCGTGAGGCGCAGTTAAAATAATTCTTAAGAAAACGGAAAATAAACATATTTTCTTGATTAATTTATTTCAAATGCTGGAATTATAAGGAATGAATGGCCTTTTTGTGGAATTTATCGGGGATGTAAACTTGGAAAAGTCGCGGGAATACTGGACGAAGCATTCCGGCCTTCGTCCAGTATTCCCGCGACTTTTCCAAGTTTATACCCCGATAAATTCCACAAAAAGGCCATTCATTCCTATAATAACAAGATAATAAATTAGTAAAACCCAATTAGCAACATGAAATCAGCAATCACGGTTATCGTGATAGGTTAATATAGCATTCTGATGCAGCACACTAATAGAGGGTGAAACAAATGTTTACTCCCTGTTAGAACTCAAATACAAGGTGCCTATGTTTTTATTGGTCCGTACTCGGACGGCCTCGAGACAACGGACTCTCACGAAACAGTCAACCGATTTATATCATTTCCGCCAAATGCAGAAGTTAGGCAAATGTTAGCCCTCCGCAACGATATATTCCCCGATGCGCTATGTCAACACGTTTTCGAGCCAGTAGATATTATTTTGTTCAACAAAAGTCCGCATTTATCTTTAGTCGTATTATTTCGGTAACATTTTTCGAGCCTATACTACTATATGACAGCGAAAATATATGCTTCAAACTACACTTTTACGTCGTCCGGGTCCGATAAGAAACAGTTTGCGTCGAAACAACATTATTTCCAATGGGTGCTATGAAACGGTACCAGCTGACGTGTCACCTGGAAAGTCAAAGAAATAAATGTGCCCGATGTCTTCTTACTAGAGACAAATGTGGAACTTTGTTGGAACAAAATAATCCATAGCTCGAAAACACGTTGACATAGCGCATCGGAGAATACATCATTGCGGAGGACTAACATTTGCCTAACTTATGCAATAGGCGAACATGATATAAAAATCGGTTAATTGTTTCGTTGTCTCGAGGTCGTCCGAGTACGGCCCATAAAACATACAGGAACCTTGGTATTGTGTTCTAACAGGCAGTAAACATTTTTTTCAACCAATATGTTCGTATCTTTTCGGTATATTTAATGTATTTATAGACCTTGGTCCGTTACTTCAACCTGTGATACCATACCATCAGAAATCATTGTTTTCTTCTCTGGACTGAACGTAACTACAAGTTAACAAAGTAGAGCACACTCGCTAGACATTAATTAGTGAGTCATGTAGTACATTCCCACTTAATTTCATTTGACTAATCCGTAATACTAGTATGTCACTAAAACGCATACTAAATAACACACTCCGGTCGTTTCACTAAACTTTGTACGACTAAAATGTTCGTAAGTGCAAAACTATGATAGTCTGTAAATTTCACATTAGCATTGTTTTCTTGTAAACAATTACTGGATTTACATTTATAGAGCATAGCCTATGTCCAATAAATGTAAATCCATCAATTTGAATTTCCAGACGATCCTAAATTTGCACTTATGAACATCTTAGTCGTACGAAGTTTAGTGAAACACCCCTCTGGGGCGCCGTTTCACTAACTTCTTTCGACTAAAAAGTTCGTAAGTGCAAATTTAGGATCGTCTGGAAGTTTCAATTGGTGGATTTTCATTTATGGAGACATATGTTTTTCGTCCATTCTTTATACAATGTATAATATACCATACAAATTAGTATGTCCGCTAATTGTAAATCAATGTTTTATTTGTCGGGCAAATAAAACATTAATTTACAATTAGCGGACATGCTGATTGGTATTGTTATACTAGCTTTTATGTCAAACGTGAATTATGTCAATCTTGGTTAGCGTGTTTCCTTAAAAGTTTAACGGAGACAACTATGTATTCTCTTTATTCACTGTTTGATGGGCAATGATCATACTATAGAATATGTCGATAGAAATATTTACGCATGTGACTCATTTAATTCATATACATTTGTAAATATTTTAATAATATCCTGCTTCATTTGCATATAAAAATAGCCTGATACAAACGCGCGTCTCTATCGGTAAATTAACATTTACTAAATGATTAAATCAGTATAACGGACACTCGTCATTTTTAAAACGGATGGAATAGTTACATAATTATGCACTTATTTAATTCGTATATTAAAGAAAACATGTTCCTAATCGAAAGGACCACACCTTTAAGAGAGAGCGTTTAGTATTCACTGACCGTCTAGATCATGATCAGACTGTCGGATGTTCGAGCTAGCAAATCAGATGATAGACGCACTGGTGCTGTACTCCGCGCCGGCGTAAAATGTTTCACGCCGAAAAATGCAGCGGTTTACTGACTAGATGCCACTCAACTCTCTCTAGCGTAAACGCATTTTTCATCTAGTATCCGGCGCAAATTTATAAAATGTGTTTATGTAGTATCGTCTGCATGTAGATGAATGGGAATTCGTTGGGAATGCGGCGCCTATTTCGACGTGAAACATTTTACACCGGCGCGGAAAGCAGCACCAGAAAAATACAGGCACTACGTCACCAGCAACCAGTGGAACGGTCCCCAGTGTGTCCGGTTTGAAGGTGTTCCACTGTAATTCAGACAGGTTAGCGCTTCATGACACATTCTAGTGTTTTGCAATCATGAAAAGTAATTGTAATCAGAGATACATAACAGCGAAACACATCTAAGTGAAACATTTATGATTTCCGGAGTGTCCGGTTTAGAGGGGTTCCACTGTACCACGTTCCATGACATCTAAAGTGAACGGTAGTTTATAGAACATACATTATATATATATAATTCCAGCACAAAAATATTTACACAATTCCCTAACATTTGATTGGCCCGTAGCAAGTCTCTGTCCAAAATTTATATCCCAGTAAACTCCCACGCCGAACTACTTTCCGTAACCGTGAGGCGCAGTTAAAATAATTCTTAAGAAAACGGAAAATAAACACATTTTCTTGATGAATTTATTTCAAATGCTGGAAATATAAGGAATTAATGGCCTTTTTGTTGAATTTATCGGGGATATAAACTTGGAAAAGTCGTGGGAATACTGGACGAATGCCTTCCGGCCTTCGTCCAGTATTCCCGCGACTTTTCCAAGTTTATACCCCGATAAATTCAACAAAAAGGCCATTAATTCCTATAATAATGTATATAATACTACACTGTTTACGTAAAATAAAGCTATTGACGTTATTGACGCCAACTACGTTCATACTGCATATATACGAGATACGATACGTCATGACACTTTATACAATGAACTATTAAGAAGATTTAGTCGGATTACCGAGAACAAATCGATGATTCTCGATGTGAACTATTCATTATTGATGTGGCCTCGAATTGGCAGTTCGATCTTTAATGTGATACTGCGTGCATGCCTACACGTATCAGTAATATCTAAACAGTGCTGATGGAATTGTGATATATTCAGGAATGCATTTCATCGAATTGTGATATAATCAGCAATGGATATCATGGTGATATATTCAGCAATGGATATCATCTAATTGTGATATATTCAGCAATGGATATCATCTAATTGTGATATATTCAACAATGTATATCATCGAATGGTGATATATTCAGCAATGATAATCAAATTGTTATATATTCAGTAATTAATATCATCGAATTGTGATATATTCAGCAATGGATATCATCTAATTGTGATATATTCAGCAATGTATATCACCGAATTGTGATATATTCAGCAACGGATATCATCTAATTGTGATATATTCAGCAATGGATATCATCTAATTGTGATACATATTCAGTAATGGATATGATCGAATTGTGATATATTCAGCAATGATACTCGAATTGTTATATATTCAGCAATGAATATCATCGAATTGTGATATACTAGCACTACCTATCATCGAATGGTGATATATTCAGCAATGAATATCATCGAATTGTGATATATTCAACAATGGATATCATCTAATTGTGATACATTCAGCAATGGATATGATCGAATTGTGATATATTCAGCAATGATACTCGAATTGTTATATATTCAGCAATGAATATCATCGAATTGTGATGTACTAGCACTACCAATCATCGAATGGTGATATATTCAGCAATGAATATCATCGAATTGTGATATATTCAGCAATGATAATCGAATTGTTATACATTCAGCAACGCACATCATCGAAATGTGATATAACAAACAATGCATATAGACGTGTATATTATAATAAGTACGTGTACACGTACTCTTATGGATAAACGGCGGGAAACGCAAGTAGTGTCTGCTGATTAAACGTTTCAACTTATTTCTTGAAATTAAAACATGTTTGGCAGCAAATAAGAATCGGAGACGATTCTCATGCGCTGTCAAACATGTTTTCATTATAAAATTGAAAATAATAAATAAACAACAGACGACACAATTTAAATCAACGTACTAAGGATTAAATCACACACGTACACGGATTTATGGCACTCATGTAATATTATACAAGCGTCGGATTTAAAATGGGACCTTTGATGTATTGACCAGCGTAGATGCGTTTTGATCACCCGGTGTCAACACGTTCGATGGCCAACATGTGTATCGTCTTCCTGTAAATTAGTTTTTGCCTGAGGCTATATAGCTGACGCTATGATGCTCTGATTGCAAATGGTTGTCGATATAAATGTTAGGATTTAGGCTGCAACTGATCGAAAACTGATTGGCATGTAAATAAATACTCCAATATTCTGACAAACACATACATATATGTACAAGTGGTACATACACATTCAGGCGCGTAGCTGCATTAAGGCACTGCAGGCCTAGGCCTGCAGAATTTTCGAGAAAATGGAAAAAATAATGTGCCAGAGTGCATCATTTACCTTCCAGTTTCGATTTTCTTTTCTGGGCGGGCATGCCCCCAGACCCCCCTAGCATACTCTACCAACGCTGCTCGAAGTCGTCAACCGGGCCTGCAGATTCAAATTGGCTAGCTACGCCCCTGACATTCATTATGTTTCAGGATTACATGTGTATTTAAATTACGATTTATTTCGGTATGTGTGTGTATTTTCGAAAGTTTAAATTCTAGTGTTTGTCCGTACAGTTTCAGCATGTAGGCACTAGAATGTGTAATCCACTCGTCTTTTATGCCCCGCATTGTCTCAAACCGGGTGTAATGTTTGGTATATATAAATGCTTGATTTATTTGCGACTAGCTGCAAACAATACGTTTGAAACACAATAGACGAATGCTTACTATATGCATATTTTTTTATTTTGACGGTATTGCATATGCTGGTTTGCTTTCCATTGGCGTCACCAGCAGTTTTGAAAAAAGGGGGTTTAACTTACAGCTGCGAAGCAATTGAAATATGTAAGGGGTCCAGTGGTTGCCACTGGACCCCTTACATATTTCGGTTGCTTCACCAGTCAAGGTGTATGATCACGTGGTACTAACAACAACAACAAGTATTGAAACTTCCAGAATCCATCTTTCCAGAATCCATCTGATTCAAAGTACGTATTATTTTATATTGTCCTTATTACGTAACGGATTTTGATGAAATATGGCGCATCAAACGCGTCTTGTTAAGCTGCACTTGGTGGCCTCTGTATTTTCGCCCAAACTTATGTCGTTTTTGCGAAGAATCGATTTCCGTGTCTACCGACACGGAAATAGATTCTTCGCAAAAACGACATAAGTCTGTGCCGAACTCCTTGGACCACCAAATGCAGCTCACGAAGACGCGCTTGCTGCGCCATATTTCATCAAAATCCGTTGCATATTAAGGAAAATATCAAATAATATATACTTTGGAGTGGGCGACATTGTTGTTGTTGTAACCACGTGATTATGCACCTTGGCAGTCACAGCACCGGAACGCGTTTGATTTCTAGAAGCCAAATACATGTACTGCTTTCGGGAATGTTTGCACAAAGAGTTTTGCGTCAATTTAAGAAGCATATTTCTGAAGATTTTTATATTGCCGTAATTTTGGCGTCGATTGACTGTAATTTGTTAGTAGGGCATTTGAATAATATAATGTCTACTCTTTCATGCACTGAAAATGTCTATCGCGGACCTAATGTATTTAAGCAAATTATTGCTGATACTTAATGCATGATACATCTCAGACGAATGTACTTTAATAAGATTATGTTTTACCTGTGAAGCGTTCGATCATAATTATAAGTTAGCTGGATGCATTAGCATACGCAGAGACGTTGTGTATGGTGATTATTTCGGATATACATCAGACGGGTATAGTGAGTTTGGATACACACCCAACTACTACTACTGAATATTAAATGAACTGGGTGCGTTAACACATGCAAACAAGTTATGGTGATGATGAGTTCGGATATAATTCAACTAAGGAAAACTGAGTTTATATAGACACATGCAACTAAGACTGAATAAGTGAATTGGATGCGTTAACATATACACACACGTCATGGCGATGAGTTTAGTTTAAACATAGCTTATTGCATATAAGTACAATAGGCTTGGGCTACAAGTTCTCACAAAATTAGTTACAGCCCTTACCCAAGTATTACAACAATACATCAATTTAACAGCAATGGCGATAAATATACAGGTATATGTACATGGGTACAGACAGATAATCGTGTGGTATAATATATATGTTTGCATAATGTACGAAAAAAAACTCGGATAGAAACAGGGAGAAAAGGTGTATATTGAGAGAGGAGATTGGGAGAAACAATGAAAGAGTTATGTGTCACAATGCACATATATATATATAATCTAATTCATCGATAGATTATTTTCAGGTGGTAGTGGGTGATATTGGCAAATGGAAAATATCCGATGGTGCTTGCGTTCCAGTAGTTGCGGAGGTAACTCTTTCAATCTACTCCCGTACCGTCCGTAGCTAGCTACGGACGGTACGGGAGTAGATTGCAAGAGTTACCGTTCGCAACTAGCGTCCCAGGCATCCACATATCGTGTTACTGAAATATTTTCGTTGTTTTAATATAATCTTGTACAGCTTTAAAAATAACAATATTGCACTCGTTGTTTTCTTCGGGTATGCCATGAAAAATCATATGTGCGTTTAGAGGATACAATTGTCGCAGTGACTGGCATACAATTAGACGCTGCACATGATATTTATTACATTCAAAGAAGTAAAGTTCTGCATCCTCTACAAGAGTTTCTCTGATATGGTTATAGCAACGATCACAATTAAGACTACAACATTTATTTGGAATTATTGCATGCATAACTGACAACAATCGATATCCTACATAATAATATGGTGGTATATTATATTGAGTATATAGTTGTTGGGCGCATGATGTTTTGAAGTGTCTAAGAATATCTACATTTCTCAGCAACGGATCAGTTTCGTAGTTTTACCGAAGATGGTGTAAACATTTGTTATATTTCCAGTCATGTAGTGGCCACATTTAAATCAAATTGATTTCGATGATTGTAACGCGCTATATTATTAACAGTAGATAGGTGGAATTAGGTTAGAAATACAACTAGGTACTTGATTATTATTGGCTTTGTACAGTAGCGCTTTTCTGCTCCTTACCTATTTGTATATACTAATATCGTATACATATCGTAATCGTATAGTATTGGTATATTTAATGAGCATATCGTATGATCATATAATATTGGTATGTTTGTACCGTATCATCGTATAGTACAAACGTACTATTCGAATATTATACAAACATACGATATCCGTTCGTATATACGATATATCCGTACGGATATGGTATGAATATACCATAATCTGGTATGTTTGTACGATACAATCGTACAAACGTACGAGTTGAATGGTATATCTATACGATATTGGTTGGTATGTACGGTACAAACATACAGTACGTTTATATTATATGCATATCGTATAGAAAACATATCGTATTGGTATAGTATACGTATAGTATTGGTATAGTACGTATAGTATTGGTATAGTACGTATAGTATTGGTATAGTACGTATAGTTGACCTGCAGAAAAGCGCTACTGTACATGATATACATTTTTGGATACAACGTCGAACAAATAGAAGTTGTCATCCAACTTCTTGCCTTAAGTTGTCGAGAGATACTGACCGTGTCAATCCTGTTACTATTCTCGCGGCTTCATTCTGATTTTTTTCTCCAACGAATCCTTTTCATATTCTGTACACCCATTGCAGACGGATGAAGCATATTCTAGTGAAATAGTGAGCTTACGTTGACACTCTCCGATTAAGACTGAATAAGTGAACGTGATGCGTTAATACCTGCAAACACTCGCACTAAGACTGTGGTATACAACATAGTATGGGTTGTGGGAGCAGCAAACCGGACCCGGCGGCTGGCGGGACAGCCGGCAATGTAGATCGCAGCGAATACCACCGTCGGCACCCCGGCTTACACAACCCCGGCGATGGACTCGATCATACAGAGTCGGAGGTGTCACGTGACGTTCGAGGTTTGTATAACAGTAACCCGAATTGTCTGGCTGTAACCCGAGTTGTCTGGAGGTCGCACTGTGTGACTGCCAGAACTTGCCGATTAATATACACAATTACGCATTCTGATTTTCAAAAATATCCCCGGGATGATAACTCGGCAAAACACTCCCGTATCGTCCGTTTTTGTTTTTCAGAGTTACGTTTTCCGCAACTAACTAAGCAATTCCAACTCCCTCCATACAACGAAGTCCTTCAACATGCTTTGTTCAAATCACACGTCCCTCTAAACTGGAATACAGAGGGCCGTTTCACTAAACATCGTATGACTAAAATGTTCGTAAATGCAATTTTAGGATCACCCGGAAATGTCAATTGATGGATTTGCATTTAGTGAACATACATATAGGCTGCATGTGCTCAATAAATGTAAATCCAATAATTGTTTACAATGTCAAAAAAACATTGTTAATGTGAAATTTACAGACCATCATAAGTTTGCACTTACGAACATTTTAGTCGTACGAAGTTTAATGAAACGGCCCCCTGGTTCCGCCCCTAATTCATGCAACCATCTCTGATCTGCTCTTTCCGTGTTTGCAGCGCCGGTGAATGATGAGCCGGAACTTCTACATGTGACGACAGTTGACCTGGTCGTGCCGTTCAATACGAAGGACCATCACACGGCGGAGTATGACGTCACCGACGCCGCCCATAACGACGACAAAGTCTCGCATCTCGTCGTGCGCAGGGGCCAGCCATTTGAGACGGTGGTTACCTTTAACCGGCCGTATGACAAGCAGAAAGATGATCTCCGACTGACATTTCAATTCGGTGAGCAATATGTGATTATGGTTATAACATGTATCTGTAATTTTAAAGCTGGTGACCAGGACTAGTTGCATACTTATATCATGTGTATATTACACACTTATTTCATTCCTATAAAGCCCATTGTGTGCATAATCGATGGTGTTCTAACTTTAATACTATTTTCTCAAACAGGGAAACGCCCCCTTGTGTCCCGGGGTTCGCACGTGGAGTGTATCCTATCGGAGAAAGACGAACCCAAAGAATGGGGCGCCCTCATACAATCCAGGAACGGCAACTCGCTCCGGCTGAAGGTCATGACCCCGCCGACGACATTGGTCGGCAAATGGAAGCTGAGTATTGACGTTGTGAAGAAGGCGGATACTGGCGTCACGGTGTACAGATATGACCATCCTGACGCCATATATTTGCTGTTCAACCCCTGGTGTAAAGGTTAGCTGCACAAATTCGCTATGAATTTGATATGAATTCGAAATTGGGCCTATGTGATATGTGACCAATATAACTCCTAGTCGAATATAGTTGCGAACAGTAACTCTTGCAATCTACTAATATATTGCTAGAGTTACTGTTCGCAACTAGGCTGAATAGCATACTCATGTAGCCTGATAATGTTCTATATTGCATGGTAGAAGAATTGTTGGTTTAATTGATGGAATGGCGAACAGTCCAGACACAGGCTGATCAGGTTCTACATTGGTTGCAATATCCACAAGCCCCATTTCTTCAGCAACAGTCACAAATGTTTGTTTTCACATTTCAGCCAATGTTACGATACGGCTGATCTGGATCTACACTATTTGCCAATACATATGTGATCTTATTTTTTATGAGTTTCTTAGTCATTTATCTAAGGTGATAATGTCTGTTCGTGATCGTTTTAACCCGTAATTTAGCTAGTGGTGAAATTATTTTTGTAGTCCAGTATTATAGGGTTAACTGTATTGTAATTTTCAAATTTGTGGCGTACATCAGAAAATGATAGGTCGGAAAATCTGTTTAATGGCGACGCGCTAGCGGAGCCATTAAACATGTTTTGCGACCTATCATTTTCTGATATACCCCGCAAATTTCAAAATTACAATGCGGTTAACCTATTTCTAATGCACTCCTTTACTACTGGCGTAGGAATACATATTGCAATAATTTGCGACCGTTCATCAACAATGATATAACTATAATGTATGACCATCAGCCAATCAGATTGCGTGATATTTATAGAGTGCATTAGAAACTATTTTGAAGCATGGCAGTTGATTATTATTCAGGCTTGACATGCATGCTATGTTCATGCCATGTTTGGCATAGTCCATTTTAAAGTAATTTGATTGGTCATCAATGTCAGGTCTGGGTAATATTTGTCCACTCAAATAATTCAGTCCATATAGCTTGCCAAAGCAACATCTACCTGGTACATATGTCTCAGCGCTATTTGCGATACATTTACATTGTTGGGACCATATCCCGAAATATTTCTTGTACATTTTTTATACAAATAAACATACCGGTTGAGAGAAGGTGTTTGGTGATATTTTGGAACAACTTACGTGACCCCAGCATTTTCCCCCACATCATGAGCTAGCCAGGAAGGGGTTATGACAATGGCGCTCAACTACAAAAAGCACGTTAAGTAAATTCAATATATGCTGATAAACTAAGCAACGTGACATAAAACCGACAAATTTCGCCAACTCTACTTATTATTCGCGCTACTTTCTATACTAAGCCAATAGCTGGGCTGCTTTGTGCTCCAATTAGTTCACCATATTACAACGTTTAACTTCAATAAGTTACATATTACCAGATTTAATTTCGACAGGACATTGAAAATCAATACTCGAATGGGACATTGTATTGCATTGTACACTTGGCTGAACTATAAGTATGTTATTGTTCACATATTGGATTTTTCAGGAAATAAATGCTGCAGTCGCTAGCGCACCCTCGCATTTAATTCCTTAAAAGTCCAATATGTGAACAATAACTTATACATTGTATTATAATACGGATCATGCTTTTTAACGTTGGTCTAGGGGGCATTACTCGTGATTTTCCAAAGCGGTAACCTTTCTATGCGACTGGTCGATACTTACAAAAGACCTGCAGCCGAATTTACCGAAATTGCTAAGTATACTTATCTAGCAAGGTGAACTTTGAGGGAGTAATCATTTATTTTTCCCGAAATGGATTATTTCATATAGAACTAACGACTGCATATATTTGATGATTAAAAGTATGCATACTTATTATACTGAATGTATTACATCATCACAGCCAAACTGGCTGTGATAATGTATTACATCATCACAGCCAAACTGGCTGTGATAATGTAATAAATTCAGTATAATAACAATTAATATGTTTATCCTTAATTTGAAAATTTCTCCCTCGAAGTGTACTTAGCAAGATAAGTATGCTTAGCAATGTTGGTTAAATCGGCTACGGGTGCAGACTTGTTAGATCATCAACATTTAATCAAAACCGTCCAAATTAAATGGTCAATGGAAAAAAGTGTGCTAAGTTTATAAAGGATTTGACCCCCTTCTTCGACTGATCCCTTCCAGTATCATATCCTAAAATTGCTGACAGTCCCTGTATTCTTCATACTGAAGTCCGAGTCGTCCACCTGTGCTCCAGGTTAGCGAATACCAAATGGTGCGAAATCGCCAAGGGGGTAGTCCGGTAGTCCGGTATAAAACAATAGTGCGGGTGTTTTCAGATCACAGGCACAGTTTGTTTGCAAATATTGATCCATTATTACCCGCTTTCACTTGAGGAACATTTTGGGGTGCTTTCAACACCAGTTTCAGCAAAATGTGTAGCATTTAAAAGAAAACACTGAACCTGTTGGTCACGTGATGTAAACAGAGTTTCCGTGGCCAAAGAATGTAAACAATATTGGGGGACATGACGAGGTTTGATTTTTTTTCATTCTTAGGAGTAAGTGAACCTATTGTTTAATTCATGCAGTACCATTACAGACTGGCTGCAGGTCATGTACAAGTAGGTCCCACAGCATCCATACGAATAGTAAAAGTAGGAGAGAGTGGCCTTATTGGATGGGATTCGGTTAAATTATATAGTAAAACTATATTGATGTGTTCTAACCTTCACATCACATGTTCTATACATTCTATGTATTTTCTGCAGGATAATAATAATTCTCAAATGAACATATGACCTTGCCACTACAATATTGACTTTAGAGCATTATAGGAAAAGCAGCTGTAATTCAATATTCTTTGCATAGTTATGTTCTAACTATTATATGCTATTTCAGCCAGATAAAAATAATGTGCACTTTCCGCCAAATATTTACATTATCGTTAATAAAATCGCGGATTTTGTTATGATACAAGGTCATGTCCGACCAAAGCTAGAAGCTTTGTTGTTCATATATAGTTATACCGATGAAAACCGAAATAAGCCGAATGCCTGTGCTTCACATATCCTCAAATCCTGCCAGTCCTTGTATTCTTCCCTCAACAACTGACAGGTGAAAAGGGATGGGCCGTGGCCTATAGGATATGGCATTGCACTTCAATACCAGAAATTGTGAGTTCAATTCTCACCCATAGGCGTGACAAATACTTACTTATTGGTATGTCGGATGAGACTTTAGACTATGGCCCCGTCTCTATATGAGACACGCAGTGTGATTCTGTACCTTCGGACATCTGCGTAATTTCATGAACTACGTTTACAATAATTTACAATATTTTCCGTAAATGGCGTCAAAAGTTAACAAAATTGTCAGAGTACATATATTCCGCATGTATTCTGAACATTTTGTCAACTTTTGACTGCACATGGTGTGTCTCCTATCACATTAACCGTTAATTCCATTCACTTTATTGTATACAGATGACCAGGTCTACATGCCCGATGATGGTCTCCTGAATGAGTACATACTCAACGAGACGGGAAAGATCTACAGTGGCAACTCCAAAAATATTTCTCCGAAACCCTGGAATTTTGGGCAGGTACTGTACATGTACCCGACTGAAATCGGCTGTTTATCCACATTAAATCCAGCACATATTCATACGCACTGTCGTCAAATGTAGTTGTTAAACACATAGGCAGTTTGAAATCATAGACACCGTTTACCTGCAGAATGCCAAGGCACTTTGTGGTATGAACGAGCAAAGCCTCTTTAAATCATACCCAATTTTACCCCGATGTTAAATATCTACAAGGTAGGACGCTCGCCATCTTTTCAACCAACGGAAGTGGATTATTTACCTTGATGGAATGGCGAACATTGCAGATCACGATCTTGATATACACTGATCGTATCACTCACAAGCCCGATTTCTCCAGTCACAACCAGATAGTAATAAATAGAGGATATTCATATTTTTGCAACGAATATGACATATATGTTCATCGAGTGGTGTGGAATGTCCATATTTCACGGAAATATGGACATTTCACACCATATATATGACATATTCGTTGCAAAAATATGAATATTCTATTTATTATATACCGCTCCATGGAAATTAGCAGTTTTTTAGACTGTATACGGTAATGAATGTGTGTTTTCAGCCTATATGCAGTCCGGCACTGCAGATGCGCGTTATGAATATAGACAGCGGAAGTAGTCCTATTTTCACCGGAAAATGTTTATTTCATCGATGAGAACATATGACTTTTATTTACATCGTATAACTATGTATTTCATGGGTAGGTATATAATAAATTATACGTTTCGGTTTCACTTCAGTTCACTGACGATATTCTGGACTGCTGCCTATATCTGCTGGAGAACTCCAGAATGGTGGACCGACTCCGCGGCAACCCCATACAAGTGTCCCGCAAACTCTCCGCTCTCGTAAGTACATGGTCAACCCATGAACATCGTCTCCATTGCTTGAAAAGAAAATACAAAATACCACAAATACGTGAATCATAGTAATGAAATTCATCACTACTAAAACAGTACGTTGTCAAGTCGTGTACGTTCGCTTCACATATATAATACGTACATGTACATATAATTCCAGCAGCAAAATATTTACACAATTCCCTAACATTTGATTGGCCCGTAGCAAGTTTCTGTCCAAAATTGATATCCCAGTAAACTCTCACGCCGAACTACTTTCCGTAACCGTGAGGCGCAGTTAAAACAATTCTTAAGAAAACGGAAAATAAACACATTTTCTTGATGAATTTATTTAAAATGCTGGAATTATAAGGAATGAATGGCCTTCTTGTGGAATTTATCGGGGATATAAACTTGGAAAAGTCGCGGGAATACTGGCCATTCATTCAATCCTATAGTATACATCCGCCTTAGTGACTTGTATACATATTCAAGATGGCGATCGTCTAACTTCAGGTGAATTCCTCGGACGATCGCGGCGTACTGACGGGCAACTGGTCAGGTGACTATGGGGGCGGCACGTCCCCTTTGGCCTGGTCTGGAAGCGTGGACATACTCACCCAGTACTACAAGACGAAACAACCCGTGCAGTTCGGACAGTGCTGGGTATTCTCGGGGGTACTAACCACCGGTAAGCTATGCAATAATATGTACACCTATACATTCATAATGGCAACGCCCATTCCACGTACTGCGTTTATATCCAAATACAATACATTAGACCCACGTGCCGTAGAGCCTTGCTGTTGATTGGTTAAAGTTCGTTTGACGTCCATAAATTCCACGAGGTTGTCAATAACTGCACGCTATTGACTGGCAACGTCGCAGTTTGAAACTATCAGAAAATGCAGTGTAATTATATGTAATAAAACCATGAGCTGTTTTTTTTACTGGGGTGTACACTACATTTGATCTGTTTAAAGCTTGCGAAGAGTCTTTCGGACTCCACGCACTTTAAACAGACCAAATATATTACACACCCTAGTAAACGCAACAACCCATGGTTTTATTCCTTAACTGAGAGCGCGGCTTGTCCGTACAGTTTGTATGTATAGTGGGGTCAGCGTGTAAGTGCACACACGAACGAACACGACAGGTTGGAACCAACCTGTCGTGTTCGTTCGTGTGTGCACTTACATGCTGACCCCACTGTACCAGGAGATAATCCGCTATCTACTATGCACTGGCGTCATTCCCATATTATCCACTGGTGGCATGACATAGCAAATACCAGGGCGTCTTTTCATATCAAGTTTATCAGGCAATGCTAGGAAATGCGTAGGAATTCCGAGGCTTGCCGAGGAATTCCTACCGTTTCCGAGCCGAGCCTGATAAACTTGCTATCAAACGACAGTAGCCTGGTATTCTATTTATCAGGTAACGTTTTATGCTCGAAAATTATCACATATGACGTCGTTATCTATGGACAGAACGCGGACTTGTTTACGTTACGTCATTACACTGATAACTAACCACTGGTAAGCTAGTTGCAATACTGAAAGCAATACACTACCTACTACGCACTGGCGTCATACCCTTAGTTTATACGACTGCCGTTGTTTGGCAGAGCTCATAACCGTGTGCAAACGTAGAGCGCGTGCGGTTTGACCATGACAGTAGACAATGCGTAATGCATGTGTCTCATGACGTTCAAACCTTTCGGGCTCAACATTGGGGCTATTACTAGAACGTGCCATTACGCCATCTGACCAGTTCTGACTCGTTTTGAAATTGATGCGGCTGCATCACGTGACGTGTACTGCGGCCCTGGACAATGTATAAATAAATCAACTGTTTGAATGGAGCAGATTATCAAAGTACAGAACGTACTGCATAAATGCTCAAATTGCACGATATTTCCGACTGAAACGTAACAATAACGTTCGACAATGTCCAGCTGTGTAAACGTTTGCCGTGGCACGAGGGAACTGTTTGAACCGTATGGGGCAAACGTTTTCACACAGCTGGACAGTGTCGAACCCCATTGTCTCTACTGGCGGAATGGCAATAGTTTCCACGCCGGCGTTCGTATGCTACCCATTATCGCCATTTGTATAATCGCTACTGGTGCCATCCACTGGTAACATGGTAACTTCGTATAGTAACAACTGACATCATATATCCATATATATAGTTTCGCCCCGACAACTTTATAAGGGCTCGCTAAACTCGCCCCAATAAAGCTGTCTAAGGCTCAACCGAATATATTTTATATTTGGCGGCACTAACCATGTATTTACTATATCATTATTAGTTTCCACTGACACCATTCCTATTGTCTGCACTGGCGTCCTCCCTGTACTATCCAATTGTAAAATCTCAATAGTCTCGTTTCATTCACTCATGTATCAAATGACGTGATACCATGCTATTGTCAGGTTCGGCTCGGAAAAGGTAAGAATTCCTCTGCGAGTCTCGCAATTCCTACGCGTTTCATAGCCTTTCCTGATAAACTTGACAAACACATTAATATGGAACTCCCAGACCTAGATCAATACTCACCGACGTCATCCATGTAATCTGTGCTGCTGTATCATTTCAAGTGTGTCGTGCGCTGGGAATTCCCGCAAGAAGTGTGACGAACTTCGCGTCTGCGCACGACACAGATGGCAGTATGACGATAGACGAACACTATGACGCTCAGGGGAATCCCCTGAATAGTATGAACGGTGATTCCATCTGGTAGGTACTCAACCGCCCGCAGTGGATGTAATTTTTTTTATTTTTTATTAATTTGTTCCCACGAAATAGCAATTCGTTCCCTCAATTTAGCAATTCGTTCCCACGAAATAACAATTCGTTCCCATGGGAACGAATTGTTAAATTGAGGGAACGAATTGTCATTTCGTGGGAACGAATTGTTAATTCTAGGGAACAAATTGTTATAATTATCGTGGGAACGAATTGTTAATTCGAGGGAACGAATTGTTAAATCGAAGGAACGAATTGTTATTCATGGGAACGAATTAATAATACTAATAAATCCATGTCCCCTGCGGGCCTCCGTAGGTAGGTACTCAACAAGCGGCGTTAAACTTGCCCAGCAATCAACGTTTCCAAACATCTATAAGTGGCAACCTCAACTTGCAATCAAGCAGTTTAATTGGCACAGCTCAGGCTCAGCCAACCAATCTGCTTGATTTCAAGCACAATATCAAACATTTTGAAAACAATCAATTGACAACTATTGATAATTATCCCGTCAACACAGTGCGTATTTGCCGTGAAACACGGTGCCGTGAAACATTTTTGATATCCAGTCAATACAATTTTTGCATTTTACAGCCATTTGTAGGTGTTGACGGGATAAATAGAATAGTAGGTTAGTGCCGTGAATGGGAAAAAATATCTGGCGCGGCACGGAAACGGGATGTGCTCGGCAGAGCCTCGCCCATCCCGTTTCCTGAGCCTTGCCAGATATTTTTTCCCATTCACGGCACTAACCTACTATTCTCTATCTATTGACAAGATAAACGGTGGTGTAAATTCAATCTCAACTTGCAATCAAGCAGTTTGATTGGCAGAGTCTGAGCTGAAGCACACGTTTTTCTTATTTATGAAAACGAACTTACATCTAAACATTTGTTACATTTATTTAATGTGTTCAATAACTAAAAGTTCGTGGAACTACGGAGCCCCGTTGGGGATCTAGAATTCTTTTTTTTATTAATTCGTTCCAACGAAATAACAATTGTTAATTCGACGGAACGAATTATTATTTATCCCGTCAACACAGTGCGTATGTGCCGTGAAACACGGTGCCGTGAAACATTTTTGATATCCAGTCAATACTATTTTTTTGCATTTTACAGCCATTTGTTGGTGTTGACGGGATAAATAGAATAGTAGGTTAATGCCGTGAATGGGAAAAAATATCTGGCGCGGCACGGAAACGGGATGTGCTCGGCAGAGCCTCGCCCATCCCGTTTCCTGAGCCTTGCCAGATATTTTTTCCCATTCACGGCACTAGCCTACTATTCTCTATATCGTGGGAACGAACTGTTAATTCAAGGGAACGACTTGTTAAATTGAGGGAACGAATTGTTATTTTGTGGGAACGAATTAATAAAAAAATATCCATGTCCCCTGCGGGGCTCCGTGTGGAACAGACAGGCGTGTTTATGTTTTTCTACATGTGTAGCTGTGAATCGGGAAATTGGGTTTATGGGTTTTACGACCAGTGTAGATCCAGATCAGCATGTGTATCCGCACACTCTGATAAGGCTCTGATCTATTCGCCATTCCACCAATGAAACACCTGTCATGCTTCTAACAAGCAATATACATTTTGTCCAATATAGTCCATGACTGGAGAAATGTGGATCCAGATCCACCTGTGCATCACTTCATTATAGGAATTAATGGCATTTTTGTGGAATTTATCGGGGTATAAACTTGGAAAAATCGCGGGAATACTGAACGAAGAGATAAAAAAAAAAAATCAAAAATTCTTTTTTTTTTTTCTTTTTTTTTTTCGAAAATTGTAATTTTTTAGGGCTTCGTCCAGTATTCCCGCGACTTTTCCAAGAATATATCCCCGATAAATTCAACAAAAAGACCATTCATTCCTTATAATTCCAGCATTTGAAATAAATTCATCAAGAAAATGTGTTTATTTTCCGTTTTCTTAATAATTATTTTAACTGCGCCTCACGGTTACGGAAAGTAGTTCGGCATGGGAGTTTACTGGGATATCAATTTTGGACAGAGACTTGCTACGGGCCAATCAAATGTTAGGGAATTGTGTAAATATTTTTGTGCTGGAATTATTTTCCAGTAGTTTTTGTTTGTTTCGTTTGGGAAGCTCCCACAAATCATCGGTTTACTTGTCGCAGTTGCACTTGTACCACTGGGGGCCGTTTCACTAAACTTCGTACGACTTAAATGTTCGTAAGTGCAAATTTAGGATCGCTGGAAATTTCAATTGATGGATTTACATGTATTGTGCATACATGTAGGCTTCATATGCAGCCTATGCTCAATACATACAAATCCAATAATGAATGTTAAAGGCACATAATGTTCTTTATATCAGAGACATCATCTGAGACATTTTATGGCAAAATAAACATTCATTTACCATTACCCCACGTATTGATTGGCATTATTATACATTTTACATCAGACGGAATTTCCACACTGATATCAGGTGCGATAACCTTGTGTTTCCTTAAAATGTTAATGGACATTACTATTTATTCTCTGTATTTATTGTTTGATCATACTTTATACTATAAGGAAACTTTTATTTTTTCAGGTGACGAATTTAATTAGCATAACTAATTAAACAAGATCACACCTCATTTGCATATTTGAAAATAGCCTGATGCCACCGCGAGTCGCTATCAGTAAAATAAATATTACTAAAAGTAAATGATTATATCTGTATAGCGGGCTGGTGGTATAGTGACACACTTATACACTTATTGAATTCATATAAAGAACATGTTGTGCCTACTGAGTGGCCATGTACCTTTAATGTGAAATTTACAGACTATCATAATTTGGAATTTACGAACATTTTAGTTGTACGAAGTTTAGTGAAACGCCCCCCCCCCCTGGGGCACGTTTCACTAAACTTCGTAGGACTAAAATGTTCGTACGTGCAAATGTAGGATCGTCTGGAAATTTCAATTGATGAGCATAGGCTGCATATGCTGTCTATGCTCAATAAATGTAAATCTGATAATGTTTACAAAAAAACACTGTTAATGTGATATTTACAGAATATCATAATTTTGCACTTACGAACAGTTTAGTCGTACGAAGTTTAGTGAATCGGGCCCCTGATTTGTAGGAATTTCCATGTCTGGAACGACGTGTGGATGGCGAGACCTGATCTACCTAAAGGTTACGGAGGATGGCAGGCGATTGATGCCACGCCGCAAGAAACCAGTGACCGTAAGTATATGAGAAACGCCATGTGATTTTGTACCTTCGTAATTTCATGAAATATGTTTACAAAATTTGCAATATTTTCCTTAAATGACGTCAAACGTTGACAACATTTTCAGAGTACATGCGGAATATATACATTACAAAATTTGCAATATTTTCCTTAAATGACGTCAAAAGTTGACAACATTTTCAGAGTACATGCGGAATTATATATTCCGCATGTACTCTGAAATTTATTTTCAACTTTTTACTTTATTTATGAAAAATATTGTAAGTTTATTAAAGGTATTTAATGAAATTACGCAGATGTCCGAAGGTACAAAATCACATGGCGTGTCTCATATGTATAATGTATGGCTGTGATTGGAGAAATGGGGGCTTGTGGGATGTGTGATCAGTGTAACGCTCCTAATCAGTTAGCACACTCTTGAGGTATTGAAACGATCTATATTGCTTGTTAGAAGCATGACGGGTGATTCATTGATGGAATAGCGAACAGTGCAGATTCTGCACAGACGAAGCTCGGGCTACACTTGTTTCAAAAACCATAAGCCCAATGGGGGGGCGATGGGGCAGGGGTGCGACGGGTGCGTACGGACCCCCCCCCCCTAAATTCGCCGAGGTCCGCTATTGTTCAAACAGTAATCTCAACAAATTTTGAAATGCATTAATAAACAGGTAATTTGCATGAAAATATGACAATTTACCACCGTTGAAATCCGAATTTAAATGACATAAAATGCAGAAGAGTGCATTTCAGGCCATCTAGGTTTAAACAATTTCAGGGGGGTGCGTCAGGGGCGAGCCCTATGTAGTGATGCGAGTACGCTAGGGGGCTACCCCCGTAGCGTACTCGCGCCACTACATGGGGCTCGCCCCTGACGCACCCCCACGACGCACCCCCCAATAGAAAATCCTGCGTACGGGCCTGCATACATCCATCGCTCTCATAGTTAAACGGATACAAACATGAAGAGTACCGCCCCCACCCCCTCCAATAAAATGGGTAGCAGAAACTATATAACAGGGTACCGACTTGGAACAGCCAGTGGGTAAAACAGCCCGCATGGGCTGTATACATCTCACTAATCCCCGGCCGCCAGAGACCGTAGGACAAGTACACAATGCAAACAAGAGCCCAAGTAACCACAGGTATAATTTGTAGCCGATTTCACCAAAATTGTTAAGCATACTTATCTAGCGATATCTAAAGTATACTTTAAGAGGGAGTAAAATCATTTAGTTTTCCCGAAATACATTATTTCATATAGAACCAACGGCAGCATAATATCAAAATGTCTGTGATAATATAATAAATTCAGTATAATAAAAATAAATAAATGTATCCTTAAATTCAAAATTTCTCCGTCAAAGTGTACTTAGAAAGATAAGTATATTTTGCAATTTTGGTGAAATCGGCTCTGGACGACAGCATACCTAAAGTAGCCCGTAGAGCCAATATAAAGTGAGATTCAAATTTATCCCGTCAACACAGTGCGTATGTGCCGTGAAACACGGTGCCGTGAAACATTGTTGATATCAATACGACCTAATCACTGCGTATGAATATGTGCGGTGGCTGGGGTTACATTTATTGAATTTTAAAGCTATTTGTATGTGTTGACGGGATAAATAGAATAGTAGGTTAGTGCCGTGAATGGCAAAACATATCTGGCGCGGCATGGAAACGAGATGTGCTCGGCAGAGCCTCGCCCATCCCGTTTCATAAGCCTTGCCATATATTTTTTCCCATTCACGGCACTAACCTACTATTCTCTATATAACAGGCAAGCATATAGTGGTAAACACATATGGAACGCCAAATATACATAAACTCAAGCTCAAATAATTAATTCTCGATCTAAATAAGTAGAGCTAGCATTCAACATGTAGAGCTAGCTCCAAATGATTTAGATAGCTCTTCAAATTATTTGCAGCTAGCTCTAAATATTTAATTATACCTCTAATTATTTAGAGCTACCATTAATTATTTTAGTTTATTTAGATTTGGCGCTCCTGGAATACACTCAAATAAGTATTACTAACTCTAAATAATTAGAACTAGCATTAACTTTTTAGAGCTAGCGTTACTTATTTGAGTTTATGTGGATTTGGCGTTCCTGCTACAACACATAAACTCAAATAATGATTGCTAGCTCTAAATAATTATAGCTAGCATTAACTATTTAGAGCTAGCTCCAAATGATTTATAGAGCTCTTCAAATGATTTGGAACTAGCTCTAAATAGTTAATGCTAGTTCTAATTGAGTTTGTGTAGATTTGGCGTTCCATAAACACAGAGTGTACCAAGCACACGTAGGTGCACTCTATGTCTAGCGGCGGGCGGTACCCCAACATTATCATAAACACACACATTTCACAACCTTTTGTCCATAATCTTTCTAAACATAGGTCGTGTGCAGGGCTCCAGATAAGGAATTAGTAATTGAGTATTGTCACTCCATCATTTCTGAAACGATTGGGTATTTGAAAATTGTAATTGGGTGAAATAAAATAAAAAAAATTCGTGGAAAAAAGTAAGAAAAACATGCTATATTTGTGGTCGGTTTATTGTTTTCTGTCGCATGATAAAGGTACCACACTATTTAATTGCTTTTTGATACTCGCGACTTCTGATTTCAATTGGGTTTTTGGCAATTTTAATTGGGTATTTAAGCAAATACGCAGCTTATTTGGAGCTCTGCGTGTGCAAAGCAACATGGGTTATCATTAGAATGCTTACAAATGACAACAGATGGCAGGCGATCGTCCGTAGATAGTCGGACCATACAGTATGATGTGTGTCCTACATGGACGTTTACTGCGTGGCTCTTTGGGCCCAGTGACGTTGTTTACCGGGTATATGTACCAATATTATAGCATTGCTGACTTACTGTATGGGTCCTATGCCATTGCTGGCCATATACCAGTAGCCTATTTCACCAACATTGCAAAGTATACTTTTCCAGCAAAGTATACTTTGAGGGAGTAATCATTTATTTTTTCTGAAATGAATTATTTCATATAGAACTAACTACTGCATATATTTGATGATTAAAAGTATGCAGAATTATTATAATCAATGTATTACATTATCACAGCCAAAATGGCTTTGATAATGTAATAAATTCAATGTATTACATTATCACAGCCAAAATTACTGTGATAATGTAATAAATTCAATATAATAAAAATTAATGAATTTATCCTAAAATTGAAAATTTCTCCCTCAAAGTATAATTTGCTAGAAAAGTATACTTTGTAATGTTGGTGAAATCGGCTACTGCATTATAACAGTAATGCCTTACTATAACTAGATGTCTACTGTTCGGGCGCTCGGTCGTTGTTGACCAATCACAATGCATGGATCCGAGTTGCTAAGCTAGCCAAAATTAGGCTCCGCCCACATAGTTACCTGTTGCTACCTGGCCACAAGCTATCTCCAAAATGGCTGCCAACATGCAGCATCCCAATGCTAGCACATATTCTTTAGAACACATTCCTGCTAATATCGCGGTATTTTTCTCGCCAAGAAGTGGGGAATTGTCTACAAAGGTGAGTGAGACGGGCTTACAATACTATATACAATGTTTTATTTATGGAATACTGATTATCACTGCAGAAAATAGGGCTAAACCTAAAGTTGATGCCAAGTGCTGGCGATCCATGAGAAAAAATGAGCAACCCATCAAATAAATAGCTTATCCAGCATCCTCTTTCAACTAATAGGAAATAGACTACACACCGTAGGTTTGGTAGAGTCATTGCCAGAATTAGGTCACCTGATGCAATTGTGTAAACGCATAATAGTACAATAGGGAACCTGAGGAGCATAATAACATTGGTGCCTTCATGCAACCAGATATCTGTATTATAACACAACTTACTGTAAACAGACATATACCAGTAGTATACAGTTGGTACCGTACTATAACCAGATGTCTAATGTACGGGCACTATGTCGTTGTTGACCATATCGGGTTGGTGAATACCAGATATCTACTGTATGGGCCCTATGTCACTTTTGGCGGTATAGAAGTATTATAAACTTGGTGTCTTACCATAACCAGATATATACCAGTATTATAAATTTGGTGTCTTACCATAACCAGATATATACCAATAATTCCAGCACAAAAATATTTACACAATTCCCTAACATTTGATTGGTCCGTAGCAAGTCTCTGTCCAAAATTTATATCCCAGTAAACTCCCATGCCGAACTATTTTCCGTAACCGTCAGGCGCAGTTAAAATAATTCTTAAGAAAACGGAAAATAAACACATTTTCTTGATGAATTTATTTCAAATGCTGGAATTATAAGGAATGAATGGCCTTTTTGTTGAATTTATCGGGGTATAAACTTGGAAAAGTCGCGGGAATACTGGACGAGGCCTTCCGGCCTTCGTCCAGTATTCCCGCGACTTTTCCAAGTTTATACCCCGATAAATTCCACAAAAAGCCATTCATTCCTATAGTATCATACATTTGGTGTCTTACCATAACCAGATATATACCAGTATTATAATATGTTGTCTTACTAGGTGTCTACTGTATGGGTCCTATGTCACTGCTGGCGATCAAGCGAGGGGAGGTGAACCTGCCTTACGACGGACCGTTTGTGTTCGCCGAGGTGAATGCCGACAAGTTCATCTGGCAGTTGGACGCCTACGGGGCGATGAAGAATATCTCCAAACAGACAGATAGGTACCGTGTTCTTCTGAGTATATGCTCAATGTTTACGCTCAAAATCAGGAAGAGAAGAACTCTACAAGATATTATCTTTCGTTCCAATCTTCACCCTGTGTATTTCTCTACATTCATATAAATTATTATTCAATAATTCCAGCACAAAAATATTTACACAATTCCCTAACATTTGATTGGTCCGTAGCAAGTCTCTGTCCAGAATTTATATCCCAGTAAACTCCATGCCGAACTACTGTCCGTAACCGTCAGGCGCAGTTAAAATAATTCTTAAGAAAACGGAAAATAAACACATTTTCTTGATGAATTTATTTAAAATGCTGGAATTATAAGGAATGAATGGCGTTTTTGTGGAATTTATCGGGGATATAAACTTCCGGCCTTCGTCCAGTATTCCCGCGACTTTTCCAAGTTTATACTCAGATAAATTCCACAAAAAGGCCATTCATTCTTATAATAAAATGTGTACAAGTTCCTAGAACGTGTCAAAATGCAAAACAAATCGAACAGCATGCCGACGGCTCTCTGAATATAGAGAACAGTAGGTTAGTGCCGTGAATGGGAAAACATATCTGGCAAGGCTCAGGAAACGGGATGGGCGAGGCTCTGCCGAGCACATCCCGTTTCCGTGCCGCGCCAGATATTTTTTCCCATTCACGGCACTAACCTACTATTCTATTTATCCC
This sequence comes from Conchocele bisecta, assembly GCA_029237695.1. Lineage (NCBI taxonomy): Eukaryota > Metazoa > Mollusca > Bivalvia > Lucinida > Thyasiridae > Conchocele > Conchocele bisecta. The sequence continues at coordinate 194,153,022 of CM055265.1, read as the reverse complement.
GTCAACACCTATAAATGGCTGTAAAATGCAAAACTAGTATTGACTGGATATCAAAAATGTTTCTCGGCACCGTGTTTCATGGCACATACGCACTGTGTTGACGGGATAAATGGTCAGTATACACACATATTTTTCAGATCAACGATGTACACTTGGCTTGCGAAAGTACCGTTTGATCTCTTCTATGAATATTGACGTACATATATTTGTTAAATCAACGGTGTACACGTGACTTAAGAAAGTACTGTTTGTGCTCACAATCTATTGTTTGTGAGACCGTGAAACCCCTCTAAACCGGACACCCTGGTAGGTCCCCAGAGTGTATGGTTTAGAGATGTTCCACTGTAAATCAGGCATATGACATTTCTGGGACATGCGCATGTCTTATGCAATCATTAACATGCATTACTGTCTGAGATGCGTTACCAAGAAACCTCTCAAAATGAGATCACATATATTTTCCCGGTGTCTGGTTTAGAGAGGTTAATTGTCTGACTGTTTGGATCTCGCATCCTAGCTTAGACAGATGCAACGTGTACAGTTGAACCTGTGAACAAAGGCCAGACATGGGAAGAGAAAACCCTGGCCTTCGTTCACAGGTGTTCTTCACATGTTCATATACAGCAGAACCTCTCTAATCCGGACACCTAGCAACCTCGCTTATGGGTTGAAAGTGTCAGGTTTCTCTTAAAATAGTGCATGTTAGTGATTGCAAAGCACCCACACATGTCTTGGTGTCATCATTCACCGGAATTACAGTGAAACCACTCTAAACCGGACACACTGGGAAGTCCGGACACCCTGGGGACCTCCCAGGGTGTCCGGCTTAGATAGGTTGCACTGTATGTAGTAATTGAATTATTAGGAAATCAAAAGCGTTGCTGCTATAGGCAGCTAATTGCTATTTGGAGGTGGCCTTCAGCACAGATTCGACTGTATGTCTGTGACAAACTTCAAACGATTTCCTTAACACCCTGTGCGATGGCATACAAGCTCCGGTTTTAAAATGCGGCTGTGATTTGAGAAATGTGGTTTATGGAAATTATTGCGACCACAATAATGAATACATATTGATTGCTAGAAGCATGCATGGTGATGGAATGGCGAACAGTGCAGCTCCTGATCAGACTGTGCGGATGCAGGGGCTGATCTGGCTCTACAATGGCCGCAAAACCCATAAGCCCCATTTCTCCAGTCACCGCCATGATTTAAAAAGCACAGTACGTTGTTCTTAAAAATAACGCCTGAAGTTGTAAGTATATATTAAACCGTCATCAAAACCTAATTTTGAAAAGAGGCGAATATAACACCAAATATGAGACACGCCATGTGATTTTATACCTTCGGACATCTGCGTAATTTCATGAAATACGTTTACAAGTCAAAATATACAATATTTACCGTAAATGCCGTCAAAAGTTGACAGAATTATCGGAGTATTCCAGATGTACTCTGAAAATTTTGTAAACTTTTGACTTTATTATTTATGAGTATTTTAAATTTTGTTAACGTATTTAATGAAATTACGCAAATGTCCGAAGACACAAAGTCACATGACGTGTATCATATAAGTTGTCGTAAGGAATTATAATTACAATTAGTATGCACGTTGAGGAAGGCACTTCGGTTTGCCCACTGTAATTCACTCGCCAGTGTTGATGTGACATGAAACTGTCATTGTGCTCATACGCTTGGAATAGCCTAAACCATGTTTTTCAACTTAAACAGAATGAAAATAAATACAACAATTAAGTAATACAACAATGGGTTGTTTCGTTTACTGAGGTTACAATACATTTGGTCTGTTTAAAGTGCGTGGAGTCCGGACTCTTCGCAAACTTTAAACAGATCAAATTTATTGTTCACACCAGTAAACGCAACATCCCAACATCCCATGGTTTCATTACTTATATGTGACTAAGAATTCACTGTCCAGGAATTTGCGTTACGTCCAGAAAAAATGGGTTTATCTGGGAAAATCAACTGTTTCCCAGGGTGTTGTTCATCTATGTTTATGTGATAAATCCTTCCGAGATAAGTTTTTGAAATGGCAAGTCGGTTATGTTGGTTATTAGCACTATTATTCTTTGAAACGTACCTCCAACCTGGGACATTTCCATGAGCAAATTTGGCAAAACGTCATACTGTATAATCAAATAGTAGTTTGGACAGTTATATAAACTGGAAAGGCAAGAACTAAATCTAAAATTGGAAATGTTGCGTCATAATAAATCAATTGACTATTACACGGCCTTTTGTGTTTTGTGTTTTATGACATGACACACATCGGTATGTGACGAGATCGTGTAACATGAACGCATTGCAAATGTACGCACATTCGTTGCTTTAGTAATGTTGATAAGTTTTATGGATTGTGAAAATGACGCAACTGGACGCAAATCGTCGTAACAAAGACTCCACAAATCAGCCCCAGATAATGTGTTTGGTGGTGTCCATGTTGTGATGAATGAATTTAATTCTGGCAGATATGTATGGTTTATGAACTATAAAACTATTTGAAAAAACATGTATATGCATTATATATTAGTGCCACCGCACATTCGTGAGATGAAACTATCGTACCTATTATTGTTTTGGTGTCCAGTTACATCCATAAACAATAGCATCCATGTTGTGTTTGTTGCAGGTGCATCACTTGTTTGAATATATGTAAACTGCAACAGTTGATTGGCATTCTATTGTTTCTACATCTTAAAAACCTAGGCAATAACCATGCTTTTAATATTTTACAGTAATTTGACCATTGCGTCCAGTGATACATCCACAAAAATTAAAAAACTTTGACACATTATTTTCGGTCTTCACTTCGATGCGTTTATCTTGTCATTGGTACAGCATTTAGCTACCTTGAATCGGGTTTGGTTCGCTTAAATAAATCTGCATTTAATTGTTATTAAAATCTTGGACACCAAGACATTTGTGACGTAACAAAAAGTCATGGACAGTGAATTCTTAGTCATATACACTGCATTTTCTGATAGTTTAAATACTGTAAACAAACCAAATATGGCGTTAAATTAACAATAATCTTCTTTTACGTCATTTTGTCGTAATTCCTGGAACAGCGACGTTGCGAACATTAACCAATCAACAACATCGCGCGACGTCACGTGTGTCTAATGTATTGTATTGGGATGAAAACGCAATACTTCGAATTAGCGTTTGCATTATGAATTCATAGATGGTGTAAATATTTGTATGTACATGTATTTTCCTTAACATTAACATTCAAGATTGCTGTCGATTTTATTAAACCTTACAGTTCAGTGCAGTCGAACCTTCAGGAAGACCACCTCTCTACAACAACACCCTCGTTGTACCAGTCGATATTTTATATCCCAAATGGATAATTGCCTGCCTCTATAATATAATTGAGACACGCCATGTGATTTTATTACCTTCGGACATCTGCGTAATTTCATTAAATACGTTTACAAAATTTACAATATTTTTCAAAATCAAAGTCAAAAGTTGACAAAACTTTCAGAGTACATAATTCCGCATATACTGTGAAAGTTTGTCAACTTTTAACGCCATTTAATGGAACATATTGTACCTTTTGTAAACGTATTTCATGAAATTATGCAAATTTCCGAAGGTACAAAATCACATGGCGTGTCTCAATTATTTAACTTCCATCCAACAGCCGCCTCTCTACAACAGCCAGTTTATTGACTTCCCATGTGCGGCTGTTGCATTGTGATACCTCTATCTAGCATCTACCGAGCCCCGCAGGGGACATGGATTGTTTTTATTAATTCGTTCCCACGAAATAACAATTCGTTCCCTCAATTTAACAATTGAGGGAACGAGTTGTTAATTCGTGGGAACGAATTGTTAATTCGTGGGAACGAATAGTTAAATTAAGGGAACGCATTGTTATTTCGTGGGAACGAATTAATATAAACAAATAATTATACGTCCTCTGCGGGGCTCCGTGAGCATCAGACTTGTTTTACTTACTTTTATCTCTTCTTTTGAAGAGTGGGCAAGTTCATGAGTACCAAGAAGGCCCTTGGACGTGGATCCTGGGAGGAATATATGGCCGGGATTGACAAGGACCGCGAGGACGTGACGGACCAGTACAAATTCCCGGACGGTAAGAGCTAGCCTGGAAATAAATATAAATAGAGAATACCAGACTAGTGTCTTTATACACCCACCCGGCTTACGAAGTATGCCCAGAGGTATATCGCGTCATTTTAAAAGTTGAGTTAAAAGCCTGTTTGAAAACAAACGTATTTCGTATTCATCTTGTGCGGGCGGGCGGGCAGAGCTGGTCCACGCAAGAACTAGAGTTCTACTTGACGGAATGCCATGTTTGACAGTTTTTGTTATTTTCTGCTGCGTCTGGGCCTTCAAAATCTGACAGCTTAATATGTTTATTGTTGACTTCGCGACTGCGATCAACACATACGCGCAATTCCACGTGTCATGTTTGACCTTTCTGTTATTGTCCGTTCTCGTTCATCTTTCATCCAGCCGAGTATGTTTATTGTAGTGTTCGCGACTGCGATCAATACATACACGCAATTCCACGATACATACACGCAATTCCCCGTGATATATTTGACCTTTTTGTTATTTTCCGTCCTGGCTCGGCCTTCGAAATCGGACATTCAATTCCACGCAATTCCACTTTTTTTACTTTTACTTTAGCTTATATTTAACGGCGGCACTGGCTCTAGGACCTTGCATGCCGTCTCCCAAGAATGGGAGAAAGAACAGAGGTAGAGATTTTTTAGAGAAGACGGTAATTCGTATTTACAGAGCAACTACGAATTATCGGTACCCATTTACAGCTGGGTGAACTGGAGCAGTGTGGATAAAGTGTCTTGCTCAAGGACACAACGCACGCCGCTAGTCAGGCTCGAACCCACGACCCTTGGATCAGTAGTCCGACACACTAACCATTACGCCACGGCGCTCCACCGCAATTCCACGTGCTATGTTTTTTTTTTTATACCCCCCCCCCGCAATGAGTTGTGGGGGCGGGTATACTGTAGTCAGGTTGTCCGTCCGTCCGTCCGTCCGTCCCTCCGTGCGTCCGTCCGTCCGTCCGGGCAAACATTGGGGGTTTAGGGGCTAGGGGGAGGAGCCTAAGACAATATAATACAATAGACTTATTCCGTATAACCCCTAAGCCTTTTGTAGTTTAGGGGCTATTCCTTTGATCTTTTAAAGAACAAATAGCCCATAAACCCAAACTGTGCGTGCGTGCGTGCGTGCGTGCGTGCGTGCGTGCGTGCGTGCGTGCATTGAACATTCTTAATATTTCACTCGTGCATTCCTTTAAGGCTGTACTATCATGCTGTGACAAATCCACGACCGTCCAGCCCCCGCTGATCACAAGGTCGAGGTCACATACTTAGTCTATTTACTAAACTTAATATCAGATAATATGTTATAACTTCTATTTCTTTCATCGCAAATTCTTAATATTTCATGCATGCATTCCTCTAAGGCTCTACTATCATGCTGTGACAAATACCCGCTGATCTCGAGCTCAAGGTCACAGTCTTAGTTTCTTTACAAAACTTAACATCAGAGAAATCGGTTATAACTTATATTCCCTCGCTCAGATCTGCTTCACATTTCACACACGCATTGCTCCAATGGACCTCTACCACCCTTGACAAATTCACGTTCGTGCCGCCCCCGCTAAGACTAGAGTCAAGGTCACAAGCCCACACACTTGAATTATTTTACATATTTAGGGGTACCTGGGCCCACGCGGGGGTGAGGGGGAGGGGGGCCAATCGCTTACTGCCACATCTAGTTGTTATTGTCTGTTCTGGCTCAGCCTTCGAAATCGGACAGCCTATGTTCATGCTTGTTTTCGCGACTGCAGAATCTGAGGAAGGGCGAGCCGCTGTACTCAGGGCCAACATGCACTCAGATAAAGCCGGCCTGTACGATACGGGGCCTAAGGTATGTACAATGTACAGTCGAACCTCCGTAAACCGGACAGAGAGATACGTAAGTTGTGCTTAATTTTGATATGCTTCGTTGCCATTTGTCTCCGATAATAATGTATGTTCATAATTGCAAATCACCCATACGTGTCTTGAAGCAGCTGTATGCAAGTTTCTCAGTGGAACCTCTCTAAACCGGACACCCTGGGATATTGTCTCAATATTGAAAGACTGCTTACATGTCAGTAATACTCTACAAGATTATGATCTGGTTCCAGGTGGCATTCACCGCACGAGAAATATCACGTATTTCCAACTTGCTAGTCCAAGCCAGTTGCGGGCACCAACTCTACAAAAAATTCCCGTGCCGTCCTAGTACGGACGATACGGGAATTTTGTACTTCCCACAACTAAGTCCAATCATTATAGTGGGAGCCAGAATGTAATTTTCGTTTAAATTTCTTGTTAAAAGCAAACTTCCACTTGTTTTGAGTTGTTTATAATATGAATATTTAGAAAAAATAGGGTGGCAATTTTTTCAAATCCAATATGGCGTCCAAATTCAAGATGGCCGCCAACACTGTAAATGGAGACTTATAATAATATATATATAATGTAGTTTCTGTTCAAACTTATTTATTTAGCACAATTAACATACATACTTATACATATTGACCAGAAAACAATATAATACTCATTTTAAACTATAATCAGACCACTTTTAGTTTCAAAATGGCCGCTTGAAACAAATAAGAGCAGTTTTCACCTATACAAACACTGATTTTTTAAAAGAAAATACATTACATCAACATAAAATAATGTCTCATTAATCTTTTAGTTTTTCTTTTACAACTTATTTCTTAGATGCTCAGAAAAGTTAGATAATCACACATGTAACTCAGCTAACCGTGTATTGCATGACATATTTCTGTCACATACATGTATAGAGTCTGGATTTACTGTTATGCAAAATAGACGCACATTTTATGCAGTACGAGCAGTAAACTTGTGAGATATTTGTAATTTCATGTGAGCCATTGTATTTGCTTTACTTGTACATTCATATAGTCGCTTGAGCAACAAATGGACATATGCGCATTATATGGTCATATAAACGTAGGTCATTTTGCTTCTAAATTGATTCTCCTTCAGCAGCACGGTTTGAATACAGATACCAACGAAGCTCGTTTACTTTGGTGTAGGTTGTCAATCGATACATGAGACACACATATCGTTCCAGCTGGGATAATATTTCTGGCGATGGGTCTACGACTCCAAGTGTGGCCAATGCGTCCAGAATCTGATCGTCGCACGACATGAAGACTTTAACACACATCTCTTTGGATATACCGGCAAATCTGCCAGACACATCATATCCTGTGAATGCATGGAAACTTACTATTGCTGATGCACGTTTTTGCCCTACGATATTGTAAACAGGATGTACGGCAATTCTTCTCCTCTGAAGACCCTTTCCTGTACCAACGGCAGGTCTGGATACATTTGTATCAGTAACACGGATACATCAGTGTCTGGATAATCAATTACCAGTTCTGCCGTATTGTCAATGGTCATGGCGTGCAGTAAGAGCAATGTGTCTGCTTCTTCCTGACTGTGGCTGGTCAATGAGGTAGGCACATCAATGTTTTCTTTTCTTTCTGTTCCCGCTGTTACAATAAATTTCTTTAGTCTGTTATCGGGACTGTTGCTGTGATTGAGGCACTTGTTCGCTAGATACTCTGTCAGCTCTGCTTTGGTGTTAGTGTTTGCTAGAAAATCCTTCAATGCAATGTTTCTGATGGATGTATTATCGCCGACATAGTAATATGTAGACTGTCCTTTGGTTCTCTTCTTTCTCATTTGTGCTTTCAGTGAGTTCTTTACATATCTATCAAATACCAACCTCAATTCATCATAACCTGCTATATTGCCAAGCATATTTATGAATGCTTGTGCAAAGTCGTTACACGTGTTTATTGCATCTCCTTTGGACATTGAATTCACAAGAGCCATGCCATCAATCAAGGCAGAGAATACCATATGCAATTCCCCAGGAAGAAACAGGAACTTCTTCCTTATATCATCTCGTGCAACCCATAGTTTCATGGCCATATTGTACAACTGCATATCGAGTGTCATTACAGTGATCGCCTCATTGCCCATTGCGCAAGTGTTGAGAGCCTGTGCTCTCATAAGACCGGTGAACAGTGTACTGAAATCAGTAGGAGGAGAACGAATCAATGGTGGTAGTAATGCGACATTTGTCTTGGTGTTGCTACAGGACAGCAATGAATTAAATGGCCCCCATGTTCCAGGAGCATTATTTGTAACCTCTACTGCGCTGTCTTCATCAAAGTTTAAGCAACCAATTACCCATGCCATATATTTCTTTCTATTCAGGTCTGAGATAGGTTTTGATGTGTCCAGCTTACATTCGCTTTTCAGATTCTTTGGTTCTGGCTTTTGACATGTCAATAGTTTGCTTGGAACTGGATCATGTAATGTTTGGGCCTTTGAAGAACGGTCAATTTCAATTGGTGGAGCTACTTGTGGTTTGTCTGGAGATACAGCCTGGTATACAGCTATTGCCGTTCCATGCAGAGTCTCCATGCCAGAAAGGGTTGATTCCAAGAAATCAATGGTGTCCAATGCGAACCAAACGAACGTGTCTTTAACTAATCACGATGGATGACACTTTGCTTCAGGACAGCATTTGCAATAGTCGTTTCAATTTCCATAATTTTGTTATAAGTTAGAGCAAAATTTAGTTTTGCTAATTGTTCTACAATTGTCCTAGATCGTGTATGTTTGTGCACGTCTAAAGCTAAACTGACAGTAAGTGGAGTTTCGGTTCGTTGTTGGAATGAGCTGTCAATGCTCATTGGTTTTTTACGACACCTGACGATCTGATTTGTAAGAACTGACAATGTGTTGTGCCAGCACAGAGGCGCTTTGATTTACAGATTTCTCTCTGCTAGTAGATTTGACTCATCCTGTCCCTTGTATAAGGTGTTTGTAAAAACAGTTAAGCAATATAGGTGGCTCATAATTGCAAAGGTCCCATTGAACTCCCAAGGAGTTGACTTGTTGATATTTCTCCGCAATACTTGTGTTGCTTTTATTAGTACTCTCAAATCTTCTTTGGTATCTACTGCCTTATGTGCGCTTGCTATCAAACTTTCCTTGCTTTTTGTAGTAAGTACCTGCTCAGGTTTTGTCTTTTCTGGGGGTCTGTTGAAATGAACATCGTGTATGTTGTCGAGAATCAATTGTTTCAGATATTGTTTATACGGTGAATCACGTGGCACGGTGATGCCGTTTACTTCAAGTAATTGCACATATGTCTCATTGATATCATTCATATTTAGTATTTCTTCACTATTTGGATCATTCAGTTCAGTTTCAATAATGTCTAGTGTCAATGGATCGGATGAACAATAAGATCGGGCCAATGTCACGTTTATGATTACTTTGTATGGAATCAAGCAATCTAATTGGCCGAAACTGAGCAAAGCTATGTCACACCCAACCAAATTAATATTCAATGATGTAGATCTAGTCAGAAAGGTTTTTAGTCACAGGCCCATGTTGTCGTTTGTACTGGGAATTCTCGATTTGCAAATTATATGCACTCGGGCACTTAGATAGAACCGGACATCAGAACAAGTTTTGATGAATTCAATGGTCAAAAGCAATAACATGTTCTAGAATATCTAATAAATTGATTTGATATGTTAGTCAATGCATAAATACCCAATTTCGGTGTTGTTGTTTTTGGGCATATGAAAGAATTTTGCAAATATTACGCCGATTGTGTGTGTAATTTAAACCGAATAAACCTGTAATAAGCCCTGTTTTGCCACAGTATTACCCACGTATCAATTTGAATGACATTTATTAATGTCATAATCACTTTCTAATATGGTACAGTAACAAAACCAAGTTTGAATGCGTAAAAATTCCAAAAAATATTGTTTTTAATTTGCGTATTGGTGTTATGGCGGCCATTTTGAATTTAGTGGCCATTTTGAACTTGAAAAAATTGCCACCCTATTTTTTCTGACAGCTTAATCGATCTAAATCATGAATCAAGCGAGAGTTTGCTTTTAACAAACAATTTAAACGAAACTTTTTTAACGACAATCATGCTTCCACTATTAGTTGGTTACAGCAATTGCATGTAGTATGATCATTAGTAAAATATGTATACTCATTTGTGTTCATCTGCTTATGTCTACCGCTCTTGATCATACAAGTTAGAACAGTATTGTCGTGTGGATATTTGATATCGATTTATTTGGTCTGACAGTGGAAACGTTCATTGGTTAGAGATATTCCGAATGTGTATCGTTTCAATGCGATGAAGTGCTATAATGATTGCCATAAATATCGCATTTTCTCACATTTCATAAAAAATAATGTGATATGACACACGTGTAATAACACCTGCAACGAAGTCTGGCCGCATCACCCTAATTACGTATTCCTATTATGAGCCAACGTTATGCCAAACGAATAAAATGAAGACGTTCCAAAATGACGTCCATAATGGCGCGACAAAGCAACGATGTATTGACGCTGACGTCATTCTATTTTAAACATCATTAGCAACGTCGGTGATTCAGTAAAATCACTACAATTGTTTGGTATTATTTAAGTGCTTACAAATAACTGGAACTTGTAATATGGCATATTTATAATCGATTTATTGTTAGTATTAAAACTATTTTTCTCTGTGGAGATTTTTAACTCGATGCGAAAATAGTCAATGTCGTCTTCTCACTTAAACGTATCGGATATCTCCTAGTTTTCCGCTATATGGAGTGTGAAGTCATGTGATAAACATAATCTCAAACTCGTTTCCATTTGATCTGAGATTTATGAACCTCGTCAGCAATTTTAGGATCTTAACCGAGTTTCCATTTGATATGAAAAACATATCTCATATCTCATATCAAAGAGAAACGAGTTTGAGATCATGTTCACATCACATCACTTCAAACTGCAAAGGCAGAAAATATCCAATACGTTTCAATGAGCAGACGCCATTGACTCCTTTCGCATCTAGTTAATAGCGGGGGCACCCACTAGATTCGCCGAACTAATCGTATGATGCTTCAGGCACCCCTGGTATGTATGTCGTGGATATAATATTGTCCGATCCCTATTGCATTCCTAGCGTCTAGCATTGTCCGATATGCATCAGATTGCTGTGACTGGAGAAATGGGGTTTATAGGAGTTATGACCACAGGGGCGCCGGGAGCATTATACGATTGGTCCGGCGAATCTAGTGGGTGCCCCCGCTACCCACCTAAAGTGTATATTATTACCACTCACTTGAAACATCTCGCCGAGACGGCTCAACTGAATGGTAACAACGCACACTTTTTTATGAAAAAATTCTGAAAAAATATTTATATTCCATTTTTTGTATATACATGTATAGGAATTCCAAATATTTCAATAAAAACATATTTGTCAAAATTATTGCTCCGGCAGTTGCCGGACCTGCCGGACCTGTTCCGACGACCCTGGACCAGTGTGTCTCTTGCTATAATAGCACACCTCTGTAACCTGATAAAGATCTACGTGTATATTGATTGGTAGAAGGATGACTGGCGTTTCATTAATAGAATACCAAACAGTGCAGATCCTGATCAGACTGTGCACATGCACGGGCTGATCTTGGTTACACTGGTCGTAAAACCAATAAGCCCCATTTCTCCAGTCACAGTAACATATTCATAGACTAGGTATTCCATACATTTTAGGTAGGTCGTGGATTAGTATTGCTCTATCCGTAGGTACATCGCCACCAACGGTGTTCCAGTCTTGGAACGTATACATTAGAAGAATATCAGTCTGTAATAATAAAAACGCGATTCAACCGACCTCCTCATACTGTCTCCCTGTGTTGGGTCCGCCTTTTGTTATATGTACGTATTATTAACTGTTTTGAAATTGACAATGTCAGTTTCTTACTACATGTACATGTAGATGGCTTATGTACACCAAACTTAGTGTAGTAAACATATAGGTGTAGCTTTCTTAGTCTGATAGATGCCATATATGCGTGTATATACGTCAAAACATGCTTCATAAACATGTATACAAGTACTCTGTCATGTATAGCGTGCTTTGAATGATATCGCATATTATTTGTGGCTGCGACTGGAGAAATGGGGCCCATGGGTTGTGTGACCAGTGTAGATCCAGATCAGCACGTGCTAATCATGATCTACACTGTTTGATATTCCATATATGAAACACCCGTCATGCTTCTTCTGACAAGCCATACATTTCGTTATCATGATACATAAGCCACATTTCTCGAGTCAAAGCCGCATTTAATTATGTCACAATTGTGCACTAAAGTGTGTGAGCCTGCCAAGACCCATGAAGGAAATGCGGCCAAGAATTGTGTCCAGACATCTGCACCCAAGGCCGCCGAGTAACACGAGTATGCACGATAACGGCTACAACATGGTCTTCCACAACGGACGGGGCTGCTACTCTTGTACACGGCGTAAACAGCTGTCAGAAAACAACACACAGATGCACATTTTGACACTAAGAGAAACTGGAGTTAACTCAAGGATAGGAGACTATGACAGACAAGTAACCATAAAGTCTGTTAAATTGAACGAGAGGTACGCAAGCGCGAAAACAAAATCATTGACATCGAAGAATAAGCCGTATGTATCATTACGGAAATGTAAAACTACATTGTCTAAAAACAAAATAAAGCCTTTGCAAATAGTCAGATCTGGTACTACCTTATCGAAAAGAAGAAAGCGTTCCGATACATTCGACTTTGCTGAAGAAGTAGTGAAAGCAAAAGCCGCAAACAAACAAACAAACAGAAACAGCCATAAATCTGAACAACCAAATAGGAGAAGGGTTTTGAAAGGTACCACGACCATACCAGATGATAATACACCACGAATACCAAGTTACCGGAAAAGTAGGACCACCGTGACAAAAAATTATAGAAGGCCTGCAATACTCATTCCTCGAGTTGTTTATTCAGCGAAAGCATGCGACAGTCGAGCAAGTGTAGACAAACATGTAGTTAGCGGAAAATACAAAAATAATAGCAAATGTGCGACATCACTCGACATGAACTTACACACGTTGATGAAAGGCAAATTACAGATAGAAAATGGAAAACTACAAACGATGAATGGGCAGCTATTGTTAGATAATTTAAAATTTAATAACTACTATCCGTACGCTAGAGCAAGCAAATCGAAAGAAGGACCACGGGAAGGGATTAATATATCATTCGGGAATAACATTAGAACGTCTAATAAACAGTCATCAAGGACACATGTGTGTTCATCACATCAAACGGATATAACCAATACTACGGAATGTGCTGAAGCTGAAATAACAGATGTAATAGACTCCCAATTGACAACAAAACACGAAATAACTACTAACCAACATACTATATGTACTACAAAACACAGTAAAACCTGTCGTATTTCAAATGTTACGAATTCCAAGGTGTTTCTCAAGGAATCGCCGGTGAGAGAAATAAATATATCCCATATATATGAGACAAAATGCCTTATCACACATTATATGCCATTTTACCCAAAAAGTAGAACACCGTATAATATAACCGTTGCACAGTAATATGGTATGTTGAATAATTCTTAATTAACCATAAACACATTTTTCTAATGGTTCGGCGTAGGACGTTTATCGCGAAACTAGTTGACTACTATCAGCTAAGTGATATCTATTTCAGATTTCACATTGTGAAATCTGAAATAGATGTCCCTTAGCTGATAATAGTCAACACTTAATAAACAAGACATTGCGATATTTGCAATGTAAGTGTGCTAGCTGGTCAACGAATTCCTTGCTAAAGATATGCTGAAACGTTGAAATGGTGGCTTTGTGATTCATTAAGCATCATTCAACAAACGAAAACTGCTTTTCTAAATAGCGTTCAAATTTCCCAAAAGTTCCCAAACTTACAATTACAGACAAATCGAGCGATCACTACTGATACTCACGGAACATGTCAATAAGAAAGGTGCCTTTTATTGCACTTGCTCAATTGTGTCGCCAGTAGTGATATAGTCTATGACACACATTATTCGGATCCATGGCTTACATGTACGAGTAATTCATCATCATAATAATTGAACCGTGTAGGTCCCTAGTGTATGTCCTGCGTTTCCTGTCGCCATATATCCTTATTATTAGCCGATCTATTTATAGATCGGCTAATATATTGGTCATCCATCGAATTCTGAAAAAGTTTGTAGCAACCCTTTTCTCCGCTATTCGGTAATCTACGAATGCGAATTTTGCTGTATCACTTCCAAATTGCATCAACCGATAAAGTTTGCATTTTTGGCAATTATCTCCGTTTAAAACTTTAAATATAGCCAAATAACACAATTTTGAATACGTAATGAGCTGAACGCCGGAAGAGATTGAACCCGGAAGTTGTTGTTGTTGAAGTCCATAGTTGGCTCTAATGGCCATATACGCCAACATACACCGATTATTGGGCTAATTTAAAGCTTTTATTTATTAAACAGAACAAGTTTCAACCACGTATAGTCGCGTAAAATGTGTTTATTCGGCTAATTTATAATCGACCTCTGCTCAAAATCTCCTCCGACTAGCAACCCCAGCATCTCGGGTTTACCCCATTGGATCGCGTATGCGCGTCATTTGACGCTAGTTAATATTCACAAAATTTTCCACCAATCAAAACGAAGAATTGCCCTTCATAGCGAACTTTGATTTGTTTACGTTTCATGCAGGGATGGCAGGGATGCATCCAGCACGCGCGATTGCGGCAATCCCCCTTAATTGTTGTCAATGCCGCAAATTATTGATTGTCTTGCGCCCGACATCGCGCAAAAAATCACGGATGGGCCCCTTTTTAAATGACCAGTGCGCACATTAAAAAAACGTAATTGACTATTTAAACGCGCTGCGTATTTAAATCATTGGAAGGCGTGCAGTTCAATCGAGTTTGTGCGGCCGTTGAATGTAAGCTTCGAGTCGATTTAAACCATTTAAATCGATAAACAAGGGATAAACAAGTGACAACGTTATCAAGGCCAATCTGGGCATGTGCCTGACGTCAATTCGACTGGTACATTTTGTTGAGTACGTTAATTAATGGTCACTTTGTTAAGTAAGATTTGTATTCGACTGGACTGGTGAATGGGATATCCCTTTGCTAAAAATATGTTTCTGCATGCCTAACTAATATCATGACCGTAGCTCCGTGTTATTATTATATTACATTTCCGTAAACTGTGTTGACAATATTGTGGCAATATGTGGACCTGTGCAGATATATGTAGATGAATATAGGACTATTAAAAAAAAATCCGGGCTCCGGTAGCGAGCACTATTTTTCTTTTATTTTTTTTTTCAATATTTTTTCCAAATGTTTATTTTTTTTTCTTCAATTTTTTTCTACATCAAATTTTATTTCCTATTAATATTGTTTTCGGGGCCCCAATTTTTCTAATAGAATTCAATTTTTTTTCTTGAGAATTTGGTTGGGGAGGAAATCAACACTTCTCTCACTTTTCCCTGAGATTCGTAACTACTAAAATGTGGACATATATTGAACCCTGATTTGATCGGCTAATAACATCATGCTCTGCATGACTTTTCATTTCATATAGTTACGTTTATACTATTACCGGCACTGTGGTTGTTTTATGTCGTGTTCGTCCATTATAGTCATCGTTTATCATTGCCTAGTATGTTACTGTCCTCGTGAGGCATGGTGGTGACTTGTGAGGTAAGCCAGAGACGCGTGAATCAGGTTCAGACTTTGATATCCAACTATGTGTGCTTAATTTTCTTTAACAGTATGTGTTTGCTTTCTACTTTTTACTGGTAGTATATGTGATTTTCATTAATCCATAATTGTATGTATCTGTACTGCTAGTGTCTTAATCTATACCGAGCACATTCGTCAAAGGGACATGGATACGTGGAACGTTTATAGCACAATGTAACCTGGTTTTATCTCATCAGTGGGACATTTTGCCCGCAGATATTTCCAAGTTTGTACCCTTGTCTAGTTTACTTGCATCGCGCTCTGCTGTCCTGGGACCAGTGCTTGTGTGACGTTATATGACGGATCATTGCTTTCATTGTATGTATTATCGATATTTTGTATTGCGGTAACATACTCTGCAAGTCCTGGGGACCGTTTCACTAAACTTCGTACGACTAAAATGTTCGTAAGTGCAGATTTAGAATAGTTTCTAAATTTCAATTGATGGATTTACATTTATTGAACATATGCTGATATACAGCCTATGCTCAATAAATGTAAATCCAATAATTGTTTACAATAACATGTTGCTAAAGGTACATGCCCACTCAGTAGGTACAACATGTACTTTATAGGAAATAAATAAGTGTATAATTGTGTCACTATTCTACCAGTTCTAAAAAATACGAGTGCCCACTATACAGATATAATCATGTAGTAATATTTATTTTACTTATAGTGAATCGCGGTGATATCAGGCTATTTTCATACGCAAATGAGGCATGATATTTTTAAATTATTTATACTAATTAAATGCGTCATCTGGAAAGATAATATTTTCGACAGATTATAAAGTAAGATCATTGCACATCAAAAAATAAATATAGATAATAAATAGTAATGTCCGTTAACATTTTAAGGAAACACGGTTATCACCCCTGATATCTGTCCGGAAATTTACATCTAATATAAAATGTATAATAATGCCAATCAATACGTGGGATAATGGTGAATGAATGTTTATGTTGCCAGAAAATGTCTCGGATGGTGTCTCTGATATAACCAACATTTGAACATTTGTTTACTGAGTGTGCATGTACCTTTAATGTGAAATGTACAGACTATCATCAGCACTTACGAACATTTTAGTCGTACGAAGTTTAGTGAAACGGCAACCAGGAGTGTATGGAGCAGTACACCTAGATATCTACTAGTTACCGATGTGTGCGTGCGCATGTCTCTTTTATAGTGAAACTTCTCTAAACCGGACACCAAGAAAACACATGTGATCTTATTTTTGATGAGTTTTTCGGTCATTTATCTCAAGTGACGGTACGCTTTACTTCTTTTGTTTTAAAGAAAAGAAAAACAGTTATATTTTCGCTATCATTGGATAAGGCATTTTATCTCATAATCACTACACACTCGTATGTTGTGCTTACGTTGTGAGTCCATACCATGATATAATAATATCAACCAATGCACGCATCTGTTTCAACACAAACAACATTTATCAAGTGCTCACACTCTTGTTCAGAATCGTTCTGAAAGAATGTTTTCAAATCTGTGATTTATTTTGTAAATAAGATTGGAAACAGGTAATACAAATGTTATTATACGAGGGTCAGTCAGTATATAACCGACCTCGACAACTTACTACTGATGCGAACAATTTGCACGGGATTCATGAACTATATATGAGCATGTGCTTGTCAAATTTGGATCAGTCATATCTGAGGTATTGAATGTCTAACATGGCAAGTGGGGACTGTGCAGAAGTTTCAAGTCGAATTGAGTACAGAGCTGTCATTAGATATTTGTATCTGAAAGGGAAAACGGGCATGGAGATTCATTTAGAGCGTCTTAGTGTATATGGAGATTCTGCTCCTTCGCACACACAGGTCAAATTTTGGGTTGCCGAATTTAAACGGGGTCGAACGGACCTAGAAGATGAGTCACGGCCTTGTAGTCCAAAGGACACAATCACTAGTGAAAACTGTGCCATGATCATGAAGATCGTTACGTCAGACAGAGAAATGGATATTGATGAGATTGCTAATACCAGAGGTGGCGATTTGACCGTTGAGAGATGAAAAAATGGCCAGATCTCTCAACGATATTTCAATGAGCGCCCAACAATCGCCATGGTCTCTCAATGATCTCTCAATGATCTTCCAGTGATCTCCACGGTCTCCTCAAAGTTTTGACTCGGTCCAAAACAATCTCTCAACGATCGCCGAGGGAAGCAATCTCTCAACGGTCTCTCAAGGAGCGCCCAATGAGCGCTCAACGGTCTCATCAATCTCTCAGGGATCTTTCAATGGACGCCAAATTTTTCCACCCGAAGGTAGAGATGTCTGAGAGATCAGTCAGGGATCGTTGAGCGTCCGATGAAAGACCAATGTAGTTCATTGAAAGACCTCGATGGAGATCGCTGAGAGACCATTGTGAGATCAATTTCCACTTGAGAGATTGTTGAGCGTCCATTGAGAGATTCGGGAGAGATCTCCACGGCGATGAGGAGCGCGTCATTGGGGGCTATAAATACGGGTGCTAAACTCCCTATTTTTCATTATGTGTCTAGACTTACTGAAGAGCACAAGAACATGACAGTTGGCCAAAATTTGCATTTTGATCGCACAACGAGCGCACAAGGATCTCCCAAGCATTTACACAGAAACGACTTTTTCGGGGCTTTGAGAGATCATCGAGAGATCGGGCCAATTTTGGATCGCCCAATGGTCGCCCAATGGTCGCCCAACGATCTCCATGTGTGTAAAGGGGTCTTAAGGAAGCAGGGCTTTCACATGGTAATGTTTTTGCAATTTTGCATGCAGAATTGGAAATGAGAATGCTAACTGCGCGATGGGTGCCGCGATCGTTGGATGCCGACCAAATGGCGGCCAGGGCTGCCTCAAGTAGGGCTCTGTTGCGTCAATATAACAGTTTTCAGAGCGATTAGTGACAAAGATGAGACATGGGTTCACTGGTATGACCCAGAGGCGAAAGAGCAAAGTCGTCAGTGGGTGGGGAAGGGGTCTCCGAGACGAGACCCAAGAAATACAAGACCAGTTATCAGTAGATAATATTATGACCACCATTTTGTGCGTTTCTAAAGGGGTAATCTTGCTGGATTTTCTACCTCGTGGTCGTACAATGAATGGGCAATACTACGCTGATCTCATAGCTCAGGTCAGAGTATCCATTATTCAGGAAAGCCGTGGCAAATACACTAAAGGCGTCCTTCTGCAGCATGACAACGCCAGGGTCCATACATGCAAACTTACAGTCGAAGCCCTGGTGACTGCAGGCATTGGATCTGTTAGGTACCCACCATACTCACCAGACCTGGCCCCCAGGGACTATTTCCTATTCCCAAAGTTGAAAAAAGTCTCCGTGGACGTCACTTCCGGTCCGATGAATCCCTCCAGGCAGCAGTTAGACAGTGGGTCGAGGAAAAACCGTCCAGTTTGTTCGTGCAAGGAATTACAGCGCTGAAATCTCGCTGGCAGAAATGTAATGAATTGTCGGGAAATTATATCGAGAAAGAGGAAGTCAACCGTGACTAGAAAGTATCTAGGCCGGTTACTTATAGATTGACCCTCGTAGTACTAGTAATTAAGTTATGTCATTTTTCAATGTCATTCATGTAAAATCACTAGATTTCGGAATAAATATGAGTGAAATAAGAACAGCTCATACATTGGCCCATGTCGGTAATTATCACTTGTGTGAATTTTATCGAACAAAGTTTGTCAAAGAGGTAATATTGAATTAAGTGTTTCGCTATTGTGTTTATTATATATACATTGTGCAGTTTGAGTGATTGTATACTACTATGTGTTGTGAATTCATTGTCTTTATTTAAAAGCTAATGCTCACATTTACCAATACATATGAATTCATACGGCAGTACTGCAAGTAGTCTACGAGTTGCTTAATATGGATATGATCGTGGTACGGTGAAACAAAAAACAACATTGTCACACGTATGCTTTATGTGAAAACAATTAATATACCCCTCCCCACACCCCGCTATCGGCTCGGAAACGGTAGGAATTCCTCGGCAAGCCTCGGAATTCCTACGCCTTTCCTAGCTTCGTCTGATAAACTTGATATCAAAAGACAATAGCCTGGTATTCTCTATAGGCTGATCACCGAAATCATAAGGCCCATTTTCTCAGGCAACGGCCCGCACATAAAAATAAGATAAATGTAATGACAGCTTCACAACATACAATCCCTAATAAACTACAAGGGACACGTTCTTAGGAGGAAAAATAATCACACAACATTATATAAGTACAAGCCAGAAATGGTACCGCCTCGAAATGGTCAGTGCATAGACTATTTCTCTGTGACCGTCTAGCTAGGTTACCACGGTCCTGGGGGGGTGGGGGGGGGGGGGGGGGGGGGGGGGGGGGGGGGGGGGGGGGGGGGGGGGGGGGGGGGGGGGGGGGCATTTGTTTTCAACATGATTACAGTAGAAACCAACTGTTGTACTTCATTAGTATGTCACATAGCAACTGTCCAGTTTACGTGTCAATTAACCAGCTGATCATTCACTTTCCATTATATCTCACATTTAATTTGCCTATTCCAAAGTGTATTTTCCAATAAGTTAATTGCACGTTCGTGTATCTGACAGTATTAATTGTTGTATATACAAAATAAAGTCATGTATTCTTGTTTTCCAAACTCATAATTGTAACAACCTGCATCCATTTGTGACATGATTTCATATACTTATATGTATATTGGAGGACGCTGTGAATATCTACTTGTCTCTGTTGTTCTATTACATGGTAAATAAAATACATGAATAATGCTAAAGTTTGTTAGATGTAGGGATGGGAACAGTTCCAAACGCAAATTCCCACACATGCGTAAAGATGTGCTTCATATGCTGAAACATTAGTATTTTTCTGAAATTATCAAGAACCTCAAATCATGATTTCAGGATATATCCTGGAAATTCCGACACCTGTAGGTTCTGCACGATTTGTTCGGAAACATTTGGTATAACTGCTTTTCTAGATTCTAGCGGACTATATAGCACACAACTATAATATTGCAATATTATCCACATTGCTTGTCCTTACCAAATAATTAATACCCATGTTGTTAGATTTTAAATGTGTATTTGATTATAAGAGTTTACTAGCATACCATACACTGGAGTTTTAATATCAACTGATCTATATTGGCGCCGTGAGTATAATCCACTTTCTCCAACAGCCAGTTCTCACGCCAGATCACCCTATATGACACTAATGTTGTGTTAAGCGCATCAGAAGAAGCGTATGGTATCACTACACAAACACTTTCACCCCTCAATAACTGGAATCGATTGTAATATGTAAATTTTCTGATCAATCCAAGCCTCATATTTGCAGACTAGTGCAGATCCTGTTAAGATGGCTCGTCATGAGCCGGCTCATCAGGATTTACACTGTTTGCAAACACCGCTATAGAGGCTGTAGTCTTGAAATGGGTTAAACCGTAATCTTTCACACGAATAAATAGCAAGCGTATATTTATTGACATTTCAGGATGTGGAATTTGAACTATTAATAGACAAAAACACGATGTATGGTGACACAGCCAAAATACAGCTCAAAATGACGAACACTAGCAGCAGCAAACGCCAGGTGAACGGACGCCTCACCCTCAGTAGCATGTACTATACTGGAGTACATTACAAGGACGTTGGCCTTATCAAGATCACGGATGAGACCATATATCCTGCAGACAGTGAGTATGCTAAACTAGAAGGCTTATATACAAGTAAATCAATTAAGACGTTCGATGAACCAAAGAAACAAGTACACTTGGAAACTATTATATTGCGTTAGATCATCGGGAATGGAATGGAATTGTGTTTAACAGCCCATCAACACAAAAGAGTATAAGTTAGGGCCAATCAATTTAGATAAGAAGATAATAGTAGTTATATGTTTGTTAGATGGGGTAGGCAATCAAATGATTAGGGTAAAACAACAATATACATGAGCAACATGAACACAATGATAAAATTAGATGTTCCCATACAATTTGGTTTCATGGAGAAAGGAAACCTTCAATGTTCTCCACCTGGAATACCTCCGCAAGTGTAGTAATATTGAAGTGTTTGCGTCGAACATCGGTAAAGTCGATACAGTCCAGTAGGATGTGTTGTACGGTAAATGCGCTGTGAAATGGTATATACCATGGATGCGGCTCACCTTTGAGAATATGTGAATGCGTTAGTCATGTATGTCCAATGTGTTACCGACTAAGGACAACTTCATCCCGGGGTACATGTCTGTAGCCAGGAGTCCATTCGCCCAAAGTCGGTTTCACAGCATGAAATGTATTACATGTGAGCAGGTCCCACCGGGTCTGCATTATATCAGAGATGAATTAATTAATGGATGATTTAAAATCACGATAGCAAACAGTAAAATTAGAAGTCTGTAGCTCCAGGGCGTCTTTGACAGCACTATCTGCCCTGTCATTGCCCATGATACCAGTATGACTAGGGCGCCAACACAAATAATATCCTTATTAGACGACAGTAAAAGATGGTGTAATGAATCGGATAATAAAATTAATTGCATTCTCAAAGATATTTCCACAAAATCAAGGGCAATTAATATTGCCATCAATTCCACAGAAATTATCGAAGATTTATATTGGAGTCTGTATTGAAGATCTCACTCGGGGACAGCTGATAATGAAGCAGCGACCCGGTCCCCGTCATTTGAGCCATCAGTGAAAAGCAGAGTGTATGTATTATATCTGTCTTCAAGGAAAGGTAATTTAAAATGGATGGATCAGTTGTTGCTTTCGTGTGCTGACTTAGATCGAAGATCACATTGGGCTGCTCCAACTGCCACGGTGGAGTGTCTGGGAGAGCGTAGTTGGCAATGTGATCCAGATCCAAGCCATCATCATGTATAAAAGGATCCTTTCTCTTGCCGAATGGTAGCTTGAAGCTTGGTTCTTATCGAAAACAGCATCTGTAGTTCGATGAAAACAGTTTCATAAGCTGGAAAAGATGGATTTTAATTCAGTTTAGTGGCGTATTGCAAGATATTTGTCGTCTGTCGTTGAGAGAAGGCTCATTTGTCTCGGCATATAAGCTCTGTGCGTTATACGTATGGAATGCACCCAAACAGAGTCTGAAGCCTTGGTGATGTATTGGAACGAGCATCCGAAGATCGGATTTACTGGCTGATCCAGATACAGTGCACCCATAGTCTAGTTTTGACTTTGTGCGCTGTAAAGACGATGCCATACCTTTCGATCTGCACCCAGTCATGATTTGCTACCACTCGCATTAAATTGAGTACTTTTTGGCATTTAGCCTTCAAGTATAGCAAATGAGGTTTAAAAAGTGAGTTTAAGATCAAAGATAAACAAAGAAATTTTTGCTCCCGAACAAATGGGATGGGATGTGTTCCCAGTTTAAGTTTTTTGCAAAAATGCATGCAATTATTTTTTTATTTCGAAAATTTAAAGCCGTTTTCTGTGGCCCACTGTGGTTCTTTAATTTTTAACACATTAGAAAATCATCGACACATAACGAGCAGTCAACACCTGGTTGCAGGCATTTTACAATGTTATTGAGTTTAATGTTAAAACGAGTAACAGGTACTATGCTTACCTGTGGCTCACCCATTTTCTGTTCGCGGGGATTGGCGGGTAACTAACAATACAGAAAGCCACGAATTCCCACCTAGCATACAACCCACATTTGTTGGTTGCATAACGAACGGAAAAGTGTAAAGATGCATTCAGATGCCAATCAAGCGGTACTGAGATTACTACCATAATGGTAACTTGTTTGGGACATTCCGTGTCGTCGTATCGACGTCGCCGGGTAACGATGAAAATTAAGAACCTCACATTTCGTTTACGATACGACCGTTAAGAACCATATATTGGTACATCACTGCCATTGTTTGACACCGCTCACAGCCGTTCAAATGTACAGCGCGTGGTGTTTGACCATGTCTGTAGACAATGCTTATTCCGGGGTCAAACCAACACCTACGTAATGTATGTGTCTCACGACGTTGCTGGACCGCGTCATTACGTCACCAGACCAGTTCACAACAGTATCACAGAATTTTATTAATTGATGCGGCTGCATCACGCGACGTGTACTGCGGCCCTGGAATATGTATGTGTAAATCAGCTGTTTGAATGTAGCAGATTATCAAAGAACCGAAAATACTGCACGATATTTCCCATGGAAATGTAACAATAACGTTCGACAATGTCCAATCGCGGGGAAACGTTTGCCGTGGCACTCGGCATGGGGTTCAAGTAGTTCTCTCATGCCACAGCAAACGTTTACCCGCGGCTGGACATGGTCAAACTTTACATTTCATTCATTCGCTTCTACGCCGCGTAGAAACGAAATTTGCATTTCTTAACATTCGTCTCTACAATGCATAGAAACGAAGAGACGAGCTGTCCATAACGAGCCACCCACCATAGGTACTCCATTGACAAACATCAAACTGTCCTTTTCCTATTGTTTCTTGTTTAATTTTAGCGTCATGATTCGATCTGGTTGTGCCAGTCGACGTGTAAAGGTCCTGACTCTAAAATTAAAAAGGAACAGGTTGTGATAAAAAAATCACAACCTTCTCCTTTTGCATATGAGCGTTCTGGAAGTGCGCGTGGACCATGTTATCACGTTCTTTTTTAGCCGGGTTTTTTAAAAAAATATTAAGGGGTGCCCACCACATACCACTATCGAACATGACCTTTTTTTTACATTGACCTATTTTTTCCGCGTGAATGACTTAGCCAGTTTCAACGTTACGTTTTCTATTAAATTTCCATTCCTCTGTTACTGTACAACCTAGGACCACCTTTGACAGCTTAATAAGCAAGGGGTGCCAACCACATACCACAATCCAACATGTGACCTTTTTTTACCTTGACCTATTTCTTCCGCGTGAACGACTTTCAACGTTAACTTTTCCTGTTTACAATGGTAAGTTTTCGTGTTTAAGTCCATATCTATGTTTCTGTACCACTTGGAACCACCATACTTGACTGCTTCATAACTACAGTGTTAAATTTTCGAATCTATTTGTTTCCTAAAAACATATGCCCAAACACAATGTGTAATTTAAATCATACGATGCAGAAAACAATATTAGTATGTAAGTATCTGTTCTTCAACTAATACATGTACAAGTTTGTCCATCATGCTATAACTTCAATATTAATGAAACAATTGTTTCTATCTTTTAGCATGAAATACTATTTAGGTTTAATGTCAAAACTTTGCATACATAATGTGATTGGTCCATATGACATCTACTCGTGATTTGCTCAACACACAGCAGAGGCAATTTTGTACATGTTTATTATGCGAGTATCGTGAAAATGCTGCAATCTACCTGAGGATTCACTAAATTAGAGGCCGACACTGGTGTACGTTATTACACACTGGCCTCCTATTGGCTAAATCTGTAGGGGCCGACGCTGGTAATTGAGATTTAGATGCATGTGCAGGAATACACACATGTTTTTGTAAGCGCTGATATGTGCTATGAACAGTTATATAACTACATTTGTTTGTTTTTCAACGATTAGATGGTTTGTTTTACAGCAACATTCCACACTATTTTTTTCTTACGAACATTAACAATGTACATACGTAATATGATTTTGCATCTTCTATAAAGGCATAATTTTAACAGACCACAATCCAACATGTCACCTTCTTATTACGTTGACCTATTTTCCCCCGTAAACGCCATATGCATAATTAACTTTTTCTGTTTACAGTGTTAAGCTTTTGTCTTTAAAGAGGCATTCCAGGACTTTTTTTAAAAATATATTAATAAACTATTAATTTTTTTTTCATCATGGCCCTGTATAAAGTGGTTTAATTGAAGATGTATGACGATACTAGGACCGCTGGGTCATGAACATAGAAACAACCCAGCGGTCATAGTGTCATCATATATCTTCAATTAAACCACTTTACACAGGGCCATGACGAAAAAAACATTTTTATTTGTTTATGATATTTTGTCAAAAACTCCTGGAATGACACAGTTCGAACATCAGACCACTCTCGGGCACATTTGTGTACTTTAAATCTAACATTCAAATATGCCATTCTACTGAGCTCACAGACAAGGGTATTGAAGGTACTTACTTTTGCAGAAAAACAGTATCAAGTTATCTCCCTTTATTGTCATCCCCCCTGGAAATGTAAACTTAATATGCACAGCTCTTCAAAAATAACAATGCCTGTACTATGGATGCCCACTCATTATTATGACTTTAATATAAACCAGTATGACGAAACAAAAATTAATAGACTCTACTCATTTATCATTGACAACCTTCATGTATATCCCGTTCTCAAAGTGGAAACAACATACTACCACTCCGCGAATGATCATGTCTATTCTGTTGTTCGTGATGCACATTCTGGAGTCATTGAAACCTACTGGAGTGACCACAAGATCACCTGGATTTCCAGTGTTGCGACATAACTTTCGTGTTGTAACTAACAGTATCAAGTTATCTCCCTAATTGTCATCCCCCCTAGAAATGTAAACTTAATATGCACAGCTCTTCAAAAACAACAATACTATGGATGCCCACTCATTATTATGACTTTAATATAGACCAGTATGACGAAACAAAAATTAATAGACTCTACTCATTTATCATTGACAACCTTCATGTATATCCCGTTCTCAAAGTGGAAACAACAGACTACCACTCCGCGAATGATCATATCTATTCTACTGATCCTGATGCACATTCTGGAGTCATTGGAACCTACTGGAGTGACCACAAGATCACCTGGATTTCCAGTGTTGCTTGTTGTTGTTGTTGTTTATCGAATTTTTGGGTTTCCCGACACGGAGGCAGGGATTACCCGCGGATTGCTCCGCAAAATTTGCTGTGTTCCTGGGTAGAACCAGTACAAGCCAGCGCTCCTGGTGAGGAACCAGTGTGCCCTTTCCTTATTGTGGCCCTTTGTGGCCAGTATGTGTGTGTATATATGTGTTTGTCAGGCTTTTCGTTGCATCAGGCTGATCATACATGGACTATAGTTTTGAACTTTGTAACAGGCTTTCGTGACATCCGACTACCATAAGGGTGTCGGCTTATTATGCCTGGGGTGGATTTATTTGATTTTTTCGTGTGATAAATGTATGTCTATGTGACCTATTTGTGTCCTAAGGGGACCTGCGGGACGTGCACATGTGGGGCTTGGGACTTGAGGGAGACTTATACCCAGCGAGAGCAGCAAGCAATGGACCTTTATTTGTTGTTGTTGTTGTTGGCAGGAGGCGCAGTGGCGTCGTCACGGGTCGGGCCTGGACTGGGTGCTGTGTAGGTAGACGACGTGGTAGTGTGGCTAACTAGCCCAGGGATTTCAGATCCACTGAGTTCGTTTTCCAGTGTTGCGACATAACTTTCGTGTTGTAACTAACAGCTTACAAAGCGAAGTTCCAATTCAAAGCATCTTGCCAATGTGTAAGAAAACCGATAACTTGCCTTCTGCAATCATGCCAAAATCAACAACTCAAATTCATTGACTGATTTATATTATGTATCATACAATCGTAAAAACAGTTTTGTCATGTTTGTGCCATTGTATTATCTGTTACCCAAGTATATATGCCTTGACAAAACCAGGCCTTCGTGGCTTTGCCTCGTTTCTTGTTAATGTCTGCGTCTGTATTTGATCTGATTGTGCCCATGGACGTGTAAAGGTCCTGACGCTATCATCACAACCTCTACCTTTTGAATTTTAGCGTCAGTATTTGAGATAGACGTGCTCTTTAACCCTTTGAACCCGAAATCCCGCAATAGCGGTTTATGCAAAAAGTGCAGATCCAGATGAGCCGGCTCGTAACGAGCCATCTCATCAGGATCTTCACTTTCTGAAAGTAATTTTAATATTTCTTAGAACAAAAACACCCCCTTTTCATAAATGGACGAATCTGAAAATCATTTTGTGACCATTGGATTGGTCGGAACATTAGCATATCACAGTCCATTCCAGTTCCTTAGGGTTGAAAGGGTTAAAGGCCCCTATTTTTATCACGTATAATTCATCCTTTGTAACTTCTGCGTCAGTAGTTGACCTGATTGTCCCCATGAACGTATCAAAGTCATGTTTTATCACAACCTGTTCCTTTGTAAACGTAGCGTCAGTATTGAACATGGATGTGCCCGTGGACGAGTACCTAGAGAAGATCATGGACCACTGTATATTCCGGGTGTCCTGTGTCTGTTTCGTCACAGAGACCCAGCAACACTTCGTTGAGCTCGAGGAACTCCGACTACGCAAGCCTCATCTCACCATTAAGGTAAAGACATGTACAGCGAAGACTTGTTGAAAGTTCCCAAATGTAACACAAACGGAAACAAATCGGAAACGGTCGTTTCGTACAACGAAATGCATAGACATGAGTATAGTTTGGTTGTTTCTGTACACGAAAACGATATATTCGTTTAAATACCCGGCTTTCAAGTATTCAAACGCCTGTCATCTCTGTCAACGCATGGTTGCACAGGGCATGCATACATGTATACGTTTATTGTATTTCACCCCAACCCCGCTAGACGTTCGAAAGACACTTGAAACTGAGGATCCGTTTATATATAACCCTAGCTCTTACTGAGACCTTAAACCATTTCAACACACACTGCGCACGCCTGGGGAACTATGTTACAACGAGGCCGCCATGGCACCGAAAAACATCACGCCGTGGAGTCGAGTTTTTGCTATTCACAGATTTGCTGCTTTTACATGTGTCAGATTTAGAAGCCAATTATTCGCTAAACAACAAAAGGTAATATTTAGTTTCTTTATATCAAAATGTTCTATAATGATTGATTGAGGTCACACATACATGTGTATGTCGTTTGCGTGTTTGGTGTTACCAAAATTGGAGTAATGTTTATTTACTTTCGTTTACCGATCAAAACGTATGTAAATTTCAAACTCGTATACAATCTATTCGGCCACACAATTTACTGTTTAACACATGCTTTGTTACTGTATTTTCATTTTACGATCTGCTAATATCTCCTTTGTGCAAAGGAATACGTTAGACCATTGCAAACTGAAGTTTGAAAGTATTACTTTAAGTCACGGAGTAGTTGACGATTGGTACGGAGTAGTTGACGATCGCTATCTTGCATCACGGCGTTTCTTTGATATCGTTACAGAGTGTGGTCGAGATATGGAGTACTCGTACACATAGGGACCAAGCCTAGTAATCGATGAAACTTACATCTCATTGAATATTTCTGTAGCTGAAGAGAATGTTTCTGTAGATGAAGAAATCCCCGAGACCCCTAGAGCTTCTGTGAGAGCACCGTGCCATACCAGTACATCGAAGCCAAGTAGGCACGATCCTACACCAGTACGCATATATACGTGTCCTGAAGTGACATGTACTTACCAGACCAAGTCGCGTGGTAACTTGAAACGGCATGGGTCGACCAGGCACGGTGGACAGAAAGACATGTTTACTTGTGATAAGTGCCAAAAGCAATACAGTTGCAAATATGATTTGCAACAGCACATCCAATGTGCGCACTTAAATTCCAAACTAATGTGCGAAACATGCAGCAAGGAGTTTATGACTAGACATGGCTTATCGCGTCATAAGGCGGTGAAATTCAAATATAATCAGTGCGAAAAGGGATACAGTGACAAACATCTGTATTATGGCCATATGAATACACACAAACAAATCATATTCATGTACAACGTGTTCCAAGACGTTTACTATAGTAGCCAACAGAAACATGTAGCATCGTGTACTGATAGACCAGACACATACACATGCGCAAAATGCGGAGAAAAACAGAAATCACCCACTTGTCTACGAGATCACTTGGATGGTATGCATGGAGATAGGAATAAACGATGCACATGTGGCAAAACATTTGCATGGCGACCGTCGTACGTACGCCATCTGAATGTATGCACATTTCGTTCTCGTTTACAATGATAGTTTAGTTTATCAATATATCCATATTTGGAGAGCTCTCGAAATCATTTAGAGAGCTCTCAAAATTATTTGGAGAGCTCTCGAGATCACTTGGAGAGCTCTCGAAATCATTTGGAGATATCCAAATCAAAGATATATAATGCCAGCCACAAATCAATTTGAGATATCATTAATTGATTTAGAGCTAGCTCGAAATGATTTCAAGAGCTCTTCAAATATGTATTGCTAGCTCTAAATATATATTGCTATCTCTAAATATATATGGCTAGCTCTAGCAATATATAATTGGGCCACGCTCTGTGAAAACCAGCGTTAATGACAACATTTTCAATTTGCACTTTTTTACATTTTTTGATGCGGACACCTTCCAAAAACAATATGCAGAAAAGAAAATACAAATATGTTTCATAGTTTTTGTTTTATCTCACTTTTTGTAGCACCATGTGAACCACGCAAGGAAAAAAAAGTAAAGTCATCGAGAAAATGACGTTATTGAAACGCTGACGTTTGTACAATGCAAAACAACAGCCTACAGTAGAAATGCGTGTTCATAGACTCATTGACTGTGCTTGCTATAAACTGCATTTGCTGATCTATACTATCAAACATTGAATAGAATAAAACTATGATATGTACATGTAGTGAACAAATCAAACGCACCACTATCGATTTTAATTCTATAATTAGCCGACCTGTTTACTTCGTAATTTGCTACTATCGCCAACTTTCACAGATTATGCATATACATGTATCGTCAGAAAGATACATTGTAATTATTTGAGAATTTGGTTCAGAATCTAATTGACGTTATTTACGTAACAGTTAAGTGTGACGTCATTTATTGATGTAGACATTACGTCACTCACCAAAGACCAAACACAAACAACTAAACGAAATTCCTGGTGTTTGAAATTAAACAATCTGTGATTGAAACAATTTTAGTTAAAATTTGGATAAGCCTATGGCTGCACATATCAAAGACTTCAGCGTCCGATGGCGTCACATGGTGGCTCACCTTCCCACGTGAATGGAATGCCCATAACTAAATCCCAAAATCGGAACTGGGTTTGTACAGCGTTTACGGTTCCGTCTTAGACGGCCGAAAACACTCAACCCCGCTCTAATCTGAACGGGACCGTATAACATAATTAGTAAAGAGCGCACACATGCGCCCCGGGTTCGATCTTCAAGTTGTAAGTACATGTATAGCTGATGGTGGTCGCCAGACAGGATAAGTTTGTTTTCTTTGAGTATTCCGGTTTCAACCCAAATTAAGAAACATGCAGACGCCTCCAACTACGCCGAGTACAATTGTTCTCGCGTTTGTTTGTAATTGTTATAGAAATAAAGTTTAAAAGAAATATTAGCATTATGATTACATATTACTGATTTTGTTATGTGTTATCTAAAAATACCGGTCGTATGGTTATTTAGTTTCGAATGTCATTTCACAAGTCGTCCATATAATATATGATAAAAATCATAAATGCAATATGACCATTTGTATAAAAAATAATCGACAACATTACTACGTATTTTCTTGAAGGAAACCGAAGAAAAAAAGACAACTATCTGAACCACTATGAAAACAACTACAATTCTGCCATGCATATCCAACATTAACATATGTGTGAGCCGTAAAGCGTACAGCTATAAATAGGACAACTTATTGCAATGACGCAACAATTCCAAGTGTCAAAATCCGACGTGACGTTGGTAAATGTATGCGTAACTTTGCGACGTCATTTTCAGCCTTTCATGACGTTGTCATTAAGGCTGGTTTTCACAGAGCGCGGCCCATATATATTTGAGTTTATGTAGATCTGGCGTTCCATAATATTATTATACCCACTTTTTTTTAATAAAAAAAATGGGTATATTGTTTTCGTCACGGGTATCCGTCCGTCCGTCCGTCCGTCCGTACGTGCCCGTCCGTCCGTCCGTCCGTCCGTCCGTCATGTTTCTTGTAAGAAGTAAAACTGTTTAACCGTAATAGGTGTGGACTTGAAACTTGGCGTGTCCCTTCCTTATGGTGTGTACATGCGCAGTGATTTTTTATTTTTTATTCTACCCCCCGATCATGGATTATCTCACCCTTTTCACCTCGGAATTCGCCATTTTTACCTTGTAAGAAGTAAAACTTTTTAACCCTAATAGGTATGGACTTGAAACTTGGTGTGTGCCTTCCTTATGGTCTGTACATGCGCAAAGTGATTTTTTATTTTTTTATTCGACCCTCGATCATGGATTATCTCCCCCTTTTCGACTCAGAATTCGCCATTTTTACCTTGTAAGAAGTATCACATTTTAACCCTAATAGGTATGGACTTGAAACTTGGTGTGTGCCTTCCTTATGATCTGTACATGCGCAGTGATTTTGGATTTCCTATTCGACCCCCCAGATCATGGATTATCTCCCCCTTTTCGACCTGGCGTGCCATCGACTTTGCTCTAGTTATATCTAGTAAATTATTGTTGATATATCATTATACATACCTGTTCTTTTGTTATTTGTTCGTTTTGTTATTTGGTTATCTCTCATCATCTCGAGCTAGCTCTAAATCAATTAATGATATCTCAAATTGATTTGTAGCCAGCATTATATAACTTTA
Organism: Conchocele bisecta; assembly: GCA_029237695.1. Taxonomy (NCBI): domain Eukaryota; kingdom Metazoa; phylum Mollusca; class Bivalvia; order Lucinida; family Thyasiridae; genus Conchocele; species Conchocele bisecta. Next base: position 194,120,695 of record CM055265.1, on the reverse strand, counting down.
ATTTGGAGAGCTCTCTAAATCATTTGGAGATATCTCGAAATCACTCGGAGATCTCTCTAAATCATTTGGAGATATATCGAAATCATTTGGAGAGCTCTCGAACTCATTTGGAGAGCTCTCGAAATCATTTGGTGAGCTATCGAGATCACTTCTTGGAGAGCTCTCGAAATCATTTGGAGATATCCAAATCAAAGTTATATAAGTTATATAATGCCAGCTACAAATCAATTTGAGATATCATTAATTGATTTATTGCTAGCTCTAAATATATATTGCTATCTCTAAATATATATGGCTAGCTCTAGAAATATATTATATATTTGAGTTTATGTAGATCTGGCGTTCCATAATATTATTATATCTAGTCGATTATTGTTGATAGATCATACAATTTGTGAGGTTTGGTATTTGGTTAGTCACAAATTCAAATATGATTATTAGTGTTTTAAAACTGACAGCCTTCATGGTTGGTATATGTAGCTGATGAATATTATATAACCAGGTCAGACTCAAAATGACATATAATTTACCAAATTATTCGATCGGGTTCATTGGTACTGTTATTCTTATATTTTCCCATATGCGACTGTAAAATAAATACAAATGTTCGAATAAATATCGTCTTTACTCTGTAACTTAGAATTGTATCTCGACTCCACTCCGTCACATACAGGTGCCACTCCGTAACATTTAAATAATGCTTATTATCAAATATCTGCCGATTTAACGGGCAAATAACTTTGTGTATAACAAACAGTCACATGGTAATCGATGTTACGTCACTAGTATTGTCATTGGGTGGTGTCTTATCCAAATTTATATGTGGAACCAGTATATGCTCAATTCTTGAATTAACAGATACTTTTCGAAACATAAATTGCATATACTGTGTCACAGATACATTCTCACTGCATTAATACATACTAATATTAATAGTTTCGAATGAAGAAAATGTTATACCATCGTATTGGCATTAAACTGTCAGCCATATAGACGGTTTTTCCAGCTTCCTCGTCAAAACGACGTGATAAAAACAATGTTTATCGAACCGCACCCCGTAATACAGGCATACAAGATGAATGCAACGAACGCGCCACAGTACGCAATGTTACCCTATAGTTCTATATATTATACACGTTAAATTCCAGGCACCGGATAGCGGGGCTGTGGGAGAAAATATTGGCGTTGATGTGTCCTTCGTTAACCCGCTACCCGTGGCCTTGACCAAGTGCGAACTCCGGGTGGAAGGGCCGGGGTTACATGCCCCTGTTGTCTACAAACAGAAGTAAGTCGCTACCGGACTTGTGTGCATGTACATTGAAGGGGTCAGCTAGCAGAAATAAACTGACATGGGTGCATGTATACACTGGTCGCAAGTGTTAGTAGTTGCGAACAGTTACACTTGCAATCCACTCCCGTACCGTCCGTAGCGACGGTACGGGAGTAGATTTCAAGAGTGATTGTAACTAATCTGTTATAAGCCCCATTTTACTAGACACATCTACATGTCAGTTGATGTCTTTAATGAAATCATGCTAGAGGGGTGTTATGATGCTATAAACTATTAGATATGCACATTATGGTATGAATAAAGTTTATGTAATAGGAATTTCTGAACATTTTCAGTTTAACAGCATAATACTACATGTACGCATACTAGTGTTTTACTTACTTACCATCTAATCAACACGATAACACATGCTACATTCATTTTGCAGGAACGTTGGAGCCAACAAGACGTTTGTGGGCACCTTCGAGATGACGCCGAAGAAGAAAGGAGAACGAGAGATCGTTGTCTATTTCAACTGCAACCATATCCAAGCGGTCACTGGCTCACACGTGATCAACGTGCAGTGATGACGTCAGACGTTATAAATACTTTTTATGGAGTGGTTCAACAAAGTTAACCATTTCATGCGGGATACCGATTTAATGATTAATATTGAATTTGAGAGTGCTGTATTATGGTAAATACAGCAGATGGGTTTCATGCGGGATACCGATTTATTGACTGGTATTTAACTTACCATGATTTACTATATTCTTTATTTCTCAATGAAAGTATACTGAACGGGTTAAAAACGCAACAAGAAAGTTAACACGTTATTTATTCACCCATTATATCATAAAGCAAAATTACAAATGATGGCAAGTGATATATACATATATACACGTGTAAAAGCGTGTGTCTAAACATGTTCTCAATTTTTCTTTTGATTTGTTTAGCTAGGAGACGAATTCATATACGTGTAAAAGCGTGTAAATATATATATACAATTTAGAACATGTTTAGACAACACGCTTTTACACGTATATGAATTCGTCTCCTAGCTAAGGAATACATTGGTGAAATATGGTAATATTGTTTGAACAAATCAAAAGAAAAATTGTGAACAGTATACATGCGTCACATCATGATGGAAGCGCATGTGGTGTTCAGACGTCACGCAGACCGATTTATCATGTTGCGCAACATTGGTAAAAAGGTGAATATATAGGCAAGCTCAACACCGCCAGACTGATGTCATGCCCACCGCATCCATTTAAGCTTAGCACCGGTGATATGAAAACATATTTGGTTGAAAGGTTAACTAAACGCAAAACTGACCCTTGAACTCGGTTCCTACTAGCAGTATACAGGCGGGCAAAACATTTGATTATGAGAATAAATAGCAATTCAATATCGATCTAAATAACACTAAATCGATACATCAAAGTCAAGTGGTACACTGTGGTCACATGGATACTCACATACATGTAGGGATGTACAATAACATGTCTATGCAATCGTTGCGTTTCTATATCGTTTCAGTAATGTTGTGACCAATGATTTGAACCGTTTCGACGAGACTTTTCAAACGAGTGGTGACAAAATATACTTCGGTGAACTAAATGTCTTGCCAAATGATGTAATGGGTGAATAAATAACATGTTTACTTTCTTATAAAGACACCAAGTTACACAAGAATTTACAAAAGTGCCAATACAATTTACATTCGGATGTCCTAGAATAAATCCAATAATATCCTTTGAAATTTCCTAGTATAAATTCAACAATATTCTTTTAATGTCCTAAAATAAATCCAATGTCGTGGGCCTTGAATTGTCAAGTAGCTTCTTGAAGGAAGCCGTTATTCAAGTGTAGTAGTATGAATGGCCCAGTCGCCAGTTCTACACTACAACACATAGCCGAATAAAAAATATATTTCGGAACAGGAACTTCATAAACAATATATATCTACATGTATATGTACTTCAACGTTATATACAATTAAGAACTTGTGAATAGGTCTAATAATGTGCAAAGGCATAGACATAATACAGCTAGATGCCTAAACCGCTGGCAACAGGAATTAACTGTGTTCATAGTGAAAATCCAGTGACGTATTCAAAGTGAACATCTGGACTGAAACGTACTTCCGGATGTTTTGAGACCACACAGACACTGTTTGCTTGCATATCTTCATCCGTTACTACCAAATTTAACTTGAGAAATGTGTTGTTTTTGTTTTACAACGTTTTCAGCATATGTGTAGCCTTAACATAAAACGATGAAACTGTTGGTCACGTGATGTAAACACAGTTGCAGTGGCTGAATAATGTTAACAATATTTGGGGACATGACGAGGTTTAATTTTAATGAATGAGTAAGTGAATCTATTGTTTTATTCATTCAGATCCAGTAGCTGAAGGTCATCTGAAAGTAGGTACCACTGCTTGCATATGAACAGAGAGACTCTCCATATTGGGTGCTTTCTAACCTAATACTGACCATATTAATTCCTTTCCGTTTTCAAATCGAGTCCGGCCAAGAAACTATTCGGTGAAGTGTATGACTAAATAGCGCAATGGCCCGATTTCGTCGCAAGTATGTGAGATTAAAAAAAAGTGTTATCTTTACTTTATTTCGAGAGCTGTGCAATAGAAAAAAAACATTATTTTATGTATATTCCAATTAATAATGATATCAAAACGCTAAAGATAAAAACTAGTTAATCCAAAATAAGTATTTATATAAAATATAGTGTTGAAACTTTTTACACAACGGTGAAATGGTCGGCGCAAATGACATTTTATTATCATGTTTTATTATTTTTTAAGACAGATGGGTGCCGTTTCACAAAACTTCGTAGACTGAAATGTTCGTAAGTGCAAAATGATGGTCTGTAAATTTCACATTAACAATGTTTTCTTGTAAACAATTTTCATATGCAGCCTATGCTCAATAAATGTAAATCCATCAATTGAAATTTCCAGACGATCCTAAATTTGCACTTACGAACATTTTAGTCCTACGAAGTTTAGTGAAACGGGTCCCTGGACAATTGAACGGACGCCTACGACTTCTGCGGGATTGTCATCATTTATTTCTTGCCAAATCCTGATCCAAGTAGCGCTAATGAGACGTATTGACCATATTTCTGGAGAATTGGTCGTAGCGATTTTGAATCAACGGCGCAAGTGACATTTGCCTTCTATCCAGTATCAATAAGTTCGGCGTAAGTGGCTTTTTAAGACGGACGGACAACTGAACAGACGCCTACGACTTCTAGGGGATTGTCATCATTTATTTCTGGCCAAATTCTAGCGCATATATTACCTTGCGGATAGTTCTCCCATTCCGTGGTTAAGTTTATTTATTTTATTAAATAATGAACGAGTTGTTGAAAATGGTGTATTTTATGTTGCATTAGCGCATTTACAGGGCAAGGAAAATATGCGAGATAAAAAATAAGCGAAAATGACATCAAACAGTCAAGCTTTGCGTGTCCGTGATGTCATAACGTTCGCACAGGTAAACACTATGGTTCAAGAAAGCTTACACTTTAAGATGGTATGTTTAACTACTTTAACTAAGCTGTGTCTCAGATGATCTTTCAGACCTTCAAATGTGGTTTTAGCTTGTGGACTCAAAATGACCAACACGAATATCAAACAAAGCACCATTTCATGTGATTGATTTTCAAAGGAATTTTCATTTCTGTAATGTATATAATGAAAACCTCTCTAAACCGGACACCCTGGGAGGTCCCCAGGGTGTCCGGCTTAGAGAGGTTTCACTGTAAATCAGGCACTTGCTCATTCTAAGCCCTATTTGTGTGCTATGCGATCACAATCAGACATTATCACCTGAGATAAATGACCAAGAAACTCATCAAAATAACATCACAGGTGTTTTCTGTGTGTCCGGTTTAACGGGGTTCTACTGTATATAGAAAAACAACAACAACAAAACAAGGAGACCACTGGACTAACTGTATATACCCTGATGGGCATATATTGTGATGCAGACAGTCTTGTTATATACAGTTGAACCTGTGAACAAATTCCAGCCATGGGAAGTGAAAAAACAGTCCTTTGTTCACAGGTGGTCTTTATTCACAGGTTCATTTATGTAGTAATTTAATAATTTCGAAAACAAAAGCTTACAAAAGTAATTGTTATTCGGAGGCAGCCTTAACGTAGGTTCGACTGCATTGCTTGACCTGATATTATTCTGAGTGTATAAAGTAACTATTAATTATTAAACCTTCATCTGAGACTTCTAAACGTCTTCGTTCAATTTATTTTAAGTTCTTCACGTGATCGTCAGAAAATTAGGCCCATGAAAATCACGTGCATACCAATAAAGTGTGCAGTTTTGGCATCTGCGTCTGCGTTTTTATGTAACCTTACCGAGCAAAGTATACTGGTGTCGTAATTTCATTCAAATAGAACAAGCTGGAATTTGACCACAACGAGACAAACCGTAGCTTTCATGTATTTCCGTAATTTCTGACAAGACAGCCGTTATTGAGAAAAGAAAAAAAAAGTTTAACATTTTTGCCTTACAAACAATGTGAACACAAGTCCTTAGTGACCTTGATATTGGGCGGTCGGACGTGGGTCGTATGCAACACAAAGTACCATCCATAGACACACATTGTGGCAAAATATTATCAAAATCGGTGAAGTGGTTCATGAGTTATTGAACAATGAAAGGTGTTACTACGCACGCACGCACGCACGCACGCACGCACGCACATGGACTAACGCTATATCCGCTCTTGCCTATCGGCGAGGGGATAATACTTAATAGGAGTTGTTGGATGAAATGCACACATAGGTCATGAATGTAATATCCCGTTTCTTGCTTGGTAGTGGTCCATATATTCATTGGTTGATCAATCCGTGTTCTTATTACATTTCGGCCAGCACAATGTATAGTACATGTAGTTTACAGAAATAACGATACAGGGAATTACACCACTCAGCAGCAGTAGTTTACACCACTCTCGGGCTTACCATGTATGAAGAAATGACGTCAGTAACGTCGCAATGACGTGTTTCCTTCAACCAATAAAGTCGTGTTCTCGAAAACACCCTCTCAATCGCGAGACAGTCGCCGTCCAGTGCTACGGCCCGCCTCCAGAAATTAATTCGCATATCTCTTGGCAATATTTTACGCTTGATTACCTTTGTTTTTATGAAGAATCATGTGTGAAATATAAGAAAATGTTTATTTAACCAGGTGAGTTGATCATCTTGAAATAATGCCCTTGTGATAGGGTCCTACCGCTAAACAAACTCGGTTCGTTACGCTCACTCGTTTGTTGCGCGTAAGGACCCAATCACTCGTGCGTTATTTCCCGATAATCTGTTCGCCTTGTTAAATACATGATATTGACTTGTCCTTTTAGTATGATTCACGCTTTTGACAAATAAGCATACTAAATTTGAGTAAAATACAACCTTATAAGTATGCACTTTTTTGTCGCGCCTGCTTTAAATAGAAAGCTTGACTACAGTCGCCGCTTTTTTCGTAGTCGTCGTCATCGTCGTTATCGTCGTCCGAAATGTAAACAAGTTTGTACAAGCTTTCGTTATCATTGTAGTGTTGTTGGGATTTCAATTAACACAAATCAAATGCATTTACAATTCTTACTTATTAATTAAATTAATTTACAAGTTTATTATCTAAAGTTTCTAAATAAAGTTAACATTTACTCTGATTCCGTATTCCGCGTTGTGCGTCTATACTTCGCGTTGTGCGTCTATGCCTCGCGTTGTGTGTGGCTGTCTTTCCTTTCTTTTCTTTAGCTTATATTTAACGGCGGCACTGGCTCTAGGACCTTGCATGCCGTCTCCCAAGAATGGGAGAAAGGACGGAGGTAGAGATGATTTTTTGAGAGATGCCGGTAATTCGTATTTACAGAGCAACTACGAATTATCGGTACCCAGTTCACCCAGCTGTAAATTTGTACCTCCACATTTTTAAGGAAACACATAGCCATTTAAAAAGTTTGTACACGTTTTTTCTTCATCGTATAACATTAATATTACTTGATGGATGGCTTCAATGTTTGGGCACTTTATACATGTAATCATTTGGAAAACTTAGCCATTTTGTTACGTCCGACAGTTTCTTCAACCTTGATATGTTTTGTGTTTTAAGCATTCACTTCTCTGACGATGTTTGTGATGCTTACTTTAGCACATCGTACCCATGATCATGTTACGGTCTAATGCCTCGGTTGGCGCGACACCGCTTACGTGGCGGAATTCTTGATCAATGATTGCATACCATTTTCTCGAAACTTCTTCAAATAGGCCACTGTATTTAATGACACAAATGTTTCTTCGGGAAAACCCTTTGCGAATTTAACTTTTAAATCGTTACAAATGAAAAGCTATAACACTTGTCTCGATTGAAAGTGATTCAAGAAATGTTTTATGGGAACCTGACAGAACATAGTCATTGTTAAAATAATTTTGAAAATTTGTGCACCAATTTTCAAAAATTCTAATTTGTTTTCCTAATTACATTATTTCCATTTTATGTAGCTGCAGTAGGTTTCGGAGTCAATCTGCAGCTCATTTTTGCATCATTAAATTCCCATAGGTAAAATGCTTTTTAGTAATAAAATCAATGCGTTATGTAATTTGATCAAATAAAACTATTTGGAGAGGGTGACATTTTATTATTGATGAAAAAGTACTTACATTTAAATATGTTTTAGATTTAATGTGTTTAATAACCGAAAGGTTGTTGGTAAAAAAGGTCCCGTTCAGAAGGTCCCAATCAGCCAACCGGGAGGACGTCCGAATCCACCGAATCATAAGAAAAAGGTCCGAATCAGCCAACACCGAGATCCAAATCAGACAGAAGTTAGGTCCGAGTCCGCATCAGCCAGGTCCGAATCAGCCAAGGTCCGGGTCAGCCTGTTACCGTCTGTTCCATGTTTTGCTGCCGATAAACTGTTGACTATTAAAAACATTAAATCTAAAAAATATTTAAATGTAAGTATTTTTTTCATCAATAACAAAAGAAAGAATGTGAAATGTCACTTCTTAGAGGTGGAAGTACTTCATCCGGCGACTCCCTGAACATTGCGAGAAAACATTGCGTCATTTTTCAGCATGGAACAGCAATGGGCAGCCAATTTAACATTTCCACCACGACTGAGCTCGTGGCCACATCATCTGAAGAGTATGTACACAGGCACTCGGCGTGTTTCGGCTTACGTCGGTACTGCTATAATTGCACGGCGTTAAATTGGTAATACTAAATATATTACAATGATTACTTCCCGTGCAACGCCGACCTAGGTAAACCAGCTGTAATTCGATATTCTTTGCATACTTATGTTCTAACTACTAGTATGTTATTTCAGCTGGATTAGATAACAATCATTCACACTTTCCGCCAAAATATTTACATCAGCGTTAATGAAATCGCGGGATGTGTTATGATACGAGGTCGTGTCCGATCAAAGCTACAAATAAGCCTTGTTGTTCATATATAGTTACATGTATACCAATGAAAGCCGCAACACACCGTATGCCTGTGTATGTAAGCATTCTCGTACATAAAAGATAAGTAAACGATGTGATAAATGCTGAGTGGCTCCATTGAAAGTTGGTCATGTTGCACACATATATGATAAAGTCAACGTAAATTGTCGTCTGCCGTTGTTCGTAGATAGTGCCTTCTTTCTAAATAAAAAGACACTGCTTGGTGTCACTTTAGATCATTCTAAAGTACTGTCAAACTATGTTTTAGTTTAAACATAGTTTATTACATATAATTACAATGGGCTTGGGCTACAATTAAGTTCTCACAACCATGTGTTTGATGAGAAAATCGGAAAATAGAACACAAACAGCAGACGACCACATTTAATTCATCAATGTATGGGTTTGTATCAACGCTACTTCACGTCGCCGTAAAACTGATTCTCAGGACAGAAAACCACTATATACCAAATATCCAAATCGAAAAACTAACCATGGTCATCGCCTAATGGATCTGTGCTTTCACTGAGGAAGAGCAAACCATCGCTAACAATGGGTGTTGACAGCTACCTTGGAGTGCACCACGTTGCTGTTGGAAGTGGAGAGTAGAGGGTCAAAATGCTGCTTGCCAATCTAAACCTTACACGGCTACCAGCCTCAACGACGTCCCAGGACCCAACACCATGCCTGAAGAAGTTCCCCACAGGTGTAAATTGTCAACTTTATTACAGTATTTCCACTACACAATTTGAAAATCAATGCGTATTTTCACATTTCTGTGAGTATTTTATACTACCACTTTTGATAATCAATGCGTATATTCTGCTGAAATAAGTGCGTACAATACGCCACTACGCACCTTATCTGCAGCTCTGCATACATGAAACATCTTTCTAAACAATGTATAAAACAATGAATTGTTCATATATTATAATTATATATTCAGCAATTCCGGGCGCATTTGGGTTGATATAAATACAGTGAGTAGCCTCAATTCCTGCTGTATGTATAAACAATAATTGCGATTGATTGCATTGATTTTCATGCTGAATAGAGATATATTACGATAATAATAATAATTAGAAAGCATTTAAAACATACGCACTCAGTAGGCACTGTTCTTTATAGGAATTCAATAAGTGTATTATTGTGTCACTATTCCACCAGTTCTAAAAATTACGAGTGCCCGCTATACAGATATATTCATTTAGTAATATTTATTTTACTGATAGTGACTCGCGGTGGTATCAGGCTATTTTCATATGCAAATTTATGAGGCATGATAATCAAGGTGCATGATCACTGATCACGTGATTACAACAACACCAAAGTAAATATTATTTGATAGTTTCCTTAATATGCAACGGATTTTGATGAAATATGGAGCAGCAAACGCGTCTTCATGACCTACATTTGGTGGTCACGGGACTTGGGCACACGCTGCACACGCTTATGTTGTTTTTGCGAAGAATAGATTTCCGTGTCAGTATTGACAGTAAACACGGAAATCGATTTTGGACCAACGTACCGTGACCACCAAATGCAGCTTAACAAGATGCGTCATATTTCATTAAAATCCGTTACATAATAAGGAAAATATGACAGAATACATACTTTGAGGCGCTTCTGGAAGCTTCAATAATTGTTGTTGTTGTTGTAACCATTTGACCATGCACCTTCAAGTTGATATTTATCCAGCATGAAAACCAGTGAAATGTCAAACACATGTCCTTTAGGGCTACTGACTGTATTTATATCAATCCAAATGCGCCCTGGTGTGCTGAATATATATTTATATATGAACAATTGAACAATGTTTTGTACTGTGACGTGTACTGCCTCATTACTGTATCCTATACGGCACATAGAGTGGCCAAGTCGGCCATCTTTGTGTATTCCAGCCATCAGCCAGTTTCACCTGTTCTGCCATTTGACAAAGAACTAAAAGTGTGAAGTAGAACACATAATTACATGTAGAAAAGCCAGGAGAACGGACTCCTATCAATTATATTACACCAAACTGTAAACTATGTCAGTTTTCTGGACATGTTTGTGCCTGTGTTTTTAACAACATCAACCACCATTATAATTGCCCTCATACACAGAATATCGCACAGTGTATCACTTTTACCTGGCCATCCACACAACACATACCATATATACCCACTACTGTACTCTGTTATTAACTATACATCCAGTGACATGTAAGCAGTTACCTGAGTGTATTGGCCCTGGTGTCTACTCACCTAATATGCGAGTGAATGTGGCTTTACCTATGGGCAACGTGTACACTAACATAGGCTGTACGTCAGATTGAAAAGTTTACACATCAAAATGTATTTTCAGATTGATGGGAGAGATATCTCGTCTTTTGTATAATTTGATGGCATAATATTTATAGCTTGCCGTTGTGATATCTGTCTATTATGTATTGCACCAAATCTTATTTGGTTTACTGTCATAGCATTTGCTGTATGTGTCAAACGCACGAAGTGGTGAAATTGTACGATGGCTTGTACATACAAAGATGGCGGAGATGGCAACATACTGTTCCATATAGTATCCAGTAACAAGACAATATTCACATATGTTATATCACATCTTATGAAGCAATTATCATTGCAGTCAAGTGTATCTATCTATCTATCACCTAATACCTTAACAACAGCTGCTATTTTATACTCCAAGTTAGCTATCTTCGATATAGTTGCCAGCGAACCTGTAGCTATACCAATGTACCAGCTCCCAGTTAAGTCACAGCCCTCTAACAAGGCGACTTCCGGTATTCCTTTTAATACCTTTCGCTATTCCCCAGTATATATATGTAGCAGTGTCTCTCTCGCTTGCTAATGACAGACTCCCGAATACAAATGTAAATGCTGTGATTTAACGACGGCACTGGCTCGATGACCTTGCATGTCGAGACCGACTATTTAAGTCCCCATCCGATAGGGACGACGGCACTGGCTCGATGACCTTGCATGTCGAGACCGACTATTTAAGTCCCCATCCATAGGACTAGGCTAGCACGAAGTTGTCTTGCCCAAGGACACGTCGCATCGACCATTCGCAGCGGCAGAGGTGGAATCGCACCCGGGGTCTCCCGATCTGCAGTTCGACGCTCTACCTACTGAGCTAATCCGGCCACCTACTCCCGAATATATATGGGCTGCGCTCTGTGAAAACCGGCCTTAATGACAAAATTTTCAATTTGCACTTTTTTACATTGTTTGAGGATGCCACCTTTCAAAAACAATATGCTAAAAAGAAAATGCAAATATGTTTCATAGTTTTTGTTTATCTCACTTTTTGTAGCACCATGTGAATCACGCAAGGAAAAAAAAGTAACGTCACCGAGAAAATGACGTTATTGAAACGCTGACGTTTGTACAATGCAACACAGCAGCCTACAGTAGAAATGCGTGTTCATAGACTCATTGACTGTGCATGCTGTAAACTGTATTTGCTGATAAGTTGCACTAATTGTATCTACAAGTGTTAGTATGTATCACACATTGAACAGAATAAAACTATGATATGTACATGTAGCGAACAAACCAAACGCACCACTATCAATGTTAAATCTATAATTAGCCGACATGTGACTTCGTAATTTGCTACTATCGCCAACTATCATAGATTATGTATATACATGTACCATCAGAAAGATACATTGTAATTATTTGAGAATTTAGTTCGGAATCTTATTGACGTTATTTACGTAACAGTTAATTGTGACGTCATTTATTGATGTAGACATTACGTCACTCACCAAAGACCAAACACAAACAACAAAACGACATTCCTGTAGCCTATTTCACGAACCTCCGTTAGTCGGCTAAACTCAGTTAGTCGGCTAAACTTCAGGCCAACTTCAGGCCGTGGGGGGGGGGGGGGGGGGGTGGGGCGTGGGGCGACTTATTTCTGTTTTAATACACACATTCGTTGTCGCCGTATGTCTGTTAACCTACATGTATTTGTGACACTTTTTATGAAATTATGTTCCGAAAAGATAAAACATTTTCTTGCCGAGAAAGCCTGATAAAGTTCGAATATGAAAGTTGTATTTGTTATACAAATAAATGCACATGTTAGCAATATTAACACACATATACTCAAGATTAATGAAAAAATCTCCATCACCCTCCCAGTGACAATCGTTGATGTACTCCTAAAACCAATGTGTTATTATCTGAGAATCCCTGCAGGTAAACACATCCGCGTGTTTATTAAAATTACACATGTGCGAAATGAATTCATATTTGGTGACCACGGCCATTGCTTAGCCCGCCAAGGCAGTAAACAAAACAAAGACTGGTTGACGGACTGGCACACGAACACGCAAGCATGTTTTCCGTTTTGCGACTCGACAACAATAATAGCAGGAATATCTCAACATTTGTGAGTTATCGTATTTATCGCATCGCCGTATTTCGCTGATATTGCTACATATCGACAATATCGAGAGAGAAAATGTTTCGCTATAATTATCCGCGAAATATAGCAATGTACTCGGAGAGGTAGCTGTGACCATATAATTAAAATAATAATTTCTTCACATACCGGTACGGTACCTGAAGTACAATACAATACAATACATTTTATTCACTCTTAGCCACATGCGTGACACACGCGGTATACAACATATTACATAATACAACGATGGGTACAAATACAAAATGCATATGTATAAGCTCACTAGTCTTATAAAAATAGCTAAATTTCTTAATTAATTTCCAGATTTTTTCTCAAGTAGCTGTGCGAATTTTAAAGTATTTGGTCTTCTAAAATAAAATGGCTTGATATACCGTTTTCGAACTTCATCATAGAAGCGGCACTCGAAAAGGAAATGAAACTCGTCACCGAGAGCACCAACGCCACATTTGTTGCAGACCCTGCTTGCTCTCGGCACACTTTCGACCGCCAGTCTATGATTACAAGTTCGAAATCTGGTCAATGTTTTTCTTAACCTTTCCGTGAGATTAATTAAATATGTTTCTAATCCAAACTCTGTTTTAAAGAGTCTATACGTAATTCCACGTGAAGATGAATCGATGTTGGTGAGCCATGACTGAATAAACTGGTTCTGAAGCTGGGTCCTGGCATAGTGGCTCAGCCAGATAGCATTAACATCGTTCTGGCTAAGCCATACGCCAGGAGCTCCAATTTCAGTTAAAATAGACATAACATTCTCAATCCATCGGAAATGAGACACATTTGCTTCATGTTGTGTATATAATAACTTATACATAAGAAACAATAATTTACTCTGCTTCCCTGAAACTAATTTTGCCCAAAACGAAATAATTCTACATTTAATGTCAATAATAAGCGGAAATTTGCCTAGTTTTCCATAAGCCATGAAATTTGGTGTGGATTTCTTTAACCCAAAAACAGTTTTACAAAATTTCAAATGAATTGTTTCTATAGCCGAAATGTTTTCAAATCCCCAGATTGCACAGGCATAGCAGAGAATTGGAGTGATACATTGATCAAATAACTTAAGCTGACAGTATACTGGAGTTGACAAGTTGTTAATCTTTCTAAATAGCCCGAAAAGAGCTTTGGATGCTTGGTCAATCAAATGTTTCTGTCTTATGAAAAGTTCCGTTTTGTGAAAAAACATTTCCCAAATATGTAAAGTGGTCTACAATTTCAATTTTGTTATCGTTATATGTAAAGACTATCTTTTTTGATGATTTACGTTTTTTGAAAATCATAATTTTGGTTTTTGATGCGTTTATTTCCAATTTCCACTGAATACAGTATTGATGAAAATAATTTAGAGCATCTTGTAGGCCAGTTTCTGTTTCAGACATGACAATAGAGTGTCGTCAGCGTATAATAACAAGAATAGTTTAACATATATATCTAGATGTTGAAACATGTCAGATGTAACCGATTGTAAATCTACAATACCGCATACATTGAGAAAATCTTCAAGGTCGTTCAAAAACATGGCAAACAAACATGGTGACATATTTTCACCCTGCCTGACACCCACCATGCATGGGAAGTATTCTGAAAAGTCATTTCGTACTTTAACACAAGATTTAATACATTTATACATGTTTTTAATTATGTTTAAACATTTCCCGTTTATGCGGGACAGCAACAGCTTATGCCAGAGGCCATTTCTCCATACATTATCGAAAGCTTTCCTAAAATCAATAAATGCGCAGAAATGAGGTTGCCTTTTACTAAATAGTATTTCTATAATTGCATTTAAAGTAAAAATGTTATCAACCGTACTATATCCTTTCCGAAAACCAGGCTGTGCCTCTGTTATAAGACCATTCTGTTCAGCATATGTTGTCAACCTATTTGTAATTATAGAAGTGAATACTTTACCAAGACAGCTAACTATTGTTATTGCCCTATAATTGTCAGGATCATGCCTTGAGCCCTTATGCTTATAAATTGGTATTATATGACCTTCGAGCCAATCATTTGGTACAATTCCAGTTTCAAAAACATGATTAAACAGTTTCACGTAGAGACTTAACATTATGTGTTTAGTGTTTGAAATATATTCGTTAAGTATATAATCGCGAGAACAAGCCTTGTTGTTTGACAGTTTGGAAATCGCTGAGAGTATCTCATTTGCTGATATAGGCGCGTTAATATCTTCATTATTCGGTAAATTTATATCTGCTGCAGCATCAATAATATGTTGTTCATTAATATGATCAATGGCATTCATGTCTTTAAAGTAGTTATAAAATTGATTAACATGAATGCAAGTGATCGGATCGGTGTTTTGGACGCCGTTTAAAAGCTTCCAAAATTCTTTAGGTCTTGACTTTTGCATTTGTCGTATTCGTGCACCGTATTTATGTTTATAGTTGTTCGCATGCGTAGTAATTGTTTTCTTATATATTTTACTCGCACGATGTAAAATAGTTTTATTATGTGCCGTTTTATGAAACTGATATGCATTTTTAGCCTGCACAAAACGTCTCCTATTTATACTACAACCATTTCCAAACCACGGTCTGTTTATGTTATTTTTACGACGCACCGGGCCGTGACGTGCCTGGCCAAACGTTCTGTCTGCGGTCTGTGTAAATAAATGACCTATACGCGACACGAAATTATCAAACGATGATTGGTCGACCGTAGCGCTGCCCGTGCTGTCTGGTGCAGCCTGGTCGTGTGTACTACGAGAGCGTTCATTGACTAATATTGTGTCTAGTTCCGTGTGTAAACTATGTATTACATGTGCATCGATATTATTTACAAATTCGTGGATTTTATTAGGATTCCAATTTCGCAATATGTGTTCCGGCCTATCGTTGTGTGCTAAAGTTGGATTACTCGAGATATTGAAATCAAATGAAATAGCACAATGTACGTCTGAAAGTAGAGGAATAAATTCATGTACTGTGAACTCGGTTGTCGAGAGAAGCAATAATGGGGTAAGTAGAGCATAATCTATATTAGACTCGTATCATTACATGTCACTTTTCCAACGCCTTTATCACATCCCATACGCCCATTGGTAATGCACAGATTTGTAGATTTACACAAAACTATTAACTTATATCCCCAGTTATTGGGTTTGCCGATATCACAGGATGCCCTGTCCATGAGAATATTTGCATCTGCTAACATTTGGCTGCTGCACATGAAATTTGCAAGATCCTCATCGTCAATGAATTCTGTGATATAATCATTGTCTTGTAAATGATCACATACTATTTTTGTTCTACTGTTGAAGTCTCCAACTAGACAGACTTCGTCGTAAATGTTGCATAATCGAGAAAGTTCAGTTTCTATTTCAATGTTCCAATCTCCGTCAGTGCATAGGGAGCCCTCCGGTGGGATATATACCGTACCAAGCAGAGTGTTGCAATGTCTTCTATTTCCTATATGAACACCAGCAATATTTAGAAACAGAACAAATTGCGACGCTGTGTCAAGTGGGGTCATCTGTGGGAGTAATGATTGTTTTACAAGTACACATATGCCTCCGTATATGCGGGTCGATTTGTGTTGTTTACGATCGTTACGCAGTATTGTGTATCCAGGAAAGACAACTGAGTCATACTCGTGTAGATGAGTTTCTTGAATACAGACGATATCATATTTCCGTATAAACTGTTCAAATTCTGGGATATTTAGTTTATCCTTGATACCACACACGTTAAGTGATCCAATTCTAATATGCTCATGTGCCACATTGTCCTAATGGTGTGGTTCGGGATTCGCGGGTGGCGGTCCGGTGTTCGCGGATGGCGGTCCGGTGTGCATGGGTGGCGGTCCGGGGTTCGCGGGTGGCGGTCCATGGTTCACGGGTGGCGGTCCGGGGTTCATATGTGGCGGTCCGGGGTTCGCGGGTGGAGGTCCAGTGGCGGTCCAGGGTTCATGGGTGGCAGTCCGGGGTTCATGGGTGGTGGTCCATAATTGGGAGGTGGTTGATTGGGGTACGCGGGTGGTGGTACTGGGTGGCCGGGTTGGTATGGATGGCTATTTCCTGGTGTCGAATGTGGTTTAAATAGCTGACCATTGATGTACAGTTTGTCCACTACTAAACGAAATCTAGCACCTGACCGTTTTGCATCCCTCATCACCGGATACAGCAGCTTCCTTCGGGATTCAATTTCAGGCGGGTACTGTTTATTTACCCCATACGGTTTTGTCCACAAATGTGGTGTCCGCTGACTGGCGAATCTGTTCCTTCTCTT
Organism: Conchocele bisecta; assembly: GCA_029237695.1. Classification (NCBI taxonomy): domain Eukaryota; kingdom Metazoa; phylum Mollusca; class Bivalvia; order Lucinida; family Thyasiridae; genus Conchocele; species Conchocele bisecta. Next base: position 194,103,233 of record CM055265.1, on the reverse strand, counting down.
TGAAGTCATTAAATTTGGCGACTAGCAGACGTGGTTCATTATGTCGGCGTGGACCCATTCTATGAGCACGTTCAATATTTGGGGTCCCTTCAAAACCATCTCTTTATTTAAAAAGTCAGTTACTACCTCTTCTGTATTGCGTTCCGGTACAAAAACACCATAAACAACAGTTGTGGCCTCAGTGATTCTTCTAAAAACCAGATTGTTTCTCATGGATCGGGTTTGCACATCTAATACAGATTCATTCAGTAATTGTACGTCATGTTTCAGGGACACATTTTCAACCATTGATGTCTGCATATTTTGTAACAACTGCTTATTGTGATAATTTTCAGTTTTGATATCTTGGAAAGATGAATTGAAAAACTCCATACCTCTTTCATAGTCAGTTAATTTCACTTTCAATTGTTCCATTTCTTGGTCAATATTGTGTACTTTATTTATGACCCAGTTTAGCTGGTTTGAAATTTCATCCAACTTTTGTACCTTCCCACTAATTGTACCCATACTGTCCTCCATACGTTTTAATGCTTCTTGTATGACACTCAGTGAGTTGTTGTCATTTTGGGGACTACGTTGATGAAGAGATCCATCATGCCCGGGGAATGCTACTGGAGTAGGCTGCTTATGATAGTCTATGCTGGGCATATATGACACTGCCCATGTTGTAGCCATTGCGGGTGGGTTATAGGCAGTCATGATAGGAGATCCAATACTAGGCGTTGTGTGTTGCGGGTACATATATGGGACATCTCTGTTGATGATCAGGTCACTAGCTACCCCATACAGCATACCAGTCTCACTCAATTGTGTCACAGACATATGTGAAAATACCGGGGCTGGTGGATTCAAGATGGCGGTTTGTTTACATTGTTCACCGGCCTGTACACACACGTTTTTACATAGGGTACATGTGTATCCGTATGTATTGCGATCGAGCGGGATCATTTGGCCCGCCCACGACCCCCCGTGGTGCGGACGCCTGTGATTGACAACTTAGAATCGCGTCGGACAGTTAGCCACGCCCCAGATCCCCTCGATGGGCACGTCCGTAGTGATATCTTGGAATAACCATAACAACAAAATGCATTGTGTTACTAAACGTTTAACTGGCATACGCAACCACTAATTGAAAATAATATTATATGAAAAACTTGCACTGCACAATATCAACAACGGTTGTTCTACGTACAAAAATACATCGGATTATTTTGTTGCGCGTGATTTGCCCCCATTTGCAGCACAAATCGTGCGGTCATCGCTAAATTTAGTAACAGAGTTAACTCCCCTCCGAATACTCTCCGAAACAAGCGACGCGTTTAACACACAAACTACATCAAGTTTGACCTTCCGACAGCCTATTTTTAAACTCACCCGACACCTGTGCGAAACAAAACTCGCACGTGTAGGTCTAACTGATGTTTAATCCTCATTCTCTCTCTCTATCGATGGATCTACAGTGGATTTTAGTGACATTCCTGAATTCGGCCTGATTGACATTTGTCTATGGTGGCCAATACACGCCAACATGAGTGTCAATTCTACGTTCATGGAAGGGGGTCAATAAGTTAGTATTTAAGGTGATAACTTAAAGGTCAAATGTAGAGGCTTGATTGACGCTCGATTACAGGCCTCAAGGGGGCCGCAATAATGAAGAAGAAGACGATTTTATTTGATATATATGACATATATGATTCTAAAGTGATGTTAAACCATTTTTACATAGGGTACATGTGTATCCGTATGTATTGCGATCGAGCGGGATCATTTGGCCCGCCCACGACCCCCCGTGGTGCGGACGCCTGTGATTGACAACTTAGAATCGCGTCGGACAGTTAGCCACGCCCCAGATCCCCTCGATGGGCACGTCCGTAGTGATATCTTGGAATAACCATAACAACAAAATGCATTGTGTTACTAAACGTTTAACTGGCATACGCAACCACTAATTGAAAATAATATTATGAAAAACTTGCACTGCACAATATCAACAACGGTTGTTCTACGTACAAAAATACATCGGATTATTTTGTTGCGCGTGATTTGCCCCCATTTGCAGCACAAATCGTGCGGTCATCGCTAAATTTAGTAACAGAGTTAACTCCCCTCCGAATACTCTCCGAAACAAGCGACGCGTTTAACACACAAACTACATCAAGTTTGACCTTCCGACAGCCTATTTTTAAACTCACCCGACACCTGTGCGAAACAAAACTCGCACGTGTAGGTCTAACTGATGTTTAATCCTCATTCTCTCTCTCTATCGATGGATCTACAGTGGATTTTAGTGACATTCCTGAATTCGGCCTGATTGACATTTGTCTATGGTGGCCAATACACGCCAACATGAGTGTCAATTCTACGTTCATGGAAGGGGGTCAATAAGTTAGTATTTAAGGTGATAACTTACAGTCAGGGAACACATTAATGACAGTATAACACTGCAAGTACTGAAATACGACAAAAAAAATCTAACAAGTTTCTAAACGTTACAAGTGCCCGCTATACAGATATAATCATTTAGTAATATTTATTTTACTGATAGTGACACGCGCGGTGGTATCAGGCTATGTTCATATGCAAATGAGGCATGATATGTTTTAATTATTTATACTAAAGAAATGCGTCACCTGAAAAAATAATATTTTCGACAGATTTTAAAGTATGATCATTGCACATCATAAACTAAATACAGAGATTAAAGAGTAATGTCCGTTAACATTTTAAGCAAACACGGTTATCGCCCCTCATATCAGTGTGTAAATTTACGTCTGATATAACATGTATAATAATGCCCATCAGTACGTGGGATCATGGCGCATGAATGTTTATTTTGCCAGGAAATGTCTCAGATGATGTCTCTGATGTAAAGAACATTTTGTACCTACTGAGTGGGCATGTACCTTTAAGGGTTAATGAAACTGTAACACCAGCAATCAATCAAGCAATCAATCTAGTTTAATCTTGTAGTACCCTATGTTCAGTACTTTCAGTACTTTTATTAACAGTTACTTTTGGCGTCTGGATATTTGTTTTCCGTTTGCGTTTTGGCATAGATAGTTAGGTAGACATCTCCAGAAAACAAAAATAAGGTGGTTACCACTAGTCAGTCGCTTGTTAGCGATATAAACACAATATTCTTCTTCTTTTTTTCTTCCCGGTCATTTTTTTACGTGTCGACATGTTTTACCCATCATGCAAGTCATGCACATACCGTTATCCGACGTGCTGCGAATCATTAATAGATGTGCACACTGGAAGAAAAACACGCCCATCTGCATTACACTGGCATGACACTGCGATATATGTAGTCGGCGATTTGTGTATCAATTGGACATCAAATAAATACCGCTGCAACGTCTCTCACTATAAGTCGTCATGACTCGGCAGTTGTTTTTGGGACGGCGAGAACAGCTGAGGACATGCGACAATATCACGTCGTAACCCCATAACAATATTAAATGGAATTAATTGTACTTATTCCGTAAATTGCTATATACTCTATACATATTTTGAAACACCATTTCTTTAATCTTTAATAATTTAAGAATATATATACTAAAGACAAGTGTCTTTGGGTGGTGAGTGTTAAATACGAAGTATTTGGAACAGTATTTACGGAATAAACCTAGTGTACTAAGTTGCATATGGGGCTACGACGTGATATTGCCGACAATAAACGACACTGTGTACGGCAGTTTGTACGACAATGCACGGATGAGTTGCGAGATTGGTGCGAGAAGAGTAGCGCAAGTCAGGACAGTGTGACAGGGAGGGGCTTTATTGTTTTACGCCATTTTGTCGCAATTCATAAACATGATAAAACAGCGATGTTGCCGGTCAATAGCGTGACGTTATTGACAACGACAATGAACGTCATGTATTGTAATGACGTCAAACAAACTTTAAAGAATCACATACGTCGCGTGATGTCATACGGGGCTAATGATGTAATGTACTATGATATAAAAGCAATACGTTCACGGTTGAATGGGTGTTTTCATTGTGAGTTTTGAGTGCGACCATCATTTTCTAGAGGATTCCCCCAGAGGATTCCCCCACCTTGACCTTAGAATGAAGTTAGCCGACTAAGTGTAGTCGACTAACTATAGTCGGCTAACAAAATCGTTCGTGAAATGAAAAAATGTCAAAAAGTTTAGCTGACTATGGTTAGTCGACTAAACTTAGTTTAGTCGACTAAACTTAGTTTAGTCGGCTAACAGTTTAGCCGACTAACGGATATTCGTGAAATAGGCTACTGGTGTTTGAAATTGAAACAATCTGTGATTGAAACAAATGCACTATTTTCTGTAGAAATGAATTACCTGAATTTAGTTATAATTTGGATAGGCCTATGGCTGCACATATCAATGACTTCAGCGCCCGATGGTGTCTAGAGGGTAGTTGGACACCCCCTGTGAGTTTTAAACAAATTAAAAATCGACTGTCCATACCCGACTCTCGGAATTAAATTTACATCTCAGAAAGCGGGAGGAACGTTTTCCTGTGTAGCCAATATGACTGACGGACGGTATTGTGTATATGTACCTCGTACTAGCAGGTAGTACGGGGCGCCATGCAGGACAGGTTAATTATGTGTACAAAATTTAGTTTTGTAACACTAAAAATCACAAAATTCAATTCTGTGTCACAAAATTCAATTCTGTCAATTCTGTGTCACAAAATTCAATTTTGTAAGACAGAATTGAGTTTTGTGAAGAAAATTCAGTTTTGTGGGACAGAATTCATTTTTGTCCACAAAAATTAGTTTGCGTAGGATAGTCTATGTCATCTCTACGTTGATTGGTTGAGATCGGTCTTAGTCCATTTTACTAGATGGTGGAGTACACTTGCAGGTTTAAATATTTCAATGCGAAAATATAACCCAATATATCAATATAATACTTCTTTATGGACAGTTATTTTGGTTTTATTATGATTACAAATGAGTGGTCACACCATATAAGCATATATACTTTGAAGGAGAAATAAGAAAAATATTCAGAATTTTTCCCTCAATTATGTAAACAGGGTCAAACATAAAGTAGCCGGGACATAGCTAGACCTGAGAGCATGCCCATATATAGAGAATACCAGGCTAGTGTATTTTGATATCAAGTTTATCAGGCAAGGCTAGGAAACGCGTAGGAATTCCGAGGCTTGCCGAGGAATTCCTACCGTTTCCGAGCCGAGCCTGATAAACTTGATATTAAAATACACTAGTCTGGTATTCTATTTATCAGGTAACGTTTTATGCTCGAAAATGACATTAGATGACGTCGTATTCTAACAGTAGATCTAACCTTGTGAAACAAATGGTATTGGATCTGTGTCTACTAGTTGCGAAGTTACGTGTTCGCAACTATGTGTCTACATGCATTATTTACAGTATACACCATCTTAGTATCCATGGTATCTACACAAATACTACAAATGGTTTCCTCAAATGGCCCAATACACACATTCTGTTTATAAACACAGACAGCAGTCAGAACACAGGTCACAGCGCGTGTATTATTGATTTAACTGGGGCAGATGTACCTTGCGATACACAATACATGACGTCAGTACTCGCGGGAGATCTACATGTACATGAATTATGTGTACAATTATAACGCAAATGAGTTTAAATACGAATGAGTTTGTCAACGTTTGACTGTTTGGAGATAGTTGAAGCAAAATGGCAGAATGAGAAATGAATCATCGGCAGAATGAGAAATGAATCAACGACATTGAATGTGTAGATCGGCGACCGTGACCCATTTCTCCAGTGCAGTTTCTGACCAATGGTAGTCCTTCTTACATGCGTGTGCAGAATTGACAGAATTGAATTTTGTGACACAGAATTTAATTCTGTGGCACAAAATTCAATTTTGTGACACAGAATTGAATTTTGTGACACAGAATTCAATTCTGTGGCACAGAATTGAATTCTGTGCCACAAAAGTGAATTTTGTGACACAGAATTGAATTTTGTGGCACAAAAATGAATTTTGTTGACAAAATTGAGCCATGTCCCACTTGGCGCCCCGTACTAGGAGCCCTCCAGAGATTTTAATGTAAAGCACCAAAATCCAAGATGGCCGCCATATATAATAATAATCATAATAATAAAAAAAAATTGCGCCGAATATCCACCCGACTGTGCGCTCAATGTACGTATGCCCCCATGACGGAATGTCAGTGGGGCAGTATGTTTTGTACCTCTCTGTATGTGCGTGCGTGCGTGCGTGCGTGCGTACGTGTGTCCATCCGTCCGTCCGTCACACGTTTGGTTCACCTTGTTTGAAAAGTATTTTACTCAGCGACTGCAACACCCACAGCCACAAAACTGGCACAACATACTTGCCTAGTGGTGTGCTACAAAACTAATATGTAGTATGTGACCTTGATTTGACCGTGACCTACTTTTTCCACGTTATTGACTTAACCGTTTTTCGAGAAAAAGCTGCCAATAGTTCTTACATTATTATATGTGACATTATTCTGTGATGTCTCTTGCAGGAACACACAGTTTGCAATATTCTATGGAGTACATTTGCACTTGCAAAGTGGTGAGCAGTCCAGATTTGCTTTGCCACATTTGCAGTTTGAGCAGTCCCCTTTGCAGGAGCATTTGATCAGCTCCCTGCACGATTTGGAAACCTCTGGAATTATCACCCAAACTGGTAGCCACGACTCTGATACCTTGGTCCAGGCAAAATTATGTGGAGAAGGAACCACTAGCTGTGTTTGTGTGCTTGTCGTCCATATTCATGCTTGATACACTGCGCGTCGGACATGCTGGAGTAGCGTATCGTTGGTGGGTGGCAGTTTGTCCATTGCTCGATTCTTCTGGCAGAAGAGCTGAAAGGACTTGTTTTGTCATGCATGATAACAGTCAGTATCTGGAGCTTCTGTAAAGGGTCGTCGTCGAGATCGAGCCGCTTGAAGGGGTGACCTGCCAGATACACACATGTCTCTGTGACGTTTTATAGGCCTGCCAGGCCTGCCAGGCCTGCCAGGCCTGCCAGGCCTGCCAAGCAGACTTCTTGCCCTTGCCATTGAAGGCAGATGTTGTGTCACTACCTGAAAATGCGTGGAACACAGTCAATGCTCATGATTGTGGCTCCCCCAGGCTCGCACAGCTAAAGTTGATGTGGTAAAACCTATAATTCTTGCCCATGCCAAAGGCCACCCAGATGTCGGCCAAGGGTTGAGTCGCAATGAGATCATGGAATGTGCCTGCAAGGATGACTACAACATATGTATCCACTGTACGCACTTGAATAGTCTTTTCTCCATGCTCCAGTGTATGCAGTACATGAACCACGATCACGGTGTCCGTCTCCTCATGATTGCAGTTTTGCATGGGGATGCTGGTTCCAATAGATGTCACAGATTGCACTGATGTGACATATACAGCTTTGGCTGGTGGCCAGTTGAACTTTTCAACCTTGGAAGTCAAAAAGGAAAACAGCCCCTTCTTGTTGTCTGGGTCACGGAGGAAGTCCGCCCAATTGCCTGGAAGTTTTGTTTCGCCCGACACTTTCTTGCGCACACCCTTGCTTCTCTTTTCCCGGGTAGATTCCTTTAAACTGTCTGGTATGTATGTGTCCCACACTACATCCAACCTTGTGGCAGCCTGTAGCTGCTTCTCTAGGTATGGTATGAAAACCCTGTCTACATACTCGTGGAAGGAGCTGACGCTGGTAGTGGGCAGGCAGTGGACGATGACAGCACCATCCAGGATCTTGCAGTCGTAAGTCGATGGTGGCTCTGATTGCCTGTGCTGCTCAAGACATTGCAGCAAGTCAGACTTCGTGTTTGGAAGATGAAGCTTGCCAAAGTCTGAGAGGGAAGGAGAGAAGGACTGTATCTTATGTGCAAATAACTCGGCCAAGTCACCTTCACGGTTCTGCATGGATATGTATAGCTGGCCAAAGAGTGCCACATTGTTCTGAAGCACTTTGATCTTCTTCCCCTGCTTAGATGTTGCCTTGTGTTGAGGTTTCCTGAAGAGTGTGAGATAATTCCTCTTGATTGGGTCATGGATAGAGTGGCTGCGCACATCAAGCACATTCTTGACGAATTCCTGGTACTGGTTCTTGCCTATATCCTCCATGGTGCGCACTGTGGTTACCACTGATTTGTCTGTACAGGTGCGATTATCGAGAGTTACTAGATCAGGGAAATCATCCAATAATGGGTTTCCCATTCTTCTGATGGTTTCGTAGAGGCTGGTAACCTGTCGCTGGAAGGTCTTCTGTGTCAAGAGACCCTGCTCGTGGTGCTGGAAGTTCTTGGGGATTTCTGTGTCATCATCAGGAAGGTATTCTTCCTCAAAATGATTCAGCAATCTGGCCATCTCTGGCCCCGAGAGCATCCACCATCGAAAGGCAACAGGGTTTTCTGTAAGCCCAACAGCACCGCCCGAACCTTTCATAATCTTGTTCTCCTGCTCATGAGCCTGGTCAAATGGGATCGTAGATAACTTGTTGGTGGTCTTGGGAAGGACCCAATGAGAACACTTTTCAAACTCATACTTGATAGTGTCGGGATACTTGATAGTGTCGGGCAATGACTTCATATCCTTGATGTGGACAGGCACCCACCGTGAGTAATTCACATGATCCAAGGCAAATAACAGCGGTATGAGTTCCTCCAAGACCTCCACATAGAGAGGAAAATTTTTCTCTCTGTGAGCCCTGATGAAGATGAGAATTAGGGTTTCATATTTCATGATCAAGTCCCAGTACATGAAAGTAGAACTCCTCTTCAGCATGTCGTTTCTCCAAGCCATGACAGACTCGTTGGATCCCTCGCTCTGCACGAAAGCCTCCTTCTGGAGATTATGCAGGGTCAAGAGTGTGACTTGGTGGGCATGCCTGATTCCAGTTAGGTGTGCCAGAGGATGCTACTGCTGCATATGTGAGTGCCGTTGTCCAGCCGGAACCATCCAATACATCTTCCAGTATATTCCAGAGGGCAATTTCCGTGTGCAAACCACCTAACATAACCACATGATTGTTGTTGTTGTTGTTGTTCCGGAACTTCCCTTGCTTATATTCTGTGGCACCGCCCGAAATGGGATGGTGTAATTGATGTACAGTTTGTCAGAGTCTTAACTACCAATTAAAAAAAATGAACACATCGTATTATAAAGGAAACAGGGCGATATACAGCCGTCAAATTCATTCAACTATTCGGAAATTGTGGATAAAATTACCAAGAGCAGGGCTGGGTCAGGACTCCCTCTACCCATCCAGTGAATCCTCGACTGACCCATCCTATTGGAACAGAAAGTAGACGCATGATAGGACCACAACACTATATGAAAAGCTTTAAATGTCTATTTACAATCAGTTGTTGGTATTTTCCTTACGGAACCATGTGAATTTACAAAGATTACAGACATCTTTTGGTGATTTTGGCGGCCATCTTGGAATTTCGTCATCATAATGGGCATGACATGTGAAAATTGAAATAGTAAAAATCTGATTCAGTATGTTCAGTGACTTAAAAATCAATATTTGGAAACCAATCTGGTCTTCTTACGACTCATATGACTGGAGAAAAGCGTTATATTCCATAGATGGCGGCCATCTTGAATTTTGGTGCTTATATTAAAATCTCCGGAGGGCTCCTAGTACGGGGCGCCAAGTGGGACATGGCTCAATTTTGTCAACAAAATTCATTTTTGTGCCGCAAAATTCAATTCTGTGTCACAAAATTCACTTTTGTGTCACAGAATTCAATTCTGTGTCACAAAATTCAATTCTGTGCCACAGAATTCAATTCTGTCCACAAAATTCAATTCTGTGTCACAAAATTCAATTCTGTCAATTCTGCACACGCATGTAAGAAGGACTACCATTGGTCAGAAACTGCACTGGAGAAATGGGTCACGGTCGCCGATCTACACATTCAATGTCGATGATTTATTTCTCATTCTGCCGATGATTCATTTCTCATTCTGCCATTTTGCTTCAACTATCTCCAAACAGTCAAACGTTGACAAACCCATTCGTATTTAAACTCATTTGCGTTATAATTGTACACATAATTCATGTACATGTAGATCTCCCGCGAGTACTGACGTCATTTAGTGTGTATCGCAAGGTACATTTGCCCCAGTTAAATCAATAATACACGCGCTGTGGCCTGTGTTCTGACTGCTGTCTGTGTTTATAAACAGAATGTGTGTATTGGGCCATTTGAGGAAACCATTTGTAGTATGTAGATACCATGGATACATGTACTAAGATGGTGTATACTGTAAATAATGCATGTAGACACATAGTTGCGAACACGTAACTTCGCAACTAGTAGACACAGATCCAATACCATTTGTTTCACAAGGTTAGATCTACTGTTAGAATACGACGTCATCTAATGTCATTTTCGAGCATAAAACGTTACCTGATAAATAAAATACCAGGCTAGTGTATTTTAATATCAAGTTTATCAGGCTCGGCTAGGAAACGGTAGGAATTCCTCGGCAAGCCTCGTAATTCCTACACGTTTCCTAGCCTTGCCTGATAAACTTGATATCAAAATACACTAGCCTGGTATTCTCTATATATGGGCATGCTCTCAGGTCTAGCTATGTCCCGGCTACTTTATGTTTGACACCTGTTTACATAATTGAGGGAAAATTCTGAATATTTTTCTTATTTCTCCTTCAAAGTATATATGCTTATATGGTGTGACCACTCATTTGTAATCATAATATAACCAAAATAACTGTCCATAAAGAAGTATAATATTGATATATTGGGTTATATTTTCGCATTGAAATATTTAAACCTGCAAGTGTACTCCACCATCTAGTAAAATGGACTAAGACCGATCTCAACCAATCAACGTAGAGATGACATACGCAACTAATTTTTGTGGACAAAAATGAATTCTGTCTTCACAAAATTGAATTTTGTGACACAGAATTGAATTTTGTGACACAGAATTGACAGAATTGAATTTTGTGACACAGAATTGAATTTTGTGACACAGAATTGAATTTTGTGATTTTTAGTGTTACAAAACTCAATTTTGTACACATAATTAACCTGTCCTGCATGGCGCCCCGTACCTAGGCTAACATTAATTAATAGGCCCTCTCGGGAGACTTATGCCAAATATGGTGCTTTTATCAGTCAGGTAACGGTAATTTGACTATGCCACCTAACTAATGGAAGGTGTTCGAGCCATTTACCACCCTTAAATATGAGCCGAATTGAATCGAAAGCAATGACGCAACAATTCCAAGTGTCAAAATCCGATGTGACGTTGGTAAACTTTGCGACGTCATTTTCAGCCTTTCATGACGTTGTAAATGTAAATGCTTGGATTTGACGACGGCACTGGCTCGATGACCTTGCATGTCGTCTCCCAAGAAGGTGAGAAAGGAAGGAGATGGATACAGAGGAAACCGGCCCCAATGGGCCTAGCTATTATTAGAATAGTTCCCTCTGGTTCTTTAACGTGCACAGGCTCTCCATCAAATCTGATCCGAAAGGACTAGTAGAGCAGGAAAACCAAAGTATCTCAGAAATACTTAAACCCGGGAACTGAACCCTGAATCGAACACGGGTCGCCAGCGTGGCAGTCTGACGGTGTTACCTCTCGGCCACGGTCTGCTCCTACTTCCGAATATAAAAATGTAAATGCTTTGATTTAACGACGGCACTGGTTCGATGACCTTGCATGTCGGGACCGACTATTTAAGTCCCCATCCGATAGGACTAGGCTATCACGAACGTGTCTTGCCCAACGACACGCCGAATCGGCCAGTGTCGGGATTGGAACTCAGGACCTTACATTCCGTAGTCCGATGCTCTACCACTGAGCTATTGCGGCTGACACTCCCGAATATTATTTTTTTTTAGCTTATATTTAATGGCGCCACTGGCTCTAGGACATTGCATGCCGTCTCCCAAGAACGGAGGTAGAGATTTTTGAGAGAAGCCTGTAATTCGTATTTACAGAGCAACTACGAATTATCGGTACCCATTTACAGCTGGGTGAACTGGAGCAGAGTGGATAAAGTGTGGATAAAGTGTCTTGCTCAAGGGCACAACGCACGCCGCTAGTCAGGCTCGAACCCACGACCCTTGGATCAGTAGTCCGACACACTAACATAACCGGCATGGACGGAAATTGCCGACTATTTAGACCAACCAAGTACCATAAACCCATTGCGAGACTTATCAGCCTTACCAGTAACCTGCCGGACTCAAGGTAGTAGTCCCGATGGCAGGAATAACTCCTGCCGGACTAAACGAAGCGAAGCTTCCGAGTAGTTCCGATGGCAGGAATTATATTACACACGTCCGTCCCAAACTGAATGCTGTATTTGGTCTATATACGCAGAAAAACATTTAACTTCAGTGGTGTCTAAATCATGTCGGCGAATTGGTTCATATTAATTCTCTAAGTAATACTTAATACACCATCACTGACAAATGTCAATATGTATACACACTTCTTTCAACAACTTTAGAGCAAATATCATTATTCTCGTCAGCAACAGACTATATATAGACAACCTAGATAGACAAACAGATCAGATCCTGTGAAGCCCAAATAGTATGTGTCATCCATAACATGTATAGCTCGTTTTACCAACATTGCTTATCTAGAGCTAAATTATCCTAGCTTCTTTTCTATATTTATGGGCCAAAACACGGGTCATAGACTATTCTTATATATCAATCATCCATTGTAATCTAGCCATGCTCCACTACCACCTCCCCGATCCCAAGATTGTATTACATTTTTCGAAAAATATACTCTTTTTTTTGTTTTAGTACTTTTTTCATGTGCGTATATCAGTGATTCTATATTTTATGTACATATTGGTGCCGTTTTTGTAGTTTCGATGTAGAACCAATAATTCATTCAACTGTGTTTATTCCATTGGGTGACAGTCCAGTTGTTACATTTATAATAGTATAGCCAATTATTCTCGTCATTTTATATATTTTATTTCCACTTCAAGGGACCAGGGGTCTCAGAAATGTCATTTCCGTTACGTACATTTACATGACGTAAATATAGCTTTACATTTACATTTTTTTCTTTTCAACGGCATAAAACATAAAACTGAAGGGGCATATATTTAGAATGTCAAGAATATGGTAAGCTAATTGTATTAGTTTGAAACAGAGAAATTTAGTAGCAAGTCGTGGAATTTCTCATTTATGGTAACCCAACAACATGTATTTAATATGAATCAGTAAAGTTAAGCAAAATAAAATAGCTTCGCATGTAACAGAATGCCGTGTTTTACCACATGTACCAAACATCGTTATAAAGCTACATTTAATTAATAGCACAGCCTCCAAAAATATGGGCGTAACGGAAATGATTATGTAACGGTAATGACAAAACGTAACGGTAATGACTTTCCATTTATTTAAATTACTAATACAGCATATATAACAAACATATTTATACTTTGAATATTCTGTACAATATAACTTCAAGTTAGAGTTTTCTTTTAATGTGATTGCCAATAGAAACCCACACTCCTTGAAGCTGTGTCCGTTTTTTGTTGTTTCAGAGCTTTTACTAATTAAATCTTGATATATAAATGTTGTAGGTCTGAATAAATGTGCCATTACTGACCGACAACTGATGGGACCTGGTTTATACCTAATTGACGCATGAACTGACTGGTTAGTATGGTAATTTATCATTGCCGTTACGCGATCGTCATTACCGTTACACAATTTTGTAACGGAAATGACCGTAACGGTAATGATATTTCTTAAAAAATTCCAATTTTTCACCCCTTTGTATACAACGCATCATGAAGGTAGAATATGCAAAGGCAACGTTGTAAGTGTGTCTATCTACCCATTTTGGTTTCAGTCGACCTACATACATATGGACGTGTATAAACCCCGAACGGTAATGATGCATGTAATGTGTAACCTTAAAATTCCGAATACAGACCGGCCTCGTTCTCGGAAATGACTTAAGTTGTGTTGCCACCGTGTTTATTTATAAATCGGGCTCCCACAAACAGTGTTCATTGCATTAGTAGCTGAGAGTAGGAAAGGGAGGTTACTCTGATTTTACATTTTTTGTTCAGCGTAACGGTAATGATTCGATTTCGCGGGACAGATACATTAACGTCAGTATTTTTGACAACAAAAGGCAAATTTATTGCAGAATAAGTTTAATGTCAATGTTAAACTATTTTACTTGAATTCAGATGCAATGTATAGTAAAGAACAAATGGACAAGATTTGAGAATTACGGGCTTAATTGTGAACTGTGCTGATTGATGATCGGGACATGCCCATTTGGTGCACCATACGTATGCCAACAACAGAAAATAATAACTAAACACACACAGCAAGAATTGTAAATACTGTTTTCTTAATGGATTGGTATATACATAGTTTCTTTACTGAAAAAAAATAAATAATTCTTTATAAATTGTGTGATTTGTCAGTAAATTACACCGGGACACCAGATGTACATAAAATATAGAATCACTGTTATATATGCTTAGCTACACCACGTACATATAGTCGTAGTGAGACAATATGTTTGCTTATATCAGTTTAACAGTTAGCAATTTACTAACATCATTTCCTTCACATTAGGTTTTATTCATACATTTTAATGGGAGTTAGGTTCAGTGATTTTAGTAGCTTCTGAGTCATCATCAACTTCCTATGTATACGGCCATAAAAGTAGGAAAACGAATGTTTGCCATTACAGTGTATAGAAGAATAATAGGAGAAAGAAAAAAGAAGAAACATGAAACGGCCCTTTGTTCTTGATTAATAAAATAGATGGTTTATCCCGTGAATGGTCATTTATTAGGCAAAGGCTGATCTGGGTACTCACTGCATGGTTGCAATATGTAAATCTGGTTTTGTTAGATCGTGGTACACGTAACGTAAATTTATCTTCCATTAAGCTACATAGCCACATTTGCTCTGAGTCATAGTCACGCGGAACGGTTTGCATTGTGTATGTATCCGTGTCGTGTTTAGGAGTCTAATATTGAATATCCGCTCTAGATCAATATCGAACATCAAAATGGCACAGAGAAGTATGTGCGGTGGTTCTACAGAGGAGATGAACGCCACTTCCGACGTGCAGAAAGTCTGTGATGAGGTAAGACGCCTTCTAGAGTCGCTGTATGTGTTGACCGTTTCGCACCATGGACGCTTCGGACCAGGACATTTTTGCCCTCGGTTGGTCATAGTGTAGGCTACTAGCATATCTATCTTGATCTATATAATATTGGCTATTGAAAATAATGTCAGATCTTTGACTGAGCAAGGCACAGATCTATCTGCAGCCAGCCTTCTCATTTGACACCAGAGATGGACACGTATTAGACTAACAATTAACATGCCATGTCTCTATATCATGTTTAACTTCTATTTTTCATTATCTGACTTTTTTCATTTATTACGGCAATGAAAGCCATAGTGCTATGTCTAGACACGTATGTACTGTAAACTGTGTATTGACTACTGTCTGTTCCACGTTTTTCTGCCGACGAACTTTTGGCTATTAAACACAATAAATGTAAAAAATATTTAAATGTAAGTACTTTTTCACCAATAACAAAAAGTCGCCCTCCAAATTTGTTTTGTTTGATGAAATTCCATCAAATATTGACTGTATAGCGAAAAAACGATTTTCCTATGGGAATTTAACATGGGTCATGATCATGGGAGAAAAAGAGGTGGAAGCAGTGGGGGAGGAGTCAAAAAACGAAAGATTTTGGTAATTGACACCGAAACCTGGTTAGATAGCTTGGAAATGATGTAAATAAGAAAATGAAAGTTAGAATTACAAATCATTGTAAGTCGTCAGAATTTAAGGTATTTTTCGGGCATTTGTAGCGAAAATTTGAGGTACCGGTAGTTATGACCCCGCTTTGAAATCATTTTCAGAAAATGGTGTGGTGTTACAAGTGATAGAACAAGACATAACAAAGTATACCTGTGCCTCATATTTTCATGAAAACAATTCCGACAAATTCAGTCGTGTTGAAATTTCTGGCCAAAAATCTGATGCGGTTACTGCATTTTTATTGTGCCGCGCGATTTGTACTTCGTTTGCGAGTATTTTTCACAAGAGCCTCCTTAACTTATTGTGAGAGGCCGTCACTAATCCAAGATGGCCGCCGTCTAAAAATAGCACAAATTGTTAAAAAATCTTCTCGTGAACCGCCAGCCGGATTTCGACGAAACTTGGTAGGAATGATCGATGTAGAATGCTCTTTCAATGGTGTTAAAATGGTGACCCCGAGGTCAAAAATGGGCGTGGCCCGTGGGGTCAAATTTTATTTTTGACCGAATATGCTCATGTCATATATCAAATTGAAGGTATCGTTGAGGCGATTGCTCTGGTGCAATATTTGTCGGAATCGGATGATTATGTCATCCATGATGGCCGCCAAAAGGTCCATTTATTCAAGATTTTGAACGTCTTTTTCTCATGAACCACATGGCCGATGCTGCCCAAACTTCATTGTAAGTTAAGATCCTTGGGTGAAGAATTTTCAGATTTTGGTAAAATGAGTCATCAAGATAACCGCCGTCTAAAAATAGCACAATTTTTTTAAAACACTTGAACTCAATGTTCATGGAGTCAGGTGAGCGAATTAGGGCCATCATGGCCCTCTTGTTTTAATAGGCATTTCTTTTGGTGTCATAGGTCCGAGTCTTCCACCTGTGTACGTCACATCCCATCGTGCTCAGGTAAATTTCTTATAATTTCTGTTTCCTTTCATCATGTCGCTGCTTCATATTTCACACTAGCTGCATGTTTTCTGCTTAACCCTTTCAACACCACAGACCTCTATAGAGACAATGTTTGCAAACAGTGCAGATCCAGATGAGCCGGCTCGTAACGAATTTAATGAACAAAATTAATGAAATAGCGTGAAACATTGGCATGGAACATCCTATTAAGTTACTTGGTGTTGAAAGGGTTAAAGCAACAGGTTGACTATATCACTACACCTCATTACACAGTAAAAATGTGCGTAATAGCATTTACACTTTGTGCACTAAAATATAGAAAATACCTGATGAATTTATTTCAAATGCTGGAATTATAAGGAATGAATGGCCTTTTTGTGGAATTTATCGGGGATATAAACTTGGAAAAGTCGCGGGAATACTGGACGAGGCCTTCCGGCCTTCGTCCAGTATTCCCGCGACTTTTCCAAGTTTATACCCCGATAAATTCCACAGAAAGGCCATTCATTCCTATAGTACACCCGAATGTAATGGTTGTTTTCATAGAAGCACCAGCAATTCATACTTCGCTATATTGTTATTCAGAGACAATTCTACAATACGGCACACAAATATTACCATAAACTTAACTAATATGGTGTGTATTATCAAAATTCTTATCATCCCGCTCGGGTAAATTTCTTGTAAGTTATGTTTCATTTCATGCATGTGGCTTCTTCACATTTCACACAGGCGTTCCTTTGTTGATCCTCTCACAGGTGTTTCTAGTGTGTCTTGGATGGTCAATTATTGTTTGTATATGCATGAAATGCGTTGTAAATAATGTACAAAACAATTCAAATGTGCTCGGGTCTGAAGATTATGTAATTTAGAAAAGTAGAAAACTAGCATTAGCCACCGTTGTATGAACATCGCACAATTAGTCATAAATTCATACTCGCCTATACAGCGTGTCAAAACTGCTGCATGGGGTGGGTTTTTGGCATAGATTTTACAGTTGCTAATACATTAACGTAAATCTCAAAGATTTTGAGTGTAAACTGTATCAAAAACGCGTCTCACTAATATAAATTCGCTTTTTAAAATCAAACACTATCACTTCCTCATTATCAATAAATATTATCCGGCATCTTTGAAACCCCCCCCCCCCCCCCCCTGTTTCTGT
Source organism: Conchocele bisecta (assembly GCA_029237695.1). Classification (NCBI taxonomy): domain Eukaryota; kingdom Metazoa; phylum Mollusca; class Bivalvia; order Lucinida; family Thyasiridae; genus Conchocele; species Conchocele bisecta. The sequence continues at coordinate 194,085,347 of CM055265.1, read as the reverse complement.
TTCCTTGCACGGATCTGCTTGATTTTTCACACACACACATTGCTCTAATGGTCCTCTATCACCCTATGACAAATCCAAGATTTGCCCATCCTGGCTAAGCCCTGGGTCAAGGTCACATACTTAACACGTTCGAAAACTTAACTCGGGTAAATGTCTTATAATTTATGTTTCCTTACACGGATCTGCTTGATATTTCACACACATTGCTCTAATGGTCCTCTACCGCCCTGTGACAAATCCACGATCGTCCCGCCCCCGTGAAGCCCAGGGTCAAGGTCACATAATGTACTTGGTGCGTTCGAAACCTTAACGCTCGGGTAAATGTCTTATAATTTCTGTTTCCAAATACACGCATCTGCTTGATATTTCACACATGCATTGCTCTAATGGTCCTCTACCGCCCTGTGACAAATCCACGATCGCTAAGCTCAGGGTCAAGGTCACATACTTGGTGCTTTCGTAGCTCTGGTAAATGTCTTAGAATTTATAATTTCATTTCTGTTTCATTGCATGGATCTGCTTGATGTTTCACGCACACATTGCTCTGATAGTGCATTGCTTTCATGCTCTGACAAATCCACGCTTATATGGTCCGCTGTGTTTTCAAATGTGCCTCGTTTTCTTTGGCTGCCAGTGGGGGCATTTGGGTGCCAACAGGCCACATTTGTAGTTTTTTAATGGTCTGACAGGCTGTGGGAGGTTCAATAGGTGTCGTAGAAGGTATTGCTAAGACGATCGCTTTGATGCGTGCTTTGTGCCAAGCCATCCAATGTCAGAAGTCCTCATTAAACCCTGAGCATTACAAATATAGTTTCCGTCCATCCGTCCGTTGAAGTTTTAGTTTGTTGGTCCAGGCGTAGGCCGACGATATCCGCAAGCCCTAGTTGCGAACAGTAACTCGCGTACCGTACCTAGCCAGAGTTATGATTCCACTCATAGTCTTCTTCTGCAGAATAGCGAATCAGATCTGATTCGTACTTTAGCAGTTACTGTAAAGATTCTAATAGACGCCCATGCTCTAATAGACGCCCACCCCCCACTTTTTATGCTGAAAATGACACATTTTTTGGTCGATTTTCACGAAATTAGTACCTCTAATAAACGCCCAGTACCGACTTGAAACAAAATCGGAGCTAATTGTCCAATTAGATTTTTTTTCTTTCCATTATTTCGAAAGCAACTTCCTTTAAAATCGGGGAAAAAACATAATTGCTACTTTCACTTTCAAAAGCGGAAGCGAAATTCGACTGTTTCCGGTGTCACAGTAAATTCCTCATCAGCAGTAGCTATTTGCACGGACACAGGGTGATCAGAATTTACACGGTTATGGAGACGCCATTTTCAAAGCATCTCAAACCCGACAGATCCGAAACGCTGACGAAACGTCCGTAGGCGTAAATCTGATCAACATTAATGATTGACGCTGTCTTGATATACATTACAATACCATTAAATTTAACGTTTCTACCGACTGTACCATTATGACCAGAGTGGGCCGAAATCTCTTGTCCCAAATGTTTATAAACTGACAGACAGTACAATCAAGTCTGCCGTTTGAGAGTAACGTCCCTTAGTTATGTTTTTGTTCAGATAGCAGAACATCGTATATTTTTTTATCATTTTCCCTTTGCTGAATAACACTTGCCTCTATTAAACCGCCCACCCTGGACTTTGGAGCCAGTGGTGATTCTAATAGAATCTTTACGGTAATTGAGAAAGATTTTCTATATTTTTTAAATGGAATGAGTGTCAATATTATGAAAATATCATATTCGAGTAAGTATGACATAAATTTACATATGTTGATGACATAATGAAGTAAATTTAGCTAGAATCAACAACTGACTCGGTCAGTCGCAGCCAAATTTAACACGTAAAAGTTAAGATGGGGTCCATTATTTGGAAAGGCAAAATTGGTTTTCTAAACAATAGCAAATGTGACGTGTATGTAATGGTTGCCTAGTAGCGGGTGTTCCCAGGTGACCAATTCTTTGGAATAAGTGGTCTTGCACAGGAGAGATTACTGTGATTAACCCTTCACCCCTAAGTAACTGGAATGGATTTTGATACATTAATTTTGCAACCAATCCAATCATCACAAAATGATTTTCTGACTACTGTCTGTTCCACGTTTTTCTGCCGACGAACCTTTGGCTATTAAACACATTAAATCTAAAAAATATTTAAATGTAAGTAGTTTTTCATCAATAATAAAAAAGTCACCCTCCCCAAATTTGTTTGTTTTTATTGATTTTATAGCGAAAAAATTATTTTCCTATGGGAATTTAACATGGGGGGGGGAATAGAGGTGGAACAGGTGCAGGAGTAAAAAAAAACGAACAATTTTGGAAATTAACTCTGAACCCTGGCAAGAAAACAAGTTAGATTTTGAAAATTGGTCCACAAATAACAAAAATTTCTTCAAAAAATCTATTTTAGCCCCCATAGGAAAAAAATAATTTCGTGATAAAATCAATATTTGATGGAATTTCTTCAAATATTTTTTTTTGGGGAGGGTCACGTTTTGGTTATTGATGAAAAAGCACTTACATTTAAATATTGTTAAGATGTAATGTGTTTAATGGCCAAAAATTTGTCGGCAGCAAAATGTGGAACAAACAGTAGTCCATTTATGATAAAGGGGTGTTTGTGTTCTCAATAATATGAAAATTGCTTGCAAAAGGGGCAGATCCTGTTGAGACGGCTCGCCACGAGCCGGCTCATCTGGATCTACACCTTTTTCCAATACCACTATACAGGCATGTGGTGTTGAAAGGGTTAAATATCCGTGGCTATGGCATATATGGTGAATATCATTTACATAATTTTGTCAAATACAAATATGGCACTACATATTGGATCACCCTCGTATTCTTGGCTATTATTTTCTGCTAGCTAAAAATGTTAATCAGACCGACCATCTAACATTTACGAATCAATAATGTTGTAAGCAGCATTGATGATTGATGAGAAATCCTCTAATAATGGTCTTCAGCATGCTCCAGATAAGCTGCGTATTTGCTTAATTACCCAATTAAAATTGCCAAAAACCCAATTGGAATCCGAAGTAGCGAGTATCAAAAAGCAATACAAATTTTGTGGTACCTTTATCATGCTGCAGAAAACAATAAACAGACCACAAATATAGCATATTTTTCTTATTTTCCATGAAAACACATCTTGGTATTTCATTACAATTGTCTCCTAAGGAAATGCCAAGACATGTTTTCATTTCGAAGCAAACCATTCAATAATTTTTGTCTGTTGATGTGTAAACAGTAGTGTGATATTATTTTACTCAATTAAAATTTTGAAATACCCAATTGCTTCAGTAATGATGGAGTGACAATACTCAATTATAAATTCCTTATCTGGAGCCCTGTAGCCTATTTCATCAACATTGCAAAGTATACTTTACTAGCAAAGTATACTTTGAGGGAGAAATTTTCAATTTTATGATAAATTTATTAATTTTTATTATACTGAATTTATTACATTATCACAGCCAATTTGGCTGTGATAATGTAATAAATTCAGTATAATAATTCTGCATACTTTTAATCATGAAATATATGCATTTGTTAGTTCTATATGAAATAATGCATTTCAGGAAAAATAAATGATTACTCCCTCAAAGTATACTTTGCTAGTAAAGTATACTTTGCAATGTTGATGAAATAGGCTACTGGTCTTCAGTGATGTTTTTTGTTTGTTTTCAGAGATATTTGTGTATTTTTGTATTGTTTGTCATTATTATTGTTTGAAATTGGTAATAATGTATTGTCACTCCATCATTTCTGAAGCAATTGGGTATTTCAAAATTTTAATTCTATGGGTAAAATAAAATCACACTACTGTTTACACATCAACAGACAGCAATTATTGAATAGTTTGCTTCGAAAAGAAAAATGTCTTGGCATTTCATTAGAATTGTCTCCTTGTTCTATTTGAGCAGGAGCTACACTGGTCACAAATCCCATAAGTCCCAATTCCCCAGTCACGGCCACATATTTGACTGTTTTCAGGTGAAAGCTGACCTGTTGAAGCACACAGACACCAATGAATTTGGAGAATACACGGCACTAAAGTACAAATCACAAGTCGTTGCTGGAACAAACTACTTTGTTAAAGTAAGTACCGGTAATTCCATTTGCAAACATTTTGGAATTTCATCAAATAAAATGGTTTATTATATACCTACCCATGAAATACTTAGTTATACGATGTAAATAAAAGTCATATGTTCTCATCGATGAAATAAACAACTTCCGGTGAAAATACAACTACTTCCGCTATCTATATTAATAAAATCTATGTTCGGGAAAACAGCGCAAATAGGCTTCAAATACACAATCATTACCGTATACAGTCTAAAAAACTGCTAATTTCCATGGAGCGGTATATAATAAATAGAATATTCATATGTTTGCAACGAATATGACATATCCTCTATAATTCCAGCACAAAAATATTTACACAATTCACTAACATTTGATTGGTCCGTAGCAAGTCTCTGTCCAAAATTTATATACCAGTAAACTCCTATGCCGAACTACTTTCCGTAACCGTGAGGCGCAGTTAAAATAATTCTTAAGAAAACGGAAAATAAACACATTTTCTTGATGAATTTATTTCAAATGCTGGAATTATAAGGAATGAATGGCCTTTTTGTGGAATTTATCGGGGATATAAACTTGGAAAAGTCGCGGGAATACTGGACGAGGCCTTCCGGCCTTCGTCCAGTATTCCCGCGACTTTTCCAAGTTTGTACCCCGATAAATTCCACAAAAAGGCCATTCCATTCATTCCTATAATATCCTCTATACATTCGGCTCGTAAAATATGGACATTTCACACCACTCGATGAACATATAAACTGAAAATGATCGGTATCAGCCGAATGTATAGAGGATATGACATATTATGTCATATCCTCTATACATTCGGCTGATACCGGTCATTTTCAGTCAGCACAATGAAAACTATGTACATGTATATAATGTTTAAGACAACATCTGAATCACATTGCTTAACGGTCACATTACAAACTATCACTTATTTTCTTCAAAATGCTCTAAAAACGCATTGAAAGTTAATACCATGAGAGACATATACAAGGTGCATGATCACATGGTTACAACAACAAGAACAATGGCTGAAATTGTTGAAAGCGCGCCCACTCCAAAGTAAGTATTATTTGATATTTTCCTTAATAGGCAATTGATTTTGATGAAATATGGCGCAGCAAACACGTCTTGATGAGCTGCATTTGGTGGTCACGGGTGTTCGGCATATACGTATGTCGTTTTTGCGAAGAATCGATACCGAGACCACCAAATGCAGCTTGACAAGACGCGTTTGATGCGCCATGTTTCATAAAAATCCGTTACATAATAAGGAAAAAATAAAAGAAAACGTACTTTGAATAGGAGGACTCCTGGGGGCCGTTTCACTAAATTTCATACGACTAAAATGCATGGTGAATGAAGGTTTAATGCCAGAAAATGTCTACTGAGTGGGCATGTACCTTTAAAGTCCAGAAAGTGTGGCAAGAATGAGATTTTCGAAATTTCACGTAGCAGTTTGTACTTGTTTACACACTCCTTTAGGTGTTTGTTAACATGCTTTTCAAATACTTTTTAGTCATGGTCGTGAACATACGGTAACCTATGAAAAATAACACAGAAGTGTGTCTTATTTTCATGTTAATTTCAACTAAAAATAGTTTCTTCCATTAATATTCGATCAGATGTTTTGCTATCCGGATATTATTCATACAACAACGGATATGTAAATGTGTATTCATTTTTTCTCGCCCACCAGGTGACCTGAGATAAGGATATATGTAGTCACGCGGGGGCTGAATGGTGATGACATTGAACATTAATTTAATAATAATTTGTAAACGATCGATTGAACTGGTATTAGCATCAAATTCGTGGGTTAAAACAAAGTTTTGACGTTTTGTTGACATGGCGAGCACGTTGGACATATCAGAAGTCGCATACATTCAGCGAGTAAAAAGTTGGGTATTATTCTGGATGAGATAAATAGTTTGAGATTCGCAAATATGTTCTATATAGGGGCGAGAAAAAGTATCCATCATATGCACTGGTGTGAGAGAAGGATATTCCACCCTCGTGATCAGAATATGTCGTCAGAAACTCGGCAAAGCCTCTGACGACATATTCTGACATTCGGGTGGAATATCTTTGCCCTACACTAGTGCATTTGATGGATGTTCTTAATATAATCTCACTGTTCCAGTAGCCTATTTCATCAACATTACAAAGTATACTTTAGTAGCAAAGTATACTTTGAGGGACAAATTTTCAATTTTATGATAAATTTATTAATTTTTATTATACTGAATTTATTACATTATCACAGCCAATTTGGCTGTGATAATGTAATAAATTCAGTATAATAATTCTGCATACTTTTAATCATGAAATATATGCATTTGTTAGTTCTATATGAAATAATGCATTTCAGGAAAAATAAATGATTACTCCCTCAAAGTATACTTTGCTAGTAAAGTATACTTTGCAATGTTGATGAAATAGGCTCCTGAAGGAAACCCTGTTCTCGGTCACGTAGATATTACTGATGAGTTTGCATTTATGGGTGGCATGATTCCAGCATAAATATCAACTTCTGTGCATATATGTAGGACATTCTAAGATGTATTAATTATTATGTGGGCATATTGCGTCGCTCTTGAGGTTCTGTACGTTCTTCCGTCCGTACGTCCGTCCATGTGCATTTACGTCAAAATGTTTATAAGAGATATTCCAACATGTAATATCGTCAATATTACGATAAAGCATTGCTTGGACACTTGATCACCTGAACATTTGTCACACACCCGCACCACCATTAACACGACCTTCACATTTGTCACCTTCCAACTATCACTGAAACACTTAGCCATTTTATTACGTCGAAAAGTTTGTACGAGTTTCGCCAACATGTAATATCTTCAATCTTACATGAAGGATTGCTTTAATATTTGGACAGTTCATTCACCTGAATATGTGTGATGCAATCACATGACATTTGTGACCTTCAAAATGATGCTGAAACAATTAGCCATTTTCTTACGTCAAAAAGTGTGTAGGACTTTGTCAAATGAAATTTGTGTAAATTAAACACCGTAATATCTTGCTTACACGAATCCAAACATTGACAACTGTTATGTATGTCGAAAATAAAACTTTTTTATATATATATACATGTATATAATATATATTGCATGTATCCCATTGATATAACACTCAGGCCATAAAAAAGTACTTGGTTAGAACTCAGACATGTGGATTGTGGAATGTGACACGAGACACGTGGATTGTGGAATGTGACACGGGAGGGCTGATTTTTAAAAAAAATACACATGTCTTTTTGTTTCAGATGTTTGTCTCTGATTTTTAGCGCGCCTTCCGAAGGAAACCGTGCTTATGGCATACCCTCGGCGTCGTAGGCGTCCGTCTGTCTGTCCATCCGTCCGTCCGTCCGTTTGTCTTCAAAAATTATAATGGCAAAATTATAATGGCCTATATTTTCCTAGCTTGGATTTGCTTCATATTTCACACACGCATTGCTCCAAGGGTTCTCTACTGCGCTGTGGCAAATCCACGTCCGTGCCGCCCCTTCTAAGCCCAAGGTCAAGGTCACATACTTTGTGCATTTCGAAACCTTAAAGCTCGGACGCTCGGGTAAATGGCCTATATTTTCTGTTTCCTTCCTTGGATTTGCTTCATATTTCACACACGCATTGCTCCAAGGGTCCTCTATTGCGCTGTCGCAAATACACGTCCGTGCCGCCCCTTCTAAGTCCAGGATCAAGGTCACATACTTTGTGCATCTCTAAACCTTAACGCTCGGACGCTCGGGTAAATGGCCTATATTTTCTATTTCTATTGCTTGGATTTGCTTCATATTTCACACACGCATTTCTCCAAGGGTCCTCTACCTCTGCTAAGCCCAGGGTCAAGGTCAAATACTTTGTACGCTCGAAACCCTAACACGCTCTGGTAAATGGCTCATAAATTTTGTTTCCCTTATCCAGCACGTTGTGTTTTCAAATGTGCCCTCGGTTCCTTTGCTGCCACTGGGCGCGCTTCGTTGTCCTCTGACAACTCTTGTTTCAAGTCGCCAGATGCATATACAATGTACATGTATGTTCTATAAAGTTACTATGACATCTTTAGACGTGAAACATCACCAGATTTTCGTCAAACATGATTTAACATATTGTTGCATGAGCGTGTTTTTTATTGATCATGCGATGAATTTAAATTAAAATTTTATTTCGCCATGATGATACAATGCTCGACGTGCTGGGATTTTTGTGACGCAGCGATATCTGAAAACCGAAGAACTTTTTTCATGGCCTTCTACATATATATCGTATATATACATACCAAGTTTCAGGTCTGTAGCTATTATGGTTTAAAAGTTTTACGAGTTACAAGACAAAATAAGTCGAAAAGGGGGAGATAATCTATGACCCCGGGGTCGAATAAAAAATCAAAATAAACATTGCGGATCTACTCATCATAACGAAGCTACATACAAAGTTTCAGGTGTGTAGCTAGTACGGTTTAAAAGTTTTACGACTTACAAGGTTAGTGATGAGCGGGACGGATGGACGAACGGGACGGACGGATAAGGGTAAAACTAAATGCCCCCTCCACTATCGTGGTGGGGCATAATAATAAGTGCACTAGGGTGATGGACAGTATGCAATAAATATAATGCCGTTTCTTGAATTTTACCTTTTTTGAAATCTACGTTTTCATAAGCCATGCTCGTATATAGTCATGAAATCGATAAAAATGGCGGCCATTTTGAAAAGGTCAGCCATCTCGAAACTGAAAAGATGTTTAGGCCCATACAGTTATATTGTCTTAAATCATGGCAATCAATTCTTTCCTGCGAGCTTCATGATGTTTGTCTAGAATGCCAATTATATTTCAATAACAAAATCCCCCGCTTCCCAGTATCGTAACGTCATCTCACATGTTTTAACGTCAAATTGACGGTGCTGTCCATTGAAATGTGGCATTGGGTTGTATTGTCCGAAAAGTAGTAAAGATATCAAATCGAAATTTTCAACATAGCTTCCTGACTTATTGATGTACACTACTACATTGTTATTTTCCAATTTGGGTGTGGGCCGATTTTAGGCCTTATTGCCCCTTGTCCTTTACAGACGATCCTAAATTTGCACTTATGATCATTTTAGTTGTACGAAGTTTAGTGAAACGGCCCCATGGAAGTTACAGTACTTGTTGTTATTGTAACCACGTGATTCATACACCTTGATTTAAATGTCCATGTCCATGTTTTTCAAGCAGTAAAATATTGTTTTGTTAGAATGTAAAAATTGGGTTAAGAAGTTAAGAAGTGGCAAGAACAAAAAATAATTCTACAGTGAAACCTCTCTAAACTGGACACCCTAGAGATGTTTCACTGTAAATCAGGCATTTGATCATTCTGAGCCATAGTTGTGTGCTATGCGATCACGAACAGACATTATCACCTGAGATAAATGACCAAGAAACTCATCAAAAATAAGATCACAGGTGTGTTATTCGTGTCCAGTTTAGAGAGGTTCCACTGTACATGTGTATATATTTCATGTGCTGAATGCACATGCACAAATATGGTACACACACAATTTCATTTACATTTATGGATATATACACGTGTATATTTATTGGTGACATGTTAAGTGAGCTAAACTCAGCTGAGGAATATTACATGTTTGCTGAATATTATCTTATTGAATGTATACATATACATGTAATATTGGCTGAAGAAATGTGGCTTATGGGATTTGTGACCAATGTAATAGCGGCTGCTCAAATAGCTCATTCCTGTAGCCTGATCACAAACTAAAATGCTTGTTAACAGCAGGACAGGTGTTTCATTGATGGGATGTGCGAACAGTGCGGATGCACAGTCTGATCTGGATCTACACTGGTCGCAAAACCCATAAGCCCCATTTCTCCAGTTACAGACATGTATCGTGTTTCTTTCAGATTCAAGTCGGGTCTGATGGCCAATGTGTTCACGTGCGGATATTCATGCCCCTGCCCTGCAATAATGATAACTCTTCACGGACCTGCTTCCTCCATGGTCACCAGTCGGGCAAGAGCAAAAACGACACCATTGACTACTTCGCTCCAGCACAATACGCCGAATAACTGCATTTAGGTCGACTCCTGGTCCATGCTTATGAACATTTCTGAATATGTACTCTAGTCTCACTCTCAGAATGAAGAAGTTGGGTTGGTTGCGACGCTGAGCGTTAGCCAATCAATTTGCCTGATTTTCTAATACAAATTTAGAGCACATACTCACAATGTTTTTAACCACTACCCCTGCTGCCACATATTTATACCATACAGGCCATGATATGACAAAATTCCATTAACCCTTTCACCTCTATATATCTGGTATGAACTGTTTTATTCTAATTCTTGGACCATTCCATTCATCCAAAAAGTGATGTGAAAAAAGAAAAGCTTAAAAATCTGCAGATCCTGATCAGACTATTTTATTCTAAATATTGGACTATTCCATTTATTTTTTAGAAAAGTGGTGTGTAGAAAATCTTCAAATACAGACAGATACTGTAATACAGTATCTGTCTGTATTTGAAGATTTTCTACACACCATACAGTGTATATCAAGAATGAAGATGAGACGATTCATTATGAGCCGGCTCATCTAGATCTACAGTGTTTGTGGCATGTGGAAAAAATGTTTACAATATTTTCCATCAATTAAGTCAAAATTTTATGAAATGTTTAGAACAAATGTGGAATTAAAATTTCATCAACTTTCGACATCATTTACTGAAAATATCATAGTTTATGTAAATATTTTTATGAAAAGAATCGCGTCTTCTTGGGTACAAAATATCTCAAATGTTGAACAGTTACGACCATGATGAGATACATATGAGCATGTAGGATGAAATGGCAAAGTCAATACGTCTGGTTTTTGTCAGACATTGGCCCATATCTGTGATAGCTCTAGATCAATATGTACACCAGTGCAGTCGGTGCACCTTCTTAAAGATACATGCCCACTCAGTAGGCACAAAATGTTCTTTATAAGAATCAAATAAGTGTATAATTGTGTTCCACCAGTACTAAAAATTATAAGTGGCCGCTATACAGATGTAATAATTTAGTAATATTTATTTTACTGATAGTGACGCCCGGTTGTATCAGGCTATTTTCATATGCAAATGAGGCATGATATTTTTTATGCCACTGGTCTTGAAGAGCCGGGTGGCATATTGTTTTTGGACCGTCCGTCTGTCTGTCCGTACTTACGAGAGCTACATTGTGAGGTTGCTGTGTTGTGCTGAAACCCACCCACCGCCCTATTTAAGACACTTGGATAAGTGTTTTTCAAATATAATTAACTAATGGCTAGCTCATTTGCATATTATGCGATTTATTCCGTAAGAGAATCGTTAAGGAAGAAAATAACGGAATAAGTTGCTACATTGTGAGGTTAACCCCACAGTGTAAACATCAAAGGAAATAACCTCACAATGTAGCTCTCGTAAGAACGTCCGTCCGTCCGTCCGTCACACTTTTCGTCCGTCACACTTTTCGGTTAACCACTTTGTCACAGTTTCTCAAATATGCTGCAGGTGGCATCCGCGTTCGACAGACGCATTTCTTGTTAATTATTTATACTAATTAAATGCGTCACCTGAACAAATAATATTTTCGACGGATTATAAAGTATGATCATTCCACATCAAAAAAATAAATGCAGATAATAAATAGTAATATCCGTTAACATTTTAAGGAAACACCGTTATCGCCCCTGATATCTGTGTGGGAAGTTACGCCTGATATAACATGTATAATAATGCCAATCAATATGTGGGGTAATGGTGAATGAATGTTTATTTTGCCAGAAAATGTCTCGGATGATGTCTCTGATATAAAGAACATTTTGTGCCTACTGAGTGGGCATGTACCTTTACCAAGTGAGGTGTGTAATAACCGAGATATGTATCAGACCGTAGGATTCTAGGTGATTAACACTTTCAACACCACAGACCTGTATAGTGGTATTGGCAAACAGTGTAGATCAAGATGAGACGGCTCAGATCAGGATCTGCACTTTTTGCAAGTAATTTTCATATTTTTGAGAACAAAAACACCCCCTTTGTATAAATGGACTAGTCTGAAAATAATTTTGTGACCATTGGATTGATTGTAAAATTAACATATCAAATTCCATTCCAGTTATTTAGGGATGAAAGAGGAACCACACAGGGATGTCGAAGCTTTATTTTGTCATTACAAGTCACGTATGCCTAATATTAACTGTAGTTAGTGCCTCACAAGTTTATACATAAACAGCTTTTTGAATAGTAAATTACAAAAACATGTACATTAACTCGCATTCATACGGAGCCCCACAGGGGACGTAGAATTCTTTTTTTTATTAATTCGTTCCCAAGAATTAACAATTTGTTCCCACGGTATAACAATTCGTTCCCATGAAATGACACTTTGTTCCCTCAATTTAACAATTCGTTCCCTCGAATTAACAATTTGTTCCCATGATAACAATTCGTTCCCACGACATGACAATTCGTTCCCTCAATTAAACAATTTGTTCCTACGATATAACAATTCGTTCCGACGAATTGTTCCGTGGGAACGAATTGTTATTTCTATTTGTTAATTTAAGGGAATGAATTGTTAATTTGTGGGAACAAATTGTTAAAATGAGGGAACAAATTGTTATTTTGTGGAAACAAATTGTTTTTTCGTGGGAACGATTTAATAAAAAAAAGAATTCTACGTACCCTGCGGGGCTCCATACATTCACTCTATAGGATTAGAAGATAAATATTTTTACTGATGACAGTTAGCCTAACTGAGTGACTGAAGAGCGAACAGTGTAGGCCCTGATCAGACTGTGCAGATTCACAGGCTCATCTGGGGACAAATGTTGTAAGGTATTTTTGTCAACCTGTGGCCCAAATATTATTTGTTTCCCATGTTGAAGGTTTAAAGTGTTCAACAAACAAATCGCTATCTGGCTTTGATTGGGATACTAGTACTACATGTACATACTGGCACATGCCTATTACACAGGTGGAAGACGTGGACCTGTGACAAAAAAAAATGCCCATTACAAAAATCCACTACCCCACCCACTTGGTCTCGTACAATACTATCTTCTATACTATAAGATAGTACTGTATGAGTGGGTGGGGTAATGTAGTTTTTGCAATGGACATTTTTTTTTGTGTTACAGGTCTGAATCTTCCGCCTGTGACCCAGCCTGTCACCACTTCTAAATGCTGGTGTTAAACCACACTTTAACCCTTAGAATGAGAGAAACAAAATTTGTCGTCTGATGTTGTTTCGAATTTTGTCTTTTTGTCTCTATAAAAACATGGTTTGGCATCACTTTAGAATCATTTCCATTGGAAATGATTCTAAAGTGCTGACAAACTATGTTTTTGTTGATAAAATGGAAAATAAAAATAATCAGCAGACGTCAAATTTAAATTCAGCACTGTAAGGATTATGAGTCAAATCCTTAACGTTGGCTACTTGGTAGTCAAGTGTTTGTGATCTGTTCTAATTATATGTGTACATGAATGTTTCCTGTGTGTTTCCTGTGTGTTTCGCCCTCCAACTGACCAGCAGATATATCTGTGTAATCATCTGTGTATATCTGTGTATCATGCCCATGTCAGATATATTAAGTATCTATCCTTCTGTACTGCAACGCCCCCTTTCGGGGAGTATGTGCATGTGCAGGATCATATTCATAAGTGGGTGGCAGGTGGAGGCATGCGATGGGTACTTTAACGATCGGGATTCATCCTTATCGGAATCCAGACCGGAGACCTGGTTTAACCCTCACGTACGTCTTTGGTATTTTGTATGTGATAGTTGAGTCTGGTTATGTGAGTATTGCTATTATTCGTAATCCTATTTTAGTAGAAGGGACCAAGTGACTTTTGTCTGGTATGGACCAGGTCAAGTAATTCTAATTTCATGGCTGAATATATTTGTTTTTGATGTAAATATTCCGTTTCGATTTTGGGATCCCCCCATGAAGCAGGTTGCATGTGGGATCAAACCCGTTGGCCCTGGCTTAAATGACCTTAGCTGTTGATAGGCCGTTAGACACCAATCAAACATTCAAAACCACAATATGCACTGGTGTAGTAGGATATTTCACATTGATGATGCTTTGCCGAGATTCTGACCACTCTGGTGGTGAATATCCTTCTCCGACCTTGGTCAGTACATGTATAGTGGGTGGTGGTCGTCGGGAGTTGAATTGGGTTATTGCCCATTATAAAGTAGTAAGACTATTACTGATCCTACTGTTTTTGGGAGGGGCCAAGTGATTCTGGTGTGGCGAGGACCTGGCATCAGATCAGGATTATTCTGATTTCAGGGCTGAATATAGTTTTGTTATTGTAAATATTCAGTTCTGATTGTGGGATTTTCCCCCCCATTTGTACATGCACTTGAACATGTCCATGTACTTGTACAGGTAATATATGGGATTTAGTACTAAACCCATTGACCCGGCCTTAAATGACCTTAGCTGTTGATATGCCGTAAACCCAAACAAACAAACAGTACATGCATATACACGTATTAAGAATACTCTTTATACAATCACCACATTCACCAGACATGCCATGGTGTTGGTATGATATACAGCTTGCTATGTGTAATAAATAATGTATGTATTATACATAAAACAGATTCTCTTACAGCAGTGTTCATGCTTATTATATGTCATACCCATCCTTATCGGAATCTCGATATCCCTGGTGGCTGTTTCACTTAACTTTGTAAGACTAAAATGTTCGTAAGTGCAAAATTATGATAGTCTGTAAATTTCACATTAACAATGTTTTCTTGCAAACAATTATTGGATTTACATTTATTGAGCAAAGGCTGCATATGCAGCCTATGCTCAATAAATGTAAATCCATCAATTGAAATTTCCAGACGATCCTAAATTTGCACTTATGAACATTTTAGACGTACGAAGTTTTGTGAAACGGCCCCCCCCCCCCCCCACCCCCCCCCCCCCCCCCCCGGTTTGGCCGTCCGGTAATATTTTGGCTTTCTTGTTACTGGGAGTAGTCTGGTTATACCCATTATAAGAGTAGTACGATTATTGTTAATCCTATTACTTTTAGGAAGTGGCTCTGGTGTGGTGAGGACCTGGCACACGATCAGGTTATTCTTCGGGGTTTACTATGTATTTTTATGCCCCCGCCACCGAATGGCGGTGGGGTGCATACAGTGTTAACGGCGTCCGTCCGTATGTCCCGAAGCCTTAACCTCGGGTAAATGTTCTATTTCCTTACACATATCTGCTTGATATTTCACACACGGATTGCTCTAATGGCCCTGTGGCAAATTCACGATCGTCCTGCCCCCGCTAAGCCCAGGGTCGAGGTCACATACTTGATGCATTTGAAAGAAACCTTAACCCTGTCTTATAATTTATGTTTCCTTGTACGGATCTGCTTGATATGTCTAATGGTCCTCAACCACCCTGTGATAATCCACGATCGTCCCGCTCCCGCTAAGCCTAGGGTCAAGGTCACATACTTGTTGCTGTTCGAAACCTTAACGCTCGGGTAAATGGATTATACTGTCTGTTTCCTTGATTAGATCTGCTTGATATGTCACGCATTGCTTGCTTTAATGGTCTTCTACCGCCCTGTGACAAATTGACGATCGTCCCGCTCCTGCTAGGCCAAGAGTCATGGTCACATCTTGGTGCGTTTGAAAGGTTAACGCTCGGGTAAATGTCTTATAATGTCTGTTTGCTTGATTGGATCTGCTTGATATTTTACACACGCATTATTGCTTTAATGCTCCTCTATCACCATGTTATAAATCCACCATCATCCCACTCCCGCTAAGCCCGCCCCCCACAGGTGATTCTAGCGTGTCTTGGATGGTCAATCTGGAGACTGACGTCATTTTCCATTAGCCAACCAAATCACTGCGTGTCACGTGATTCGATATTTGCAAAGATGGCGGCTAATATTTATTGATAATGAGAGAGTGACTGTGTTTAGTTTAAACAATATTTATTAAGTTATAAGTCATGTAAAGGAACAATACATGGTATGATACAAGCATTAAATAGTGTGTTGATTGGAAAACAAGCTTGAACAAGCTTATATGAATTCTTCTCCACTATAAGCGTGAGTGCAATATACATGGAATTACTGTCGGGCAGGTTATGACTAGTTAATTATCAATGGTGACTGAAATAGCAATTGATCATTTATATTTCAAATATATGGTAATATGTGTAGATTGATGGTGGAATATGTATTTCAAAGCATTATTTATAAAACTATAAGTTCAATATTTCAGTACTAAACAAGGGAGTACACACATAAAATGATCAATGTAATCGAAATTATAACTATGGTATGGTGGGGACGAGGTAACCGGGGGAGGGCGCTGGGGCGGGGGGTGGGGGGTGGGGTGGGGTAAAGGGATGCACTCATTGCTGGCATGGTGGCTCGTATTGGACATCTGCCCACGTGTCTCCTCAATTGCCGAAGCGCCTTGTAGCCACGATGAACTTCTGGACCTGCTGAAATACGAAGCTCGCTGAAGTGTATATTTGTTGCAATACAAGAGAAAGTGGCTGACTGTGTCTATGGATCCGCATGTGCAGTGTGGGGTGTCAACAATAGATCTTCTGTGAAGGTCGAAGTTGAGAGCGCTACATGAAAGACGAAGGCGTGTATGAAGAATTTGTCCTGTCCTGTTTCCGACGTTAAAAAGGGGTGATGATTTGACAGAATTGGCGTTTAGGTTTGCTTTGAAAGAAGACAGAGATTGAGAGTCCTTTATGTTCCGATTCAGTGCATTCCAGTCACGAATGGTGGATGGTAAGTATGATTGGTTGTGTGCGACAATGTATGTGAGGTATGTCGTCAGCATTTCTAAGATTGTAGCGAGGCTGCCTTTGAACGGGGATTAAATTTGCAAGATAAGATGTTGAAATATTGTTTAACACCTTATGGAAAAGGACTAGTCTGTGTTTCTTACGCCTGTCGGTCAATGTTTCCCACTTGAGTTCCTGATAGAGTCTGGCTATGTTGCAAAGTTTGGTCGCGCCCGACACTATTCTGGCAGCCTCAGTTTGCACAGCCTCCAGGTCATCTTTCATCTGGTTCGAGCAATTATCCCAGACAGCATCGCCATATTCAAGGAGAGGACGAATAAACGAGAAATACATACGTTCCAGCGAGGACCTTTTAAGACGAAATTTTAGAGATCTCAAAATGCCTATACGTTGCCATGCTTTGTTAATACACTGTGAGATATGAGAGTTCCACTTTCCGTCGTCAGATAATGTAAGTCCAAGATGTTTGTGTTCTTTGACAGGATCGAGTGAGGCATCATTCGTGAGTAGAGGAGGATGGCGTGGTTTGTTGTATTTCCGGGAAAAAGTCATAGTTTCAGTTTTTGATGGATTGAAGTTTACGAGCCACTTCTCTGACCAATTGTGGATAGTGTTAAGATCGTTGTTTAGAATAGTTGAAGAAAGGACAGGGTCATCGACGATAATGTAGAGACTGGTGTCGTCGGCGAAAAGACGAATGTTCGATTTAATTTCCTCGACGATATCGTTTATGAAGACAAGAAAGAGAAGAGGACCAAGAATAGAACCTTGAGGAACACCGGCATTCACTGAGGACCACTGCGAATTGGAATTGTTATAAACTACCCTTTGCTGTCGATTATATAAATAGGAAGAGAACCATTTATGAAAAGGACCGTGAATGCCAAGGGAAGACAGTTTGTATAGAAGACCGCGATGCCAGACTCTGTCGAAAGCTTTGGAGATGTCACAAAAGACTGCTCTGACCTCCTTGCCGTCATCAAGTGCCTTACATATATCGTTGTATACATAAGTAAGTTGGTTGATAGTAGAGTCGCCTCTAATAAAACCTGACTGGAAGGAAGTTAACTTATTGTTGTCAATGAGAAAGTTGTACAGATACTTGTGGATGCAGCGCTTCATCAATTTACCAATGCAGCTGAGAAGAGATATTGGTCGGTAGTTTTGTGGTTTTGATGGATCTGACTTTTTAAAGATGGGTACAACGTTGGCTAGCTTCCAAGAAGAGGGGAAATTTGACTTGCGGATCAATGTTGTAAAGTATGTAGAGAGGGGGAGTGATAATACATTTGCTGCTTCCCGTAGAAATCTTCGGCTGATAAGATCAGGACCACTAGCTTTGGATCGGTCAATTGTCTTTATTGCGTCACAAACGTCGCTAGGAGAGATTGTGATTGTAGACATTGAAGGTTGAGAGGTTTCCGCTTGTAAGGGTAGTGTGTGTGCATTGTCGTCGATAGTGGACTGCTTACAAAAGTAGTTGTTCAAAAGAGTTGCCTTTTCAATATCAAAGGTAGCTTCGAGACCAGTATCGTAAAGTGTTGGAATAACGGAAGACGATTTCTTGTTAGACAGTTGTTTCGCTAATTTGAACCAAGATTTTGATGATACGTTGTTGTCGTTAATTTTCTCTATTATTTTATTTTCGTACTCTGACTTGGACTTTCGAATAAGTTTAGTGACTTCATTACGTAACTTTCTGAATTCGGACCATAAGTGGATGTTATTCATTTTTTTTAGCTTTTCTATGTAATCTGTTTCGTTTGCGCATTAACCTACGTAAGTTGTTATTGAACCAAGGGATATCTGTGGGACGAATGGTTACAGTTTTGTTTGGAATAGTTTCTGTAGCTGCGGATGTGATTGCCATTGTAATTGTACTTGCAATTGTGTCTAAATTTTCATCGTTCGATATATTGTTCCAATTTGAAGATTCCAAAATACGTCTATACTCAGAGAAATTTCCGCGATCATAAAGCCAAATTTTCCGTTTAAATGACGTTGATTTAGGTTTGTCGAATTTTAAAACAGCTACTATGGGACAGTGGTATCGCACAAGATCAGGAAGGAAAGGGTCTGCGACAAAGCTTGAAATAATTTGCGTCCTGTCTTTTGTGAAAATAAGGTCGATAAGAGAGCTAGAAGTGTCCGTGAAGTGAGTCGGTGAAGAAATCAGCTGTTCAGCATTATAAGATGAGATAAGCCTACTAATCTTATCTGAGACCGAATTGTGAACATGGATATTGAAGTCTCCCGCCACTACTATGTTGTCACATGATTGACCGAAGGCTTGATCGATACTTTGTTCCATTAGTGTCCAATGGTTATTGTTGGAATCAGGTGGTCTATAGATGCCTCCTATTTAGAGTTTGCGCTGATGTATGTGGAGTTCGACCCACAAAGCTTCGAGCTCGTTGATGGAGAGGTCAGTACGTTCGGTGGCAGTGAGCCCTTCACGAACATAAATCGCTACTCCGCCCCCAAATCTCCCCACCCTATCTCGCCGGAATGGGGGTTTGAAGTTAGGAATGTGTATGTCATTAGATGAAGTGTCTGGGGAGAGCCAGGTTTCTGAAAATATGAGAATGTCGTAAGATTGAGCTTCGATTTCCAAGATATCGATTTTTGGTTTAATGCTCTGTATGTTAAGATGCATGATGCTAAGACCACTGTTAATGATGTCTATGTAGGAAGCAGTAGATGTAGATATGTTCTGTGATGTGTCAGAGTGTGTGCTTGGTCCAGGGTTTGGATGAACATCACCCGATATGATGAGGAGAAATGCTACTAAAAACAAGGATACACAGTAACAATAGACCGAATACGAATGCCAGTGTGTATATATGTATCTGAACCGCCAGGCAAGGATTCTTAACCGATGTGGCTTGAAGAGGGAAGATAGCTCTGGACAACACTTGTGGGGTCTGGTATATATAGGAATCATGGAGGATGGTATCTCAATCTATTTTCCCCAAGCGCCGTCCACGTGAGATTCGACATGAAGAGACAAGTATGGCAGAAGGACAGGGAACCACCAGCAGCAACGTGTGCACAAAGAGGAGGGGTGGGAGTTTTAAGTATTGTTATCGGCGTGAGTCGGGGCATTATCAATGGATTGTCTTCCTATGGACATGTTATTTAGAGTTTACCATTTCGCAGCATGAATATATTTCGACAAAAGGGTAATGTAAGTGATATCAGTTTAGGCATGTGTTATCATGTTTGCTTGACGCGTCATGAGAAAATAGGCTCAAATGCGACCGTGATCCCTATGCAGCTTGACTAAGGTCGTTTGTCGCTCGTTACACTTCTGAGTCCGTCACATACCAGATTACGATCAAACTGCATCATATGTTGGTCCCGTCTTCTCATGGCGCAAGCAAACATTTATACACAGCTTATCTCCGAACATACAACAATTTGGTGACTGTAGATTATTCGGTTACGACATACGATAATTTAACAATTTGCCAGATACTAGTCGACAGTACATGTAAGTATGGGCGCGACCCTCATCCTGACAGAAGCGAACAGCTGTCTTCATGACATTGCGAAACAGTGTAGACCTGAAGCGATAATAATGTGCCTCGGTCGTTATACGGCTCATAATGCCCACCACAGCTACAATATATTCATCCTGGACCGTTTACTGAACAGTTTGAATTTGATTGTCACTGAGCTAGCACGCGAGGTAAATGATTAGTCGAGACTGCAGTTCGTTACAGTCAGCATGAGGATCCGCCATCTTCACACACACACTTCATCTAAGCCTGGAAATCATCGACTGTATTACACATGTGCAATATTCCATTAGTCACAACAGGGGTGTCTTAAACAAAAATCATAAGCGCATTATCAGTCGATGTGTATCTGATGAGAAACCACATTCGAGCTGCCTCATCTGGATATACAGCGCTTGGAACGATGGTTATACGTTTTAGTGCTGTTAGAGCTAAGATAACATGATGAGAATGGAAATACATATCGCCGCATAAAGAAGGTGGTACATTTGGTGACAACACATTGTTATGACAAAGTTGATCGTGGTAACTGTACATGTGATTTTGTAATCGGCAAAATGATCAAAAGCTGCTGTTCATGAGAAAAACTGCTACAAGTTGACTGACAGCATGGGCCCTGATCAGACTATGTGGATACGCAGGCTGATCTGGGGTCACATTGATTGCACTGATGTCAGGTACATTCTTCCCAGCAGGTTAACCATATATACCCGCCATTGTACGAATGTTATTGTCTTTTTGCAAACAGTGTTGAGTCTAGTCTGGTCACATACTTGTAATTGGGCAACTGTACTTAGCATCAGCCATGTTCATGTATCACGATCACCAATGTTATGCACGAACTAATGAAACGGCATTGTGCTGTGGGAATGTGCTCGCCTTGTCAGGTAACTGTATTGTATCAACACATAGGGAAATCAGACTAGTGTTTTGTTGGCAATGTTCGGAATGGCCTTAAACTCTTGCTAACAAATATATGGTGAAAGAAAATGAAACCGCGTTAGTACAAATGAGGGTACTATATATGATAATTGTTTGCCATCGCCGTACTCGGTGTTCCTGACTGTGTTTGATTTTAAACAGCGAATTTAGGTTCGTGCGACATGTTTTTAGTGCAGTTTACACTCGAAATCTGAGAGTTATATTAATGTATTAGCAACTGTAAAATCCATGCCGAAAACCCACCACAGACAGCGGTTTCGACACGCTGTAACACATTGCATAGGCGAGTAAAAAATGGACTTCGTGTGGGATTTTCTTCAATGGTGGCGAATGTCAGTTTAGTAACTTTCATAATTACATAATCTTCAGACCCGGGCGCATTTGAATTGTTTTTTACATTCATGTATATACAAGCAATAATTGACCATCCGAGACACGCTAGAATCATATGTGCCCACCTAGCATCCATATAGGTGAAATACTGGATTCAACCCAGATAACTCGGACTAAAATAACCTTTGATGTTGAGAGGCTGTTAAACACCATTAAATAAATATATATATTTCATATCAGACGAAAACGTCCACTGACATAGATCACAATGTAAACATGGAAAACGGAGTAGACACATGCAAATATGGACCACCATTTGACCATGCGACATTGCCAATGTGGAGACCCAGATCAGACACCGACATATCACTAGTGGTAACTCTGACCAGTTCACTATGGTCAGTGAGCGTGACCAGTCCACTATGGTCACAGTGACCATTATTGTAATGTCGGTGACTGATTTAATGGAAAAATAATTAGAAACTAGAAATTGACGCTTGTCCACAAGTGCACGTGTATCCCCCTCCCCGCCTACACTCGGTCAACAACACACTAGAGGGAAAAACAAATAATACTAGTACATGTATGTTAGAAAGGAGAGTTGTCATACTTGCACACAGCACACCTTTGGGTCGCTGTCTATGTGTTACAGGGTGTGGCTAGTTGTAGGGGAATCAGACCCAATTGATGGTAGTGTTCGTCCTAAGTTTATAAGATAGAAACGTCGTTGGCCTGAAAACACATACAGGCACCAACAAATGCTAGAACATGTGATCTGTCGACGCACTTAGGGCCCCTATTTGAGAAACACTTACAACATCTTTGAAATAAATAAAAAGACAGATGGACGGACGTACGATCAGTAGCGAGGGTAATTGTATTAATGTGGAAGGATGTATTGTTACTAAGTAATGCATGTGTGCAATATGAAGATATTAGCTGAAGGCAAACAGAAAGTATAGGTGATTTGAGAAACGGGTACAAAAACAAAACACAGACAGACGGACGGGCGTACGATAAGTAGCTAGGGTAATTGTATTAATGTGGAAGGATGTATCGTTTCTAAGTAATGCATGTGTGCAATATGAATATATTTTATATGATTATATATTTATTTGATTATAATTTGTCTTATAAGCAATGTCTACTGCCCACCACATCAAGCGAATGACTTTTGGGAAAGACTATATATCAGCATTGAAAGGGCATATGAAATAACTAAACATGTACTATTAGTAGGTGATATAAATGAAGATCTACTTAATCCAACTAACAACAAGTTTAGAAATGTAATTATGGTTAAAAATATGAAAAACATAATAAATGAACCGACTAGAGTGACAGAACTAACACAGACGCTTATCGACCTAATTGCAGATACTGAAGAAGTATCTCTACATGATTGTGGCATAATAAAGACTCCGTCTAAAATTAGTGATCATTATAATAATAATAATTAGTACTGGTGTTCCACAAGGATCAGTTCATGGTCCTCTCATTTTTCTGATAAATGATATTGCAGACAAACTAATCAGTACAACCCGACCTTTTGCAGATGACTCCTCTATAGCAGTTCCGACACCAGGCATGAATATAATAGAACATAATATAAATCATGACTTAAATAAATTAACAGAATGGTCAAACCAGTGGCTTGTAAAATGCAACCCCTCTAAAACTGATATGATTTGTTCATTAGCGAGACATGCATAACCATCTTTATATTTTAATAACGTCCAACTTCAATTTTTCGAACATCACAAACACTTAGGGCTAACTCTTAGTCAAGATGGAATCTGGCATGAACACATTTCAACTATTATGGTAACAGCATCTAAGGTATTAGGTTCTCTGAAAATGCTTAAATTTAAACTGAATAGAAAGACACTAAACCAAATATATATATCTTGCATGAGACCAATTATTGAGTATGCATCAATTGTTTGGGACAGTTGTACTCAATATGAACGTGATTCACTTGAAAGATATATGAAGCAGCCAGAACAGTTACTGGTCTAACCCGTTAGCTTCAATTAATAGACTCGTTCAAGAAATTGGATGGGTATCACTATCGAAGAAAAATATAAAAAGTAGTTTTCATATATATACAAAGAAAAGGCAGGTACGTAAACCTCCAACATATCTACACGCAATAAGCAATTGAGAAGGGCTCTAACTAATGTTGTTATACCTTGTAGCACAACCCGTTTGCTCTTTTTATAGTTAATTGTATATCTTGAAATTACTGTATATATACTGTCTAAATAGAGCAATAAAATATGTTTAAATCAAAACAAGAAATCAGTACGTGAAGAAACAATGGGAGATAACTCGAAAAATAGTGTGACAAGAGTTATTACTCTTGCGCGCGCGACACACCTGTGGGTAACAGTCTATGTGTGTGTGCAGTTTCATGAACATATTCAAAAGGGTATTCGAGTTATGCTGCATACAAGAAGTCATTGCGCGAATGAACGAACGGAGATAACTCGAAAATTAGTGTGACAAGATCACTCTAGCGCGCTACATACATTTGGGTCGTGGTCTATGCATGTGTGCAGTTTCAGGAAAATATTCCAAAGGGTATTCGTGTTATGCTCCGTACAAGACGCGTCTGCGACAGACGAGAGCGATGTTCTGTGTCAAATCCATTGTATCCCCGAACAATTAGAAAACCATCATAACACTTATTCATTTATTACATTCTTGCAAATTATTTGCACGGGTTTCGCTGTGAGAGAAAACCCGTAGTCAACTATTTACAAATAATACACCGTGAAGAGAACACCCGTAATTGCGCGCCTGTGTTCTTGGAAACCACGAGCTACCATGCAAAATGTTTATTTTTTATTACAGTCAAAATAAAGTTATTTGAAAATTTGGAAAGGTTCTCGACTAATCTAGAATGATAATGTGATTGAACACATTATAAACATGCACTCAAATATATCTGGCTCATAGAAACAGCTGCGTAATTTGTATTTCGAAAAGTTTACACACAACGTAACGTCAAAACGCGGGAAAACACGTCATTGTATAACTTCATGCACACATCACAATTCATTGATTATAATCTAAAAAAATAGACTAAATGTGCATATATATCCACCGTGGAAGTATAATAAATAGGATATTCCATCGTACATATTTGAATAGTGGAAATAATACACTCGTGTCCGTCGGCATCCGTGCAAGCAACTCGTTCGCTACGCTCACTCGTTTCTTACGCGGAAGCCGACGCACACTCGTGTATTATTTTCCGCTATTCAAAATGTACGATGGAATATCCTCTATATATTACACTGCTGACTTATACGAGGTGCAGTTATACAGTTCAGATAAAGATGCTTCATTTTTGCAAACAGTAACATATCGGTCCCATGTAAACTACTCATTTATTTGCAGGCATCTGTGTCATCACGGAGCAGTTTGACGTCGTCTAATGTTACGTAATGCTTTAATAGCATTGTTTGATATGGGCTTTCGAAGCGCTGTCCGCAAGCCAAATAAACGTTTTCACCGCACATACAATGTATTGTACTTTAACTTGTTCATTGTATGCACGTATATTCATGCAATTCTCTAATTAATTTTGATGGAGTGTCACTTACATAGTTTCTGTGCATAGCGCATGGTTGGTTACCTGTTGGTTTCGTATATTATAATGCCATTCAACACTTGATGCTATCCGTAATGGATTAAAACTCCGTACAAGTTTCAGCATACATGTATAATATACATGTGACAATATTTTGCCACGGCATCAGAATGCACAAATCTCAGTTGAAGTCACTATGCAGACGTCACAGTTTTTAACTTACAATTTCATGCACTATATATAGCTGCTTGTTTTCAAACGGACGAAGTCGAAACTGGGACATTGCATAGTTCAGACATTTCTTTGGTGGAAAGAGCAATACAGTTAGAGTCATGTACAATATACTCCGCACAACTATGAACCTCGAAACACAGGTATATCATGAAATGTTGGATTTTTCCACTGCTCCGTAGTGACGTTATTTCGTTGCCATAATTACGCCTTACGTGTAAATGGATTGTCGCTAATTATGTTCTTATTTTCAAATCAATTCAATTTGACCAGATGTAATTGTCATATAAAGATGAACAATGTGGCAGGTATAGTAAGTGTTTTATCAAGAAGGTGCGAGCACTTTATGATCGCACCTCGTATTTTGCCTGTCTGTTTTAGCAGCAGGCGCGATACGACTATATAGTCGGCGCTTTTCCAATCGTTGTCAACGTTTTCGTCGTCCGCGTCCACACACTTAACATTGGGGAAAATGTCTTCTAAATTTTGTTTCCTTTCCTTCAACTTCTTGATATTGCACACATGCATTCCTCCTCCGATGGTCCTTTTTATACAACCGTTTGAAAAAAGCGGGACATATTATGTATTCACCATATACGGGCGGGTGGGCTTATCTCCCATTGGCGGCCATTTTTAATTTTCGCACTCTGTATCATTGTCCACGCAATATCTCAAGTTTAAGTAGACGGATCATAATCAAATACATGTTTATCACGGTAAGACGAAGAAGCCTATATATTTAAAAAAAAGTCCGATGACGTATCTCCCCTTTGCGGCCATCATGGCAAGAGGAAGAACCCTATTATATTTCAGTGTGTTATATCCTCTTGGTGACTGGCATTGCCTCGACGGGCGTATATTGTCACTTTCGGCACTCTTGTTCATTCTGTGGAAAACCCACGCACCACAGACCCTGACTAGTCCCAAAGTCACAGTCATAGTACGTGTTTAGTGTATAAATAAATTTACATAACTTAAACATTGAAGTGAATTTCTTATAACTTGTGTTTACATTGCCATATTTGTTTCCATATTGTACACATGAATACCTTTGATGGTCCTCTACCATACTTTGACAAATGGATCACCCTACAGCTCCGCTAATCCCAAGTTCAAGGTCAAACACTTTGTGCTTTCACAAAACTTAAAGTTCGGGTAAATTTTGTTTGATACGTATGAGTAAATGAAAGATAAGCATCTTTGCATGAATACTTCTACAGTGAAACCTCCCTAAGCTGGACACCCTGGGATGTCCGGCTTAGGATGGTTTCACTGTAAATTAGGCAATTGATCATTCTGGGCCATAGTAGTTGTGTGCTATGCGATCACAAACAGAAACATGATATGAATGACCAAGAAACTCATCAACAATAAGATCACAGGTGTTTCTTTTTTTTTTTAATTTTCAGTGAACAACCCGTTTATTTATATATATATATATATATATTTTGCATCTATAAATAACAAACATGTATAACAAAGTCAGCGACCTATAGTGTGGAGCCGATCAGACCGTGGTTATGTCCGATGTGGTAGGATTCACACTATTGGATCTCACAATACATACAATTATTGTCAAATTCAAAAGGCTATCGATATTAATTTGCAAAATATTCTGATGCAGTTAATATTATAATGACAAGCTGTGTGGACTCAGATTTTGATCGCACGGATGTGCGTTCTGGTCGGAGTCTACGCTGATTGTTTCACATTTAGTTGAATAGATGTCGGGATTTATTGTTTTTGCACAGATATAACCGATTGAACTGTGGACAGACTGCAGATATAAGCTGTCTGTTCGAAGTAAAATTGGGTATTTTATATATGTATTCTTATGCTCATTCAAAGATTTCTTTCGTAAATGTACACGTTCAGTGGAACCTCTCCAAACTCGGACACCTTGGGATGTTCCACTTTAAATCGGACACGTTAGTGCTTTATGGGACATTCTAGTTTTTTACAGTCATGAGACGACATTGTAATCAGAGATACATAACAGCAAAAAACATCTAAATTAAATATCCATTTTTTCCAAGTGTCCGATTTAGAGGGGCTGCACTGTATATATATAGTATTTAATAGTATTGTTATATATGTACATATAGTATTGGGTTATAAATGTTTACAACAAAATAATAATATGATGAACAGTGTGGATCCAGATCAGACTGTTTAATAATATGTGTATATTATCTCAAGAGTCACTTCTATCAAATATGTGACTATGTTTTGACAGACAGAAAACAGTTAATATATTTACAAGAATATGTTATTACTGATCTGAGGAACAGCAATATAGACCTCGATCGGGCTTGTTTGGGCTAGGCGGATATTATTTAGTGTCCTATACTTATAGCTAGCATAGTTAATGGTAATGTTAGTAGTTATTATTATAGGATATATATACATGTATGCGGCAGGGTATGTGTTGATCATTACAGTAACTCTTTCAAATTATTTAAGAACTTATTGAATGTATCATATTTTTGTGAACGATTCTCCATGACTTTTGAGACAATCAGTAAATCGTAATACATCATTTTTAACATATTCGATCCTTGCAACATTTTATCATCAATAAAATGTGATTTATAAATGCAGTATGCTATTTGGCTAAGTATGATATTAATACATTCATATTCTTTAAGTTGAACTTTATATCCTATGATTAGAAATTCTAGTGACTGGAAAGATTTGCTAATTCCGATTTTGATGAAAACATCTGATATTTTTGTTCAAATATTTACATGTAATGAAAAAGTGATTCTATGTTTCTTTTCCATTACAGTATTTACAATTTGGACTATTTGATATTTTCCATGTAAACTCATGTGTTGCTAGTATTCTGTGAATAGCTGTGTACTTAAATTGTTTGACGCGGTTGTCAATTAATATATTGTTTAATACAAAATAAAATTATCTCCATGGTAGTTTGCGGTTAAAGGAATTCTCAATTTATCAATTTGTCCAGTATTAGAAAGTATATCATTTACGAAAATCAAGTCTGCTTCTATCCAATGTTTAAAAACTAGAGTCTTACCTTTATGTTTAATATATTTGTTACCCCAAATAATTTGCTTTCGAATATCGTGGAAGCGCTTCGGTTTTTCAGTATACAATGCCATGCGTAGGTGGACATATATTTCAATAAGTTGTTTGTAGAATCCGGGTATGCTATTATGTACGTTCGGAAGATATTTCAATGTGTCTAGATTCATGTAGAATATAAGAAAGTTTTAACCATATTGGTTAAGGAAGAATGCTGGTATAAGTTTCCAATTGGCATTGTCTATAATTTTCAATGATTTAATCAACTTTAATTTCATATTATTTGCGTAAGTATCAATGTCAGTCATTTCTAAGCCGCCCTCAAGTTTTTTCCCTATGACGATTGAACGTTTAATTTTGTATTTTTTTGCCATTCCATAAGAACTTGTAAACAAGTGAGTTCAGTTTACTGATAATGGACTTTGGTGTAAAAATACTTTGTATCAGGTACGTCAGTTTAGATAAAAGTAACGATTTTATTACTAATATTTTACCGTAAAATGTTTGTTTCCTTTTACTCCACGAGGTAATCATTTGCTCAAGTAGTAGTAAGGGAGTCAAAATGATACCACTTACCGTGATATCATTTATAACCCTTTATAATACCCCCACCACCCCCGAAAAATCAAAAAATTGGTTAACGAGGAAATTGTCTCCCGACAGCAAATTTATGAATTTTTGGAGAAAATAATATTTGAAAGAGGGAGTCAAAATGAGTCCCAATTATATTGGTAATTGACTTTTGAAAAAAGTGGAACTTATTAATGCAAGTACAATAGTTTATATTCCAACACCCCATTTTTCTCCTCCGATATAACTAATTTATTTCGCAGATCAGCAACTAATTCTACCAGCTCTAGTCTACCACGTTCACCTTTAGCCACCGGACAGCGTAGTTGCTTATGTCTACAAAGAGTTTGGGCACTAACGAATTTACAAGGGCATCTGGGGCATTGAAATTGTGGGGGGGGTACAAGGAAACTTTCTACGTCTCGCTAGATGCCTTCGTAGATAGTCTTTACACGTAAACGTCTTACAACAAGTCACACACTCCATTATATATATATATAACCTATGAAATTTATCTGTTCAATTGGACGTGAAAAAAACATGTGGTAAATTTTTCACGTCCAATTGAACAGATACATTTTATAGGTTATACAAAAGTATATATACAAAAGTATATACAGAAAATATGATAACGCCAGAAACTAGAGCAGAAATAGAAAGTTTGAGAAGAGAAGCCGAATCTCTAGGGATTACTTATAGTAAACGGTTGAGAGTTAGGGGGTTGACAAAGCTGATAAACGCCACAAAGAATAAGGTGTTTATGAAGCGGTTTACCCGCGCCTATAAAAGAGGGGCATTTAATGATATATCCAAAGCGGAGGAAGTTGGTAACATAATTAAAAAAGAAAGTATTGCGGAGTTAAGGGCTAGTGTAATAAAACCTTCAAGCACCAATAATTTGTCTCAAATTAGACGCACAGGTGACCAAATACCAAATAATAAGAAAAAATCTATAGTTCGCGCGATAGTGGAAAAAGGTGAAGAAATATTGAGGGATCACGATGAAACATTGGAAAAGGTAGAAAAGGGAAGACGGGTAGTTACATTTTCCTTTCGTAAAAACATTGACATTAACGAGTCTGAACGCATGTCCGATAAACTCGCTCCGTATCTAACAACAAATTTTTATTTGAGATATTCATATTCTTACAAGCTAGAACATATGGAGGAAACTAAAAATGGAAAACCTATAACTATAATAATGCACAAAAATCTCGGTGGTGGCAAACCACTATCATCAATGAAAACAGTTAAAAAATGGCTGTCAGATAAGGAGCAAACACGAATAATGTCCGAAAAAATAGACAGACCAAATACAAAGTGGAAGTTTGTAAGATGGGTAGAGGTTTTCGTAAAGCTAATACAGGGCAGTAGGGGAATAGATTTGGGACTACAATCCAAAGAAGCGGCAGGAGGAGAACTTCCAGAATGGCTGAAGAATAAAAAAGGTATGTATTCTTTAGATAAGTATAATGACGACCTTTGTCTGTTCAGGTGTCTAGCTATGCATATGACAGATAAAAGACCTGACAGATGTACAGAAAAGGCGAAAGAACTTAGTAAGCAATATTTCGGTAGTAATGTGGTTTCACCAATTCCTTTTTCAGATCTGAAAAAGGTTGAAGAGTTTTTTAAAATCGGTATAGAAGTATATCAACCCACCGAATGTAATGTATGGTGGTTGAAAAAGGTACCAGCGCACTATAAGGCAATAGGTAATAAACCAATGACAATAGGAATGTTTAATAATCACGCATTTCTGATAAAAAATAAAAAAACCTAAAAACCTATCTAAAATTTACGCCTGCGATAATTGTAAGCAGAAATTCACGAAAGCGAGTAATATGAAGAGACACGGACCAAAATGTATGAAAGGTGAGACAAAAGTAATATGTGATGGTAATTATCTAGAGCGCCCGCGTTCGTCGTTCGAGAAAGCGTTCTACCCAAAAAGTTCTAACAGTTATGGGGCGATCGATTGGATGTACTCTGTGGAAAAGCAGGTGGGAATTCACATTCACCACGAACAGTGTGGACACGGGGGTGAAATATGGGTTTTAGGAGCTCCAGTAGATGGATACTGTACAGAAACTAATACCGTATATCAATATCACGGCTGTTACTGGCACGGGGCTGAGATTCATGCAAAGCATAGAAAAGAAGAACGCGCATCCACTATGAGAAGAGATACATTTATTAGAAGAAGCAAAGAATTCAACCTAGTAGTTATGTGGGAATGCGAATTTCAAAGAACGGGTAAAGACATAAAGATCGGTTGCGACACTACTCTTTATCCTTATCAGATAGTATACGATTTTGAGGCATATCTCAACCCAGAATTTGAAACTCTCGGTAATAATCTAGAGTACGAAGCCGAGCACGTTCCGGTAAGCGTTAGTATATGAGATAATTTCTCAGGAACAGTAACTCATATTTGTGATAAAGATCCCGCAAAACTTATAGAAAAATTCGTAGAAGATTTGAAAGTCAGGGGAAAAGCTATAAGAGAAGAAGTGTGGTCAAGATATGGGTTTAATACAGAACATTTACGTAAAAACCAAATCGCCAAGATCGAACAGTGGATAGAGCAAGTACCGGTTATAGGTTTTAACAGCAGTAAGTACGATATAAACTTAATAAATAAATACCTAGTAGGCGAACTGGCATCAACACAAAGAAATTAATGGTCGGAAAACGGGCAAACGCAACAATATTTCTATTTACTCCAGAGTTTAGATTTCTTGATGTAATACTTTATCTAGGACCTGGTGTAAGTTACGATAGTTGGATAAAAAAAAGCCTACGAATGCAAAGGACAGAAATCTTTCTTTCCTTATGAGTGGTTCGATTCTCCAGACAAACTGGATTACCCAGGACTACCGGATATAGAGAATTGGTATTCCAAACTATCTGGGAAAATGTTAATAGATGAAACAGAATTAAGTAAATGTCGTAGAATTTTCGAAGAAAATAATATGAAAACTTTCAGAGATTGGTTGAAATATTATAACGATTTAGATGTAGCACCGTTCCTAGAAGCGGTGGAAACAATGTGTGAATTTTATAAACACAGAGGTGTGGATATTTTCAAAGATGCGGTAAAACTACCTGGAGTAGCTATACAATATTTATTGAGAGGAACCATTAAAGAACAAAAATCTTCAAAGACGATTATACCGGAGGATGCTCTATATGCACCAAAAGAAGAAACATACGAAATGATGAAGGACGCTCTAGTTGGCGGTCCATCAATAGTATTTACACGATATGCAGAAGCTGGTGTTTCAAATATTAGAGTGGGTTCCAAACCTTGCAAGGCTGCTTTGGGGTACGATGCAAACGCGTTATATTTATCTACGTTAAATAAATAGATGCCGTGTGGGAGAGAAACTATACACCATATAGATACCCCACATAACCCTAAATTTATTAAAAAGTTTTGTAAAAGAGTTTTATCTGGAGACTGGTTTGGGTTTGCGGAGGTGGATATAGAAGTTCCACACAACATTAAAAGATAAGTTTTCTGAAATGTCCCCAATATTTATAAACAGAGAAGTAGAGGTTGATGAAGTTTCCCACACACATGTTAAAATATTTAAAAGATACTGGTGGCCGAACAAGAGGAGATGGAAAAAATTGGTGGGATCTATGACCGCCACTAAAGTATTGCTGTACGCGCCACTGTTGAAATGGTATTTAAAACACGGCCTAGAAATAACTGGAGTTCATCGTGTTATAGATTATATTAGCGGAAAACCATTCGAATGGTTCGCAAAAGAAGTTACAGCCGCAAGACGAACAGGTGATGTAGAACCAAATAAGAAACCAGTAGCCGACATAATGCAATTATTAGGAAACTCGTGTTGTTGAAAAATGATAGAGGCAACGGAGAGACATTTAAATACGACATATACACACAATGAAACCTGTGTTGACAAAGCATTAAGATCTGCATTCTTTGACGATTTGGTAGAGATAGGAGATGCGTACGAAATATCTTCAAGAAAACCCAGGTGTGCGGTAAAGAGACCATTCCATTGTGGAATAGCGGTTTATCAACTAGCTAAATTGAGAATGTTGGAATTTTACTACGAATTTCTAGACAAATACGTAAAAAGAGAAGACTTTGAATTAATACAGATGGATACTGATAGTATGTATATAGGAGTTAATGGAAAAACGATAGAGGAAGTGATTAGACCTAACTTACTAGACGAATTTGAAAAAGAAAAAAAGAAATGGTTGGCTTGGGATAAATGGAGCGAAAGAGAGCCCGGACTTTTCAAAATGGAATTTAGCGGGGATAGGGCGATAGCGTTATCTAGTAAGTGTTATTTCGTAGAAAAATTTAATTCCACTAAATATAATTTGGAACAAATTAAAATTAATAAAACTCTGCGAAAGGAATGTCCAAGAGAACTAACAATTTAAATTGGGATAGATATAAACGAGTACTAAGTGAAACTACAGAAGATGGAAAACACATTATAGATGTAGCACAAAATAGAGGATTTAAAATGAAAGACGGCGTTATGAAAACGTACTGTCAACACAAATTAGGACTCTCGGCATACTACGATAAAAGACGCGTGTTACCAGACGGAATACATACAGAACCTCTCTAATGATTTAATTAATAATTTTGAAAAAATAAGAAAATTATCAATCTAAAGACTCTGACGATCCGGGGGTAGCTGGGTGTCAGAAGGCACCATAAGAAGTTCTTCGCGAACAAACCCTCGAGATGGCCCATCATCCAAATAGTAGAGCACGGGCTCATCAGGTTTGGTAATAGATCGATCTAGATGATATACATTGAGAGACCACACGGGATCAGTCGCGCGGCGGCTGCCACCTTCGAGCTCTCCCGGTTGATAGAGGTACCGGACGTCGATATCCGATGGAAGCCGTTGCTCCTCTAAACCAACGGGTCGCCCGCGCGAGACGGCAGAGGTCTTGCTCGTCACCCTTTTAAACTTGATAGCATCTACAGGCTTCTTACCTATCAATCGGGTCACCTCTCCGTTAAGTGCGGAGTCCACGGCGGGCAGTCTGGCCACCCACTCGGTCGATCGTGAATGAGGGTCTACAAGCTCTTTGGCGTATTATGTCCGAACAGTCTCTCAGCCAGGGTTCGATTGAAGCGCTCCACGATCCCCTGGTCCCGGTGGATGTTGACGCGGCCGCGTCTGACAGAAACGTTGTGCTTAGACAATAGATGAGAGACCGCGCCCATGAACTCTCGGCCGGGATCGACCTGGAGAAGATTCGGCCATTTGAGAGGAATCCTCTTATATATTCGGGAAAGAGCCTCGGCCACCTCCTTAGACTCTTTAGTGGCCAACGGCTCAGCCCCCTTATAACGACTCGCTACGTCAACGATTGTCAGTGCGTACTTGTACGTCTTGCGACCGACGCGATCGTGAGGTAGAAACAGGAGATCCGCTTGGTGAACTTGGTTCGGCACCGGCACGTCGAATTTCGGGCGCGGAATATTGTGAGGCGCGGGTAAATAGATCTGCCAGATGGCCTGCTTCTTGAGCCATTCCTTGACAGCGTTTTATGAAATCTTGGTCGCCGCCGCGAGGTTCTTGATGGCAGCGAGTCCCTTCCAGTAGCCGCGGGGGCTGTAGTATGTGTTTGCTAGCTTGCGCGCTAGGCGAACCGATAGTTTGGTATCAAGTTTGCGCGTGTTCATCGTATGCGAAGTATTCTAATATATCGGACAATCTCCAACATGCCCTCGCCAGATCGGCCGGCAACTGCGTCGATAATAATAAACCTTTGTTGGAAGTACAATTGCGATTGGGGGTTAAGTTCTGAAATAACTTGGGAAAATCTAATTCATCCAATCCACCAGGATTGGTGGAGGAATCTAACATCCGCTTTGCGAAAAGGGAGGCCGATTTTTCGTCCCCGCGCCACGTCTCGAGAGAATCTCGGGCCAGACGAATCATACTCTTTGCACCGGCTAAACGGTGTTTAAGGGCAGTGTAGCCTACATCGATCATAGCAAAATAAAGATCGTCATCTAACATCGTTCCATATATATATATTTATAAAAAAAAAAGTTTTAAAATAATTATTAATTTGTAAAAAAGTATTAATTAATTTAAAATCTCGATTGGATATAGTAGGTGACGATACCCACCACACCCATTCCCACGACGATGAACGCGATCTCGCGGTCTTTTTGGGGCTCTGATGGTACATAGAAATCTGAAAGTTGGGGCTCGCGATCCAGTCCCAATTTCATTGGATCTAGACTTTTCTGTGGATATGCCAGCGCGTACTCACGGTTGGCTTCTTCAACGTTCTGAAAAGTTTGTGCGGCGTGATTTTCGCGGCGAAGCTCTTCGTTGACCCAGTCCAGATGGGCGGTTCGTTTTTTCGACCACGCTTTCTTTGCGCTATTGAGTTGTTCTACAGCTAAATCGTGACGCTTGCGCTCCTCATCCACGTTCGAGCTTCTCATTTTAGAGAATATAAAGTTGCTACCGCTGAACGCCAATGCGTTTACAAGCGCAACACCTACTATTACTGCGATTGAAGCCATTTATTTCCATATATTAACGGGTAGAATTCCAGCTCTAATTAGATAATCTCGGGTCCAAACTGCGGCCGCTACATCTAAGGTTGCGAGCCCTATGTCTCTCACAGTAAAGTCCAATTTGGGAGCGGACCCTCCTAGGGTCATCTTTGATAGTCGAGCATACCCGATACTGAAACCCGATATCACCACAGCGTGATAAAGCGCATTCACTATCATTTTACCATCTTGTTCAGCCATTGTTGATAATTATAATTATTGCATATAAAAGGGATCGCGATCAATGTTTAAATGGGGCGCATCCAATCGTGATTGGTGTTTCGTAACTGTTTTTGGATGAATTGATGGGGGTTGTTTTCTCGATAAGGATTGGTGTAATAGGGGGTATTTCCACACGCACAGGGCACCAACAACTGCCAAACCACCACCAACAACCCAACTCCAATTCGTGAATTGGGGTTCAATCGGATTCGTCCAACCTCGATTGGGTGTTGAGTGTGCTTCCAATTCGTGAATTGGGGGTGTTGTTGCACTCAACACTGTTGAACCCGATTGCTCTGTCTTCAGATGTTTTGCTGTCTCCGTCCCCGATTGCAACGACTGTTTAGCCTCTCGAAGCTCGGCGAGTATTTTATCTTGTTTAACTTTTCGGGTGGCAGCCGCCGCCCGCCCAGCTGCCTGTCTTTTGGGATTTTTTATATGCGGTATGTCATCCAGTGGCAGAGTAACACTCGGGTTCGATTGTGTTGGAGCAATCAGGTTCAACTCCGTCACTCTCGCAGGTGCGTCTTGTGTCATCATTTATGATATTAATATTAGGGCTTATAGTTCGTGGGCATATATGTCCAACTTGACAGTGTTTACCCATGGTCAACGCGGTTGTCAGCGGAGCTAAGTACATTCCAAACTTGTGATAAATTGAGCAGCAGGCTGTTCTAAGAGTGTGTCCTATAAAAGGGTCAGTCTCTAGATCGCCAATCAATCCCGCGGTGTT
Organism: Conchocele bisecta; assembly: GCA_029237695.1. NCBI lineage: Eukaryota > Metazoa > Mollusca > Bivalvia > Lucinida > Thyasiridae > Conchocele > Conchocele bisecta. Next base: position 194,048,589 of record CM055265.1, on the reverse strand, counting down.
TGGTATAGGGAGAAGTATACTAACAGCAGTTGCGTACAAATGAATAGCCGCCGATCCAAGAGTGTTTGTCATCTCCGCACCTAACCTAGATTCGTATCGCGCGTACATTTTATCGATCTCCGCATCTGACATCTTATCCACCTGAAAAACTGAGAGACGCCTACCGAGATAATACTCCGATTGTCCCCCAGCAACCAGCGCAGCTAGCCGCTCTCGTCGCGCCGCATTTTCATTTTCATTCGGAGTCGTTGCACTCAACCCAATACCAACTGCCGTTGGAGTTGAAGTTGATCCCGATTGCTCTGTCGGAGTTGATGTTTCATTATCTTTCAGGAAAGATACCATGTTGGCAGTCGGAGTTGAGGTTTCTTCCTTTAGCTGATCGAGAAGTTCGTCGCAGTTCATTATTGCTAATTTTCTTAAAATTAATTTAACTGTTCGAACAAGTCTCATCACTTTAACATATTGCCAAGCGCACCACCCGATACTTATGATCACCATTATGCTCGCAACAAAGCTCGCAGCGGAGCACCAAATTGTTAACATTGTTAACCATTGTTCAGCATTTGTTCAACATTTGTTAAGTATTTGTTCAGCATTGTTCAGCAATTGCTAAGCATTGTTAAGCAATCGCTAAGCATTGTTCAGCAATTGCTAAGCATTGTTAAGCATTGCAATAGCTTATTACTTTGCAATTTTCTTAAAATTAATTAATTGATAACTTTATAAGCAATTGGTTGATCAGTCTTTAGCAGAAGCTTGGCGTGCTTAGTTTCCGAAAGCATCTGTCGAACCTCCAGGTGCTCCTCGCGCGTTGGGATAACGTCATTCTCTCGAAGACAGTCATCGAATGAGTCTCGGTCCTTGCAGTGAAAGAGGGCGACCCATTTCGTTTGCTCGCGCAGATCCTTGAGGACGGCGTTGTACTTTTGAGTGGATATCCAAACGCTTTGTCTAGCATGGCGGCCAGAAAATGCGAGCTCGGAGAGCATGTCCTTCATTTTGGTCATCACCGCCTTGGCCGAGCAATCGTCAATCACGTATAGGGTGGGCTCACCCTGGAATATTTGGTATAAACCACGCAACCAATCGTGAAGCCTATCGCAGGGGTCAATAACGTATACATCAGGGTCGTTCCATATCCACAGGCGCCGCTGATAAGTCTCGTTGTGCCGCACAGTAGGACACAGGATCACAATGTGACGAAAGGCATCGCGGTAGGACTCCTCGAGCAAGTCTAGGATGAAAACCGTTTTTCCACATCCTGTCTGCCCACATATTATGGCAGAGTGGGCATCTCCAATCGTGAATTGGTATTGATTGCTCATTTTCTTAATTTTTTCAAAATTATTATTTAATAAATCGTTAGATGATTTTTTTATTAATAAATCGTTAGATTTAGTAGATCGCTGAGACGTATCGACCATCTTCGATGTTGAGTTGTGCGTCTGTAATTATATATAAGTACACGTTCAATGGCCCGGCTCCGTCCGCCTCTTTGGTTATCTGGATCGTCACACCCTCACTAGCGTTCTCAACTTGGCGTCCGCTGCCGTGTAATTGGTCATCGTCGCTGGCTCGCATGTCTAGCCATAACGCGTATTTGGTATTCAGGAACTCCGCGAGGGAGACGGCCGAGAGCTGCAGGTCTTTGGCAACCGCGGCAACCTCCGGAGAGCGCTTAGAGCCGGCAGCAAACTGATTTCTTACTTCGTCCCACTGCTGGTGCTCGCGAAGACCCGCGCTGTAGAGTTGATTGGGGACTCCCTCGATCGTCACCTCTACCTTCGTGATTTTGGGGTTATAGAATTTGTCGGTTTTTCTAGCACCGAACGCGAACCGAGCATCCTCGAACAACATCAGTATACCTTTCATCGAGCGGGCGGGTACGTTGACATTAATATTCCACAATGTGTCGCCTTTGTCTTTCGTCATCTTGCGATGGCGAAGAACTCGGTCGTAAAGTATGGCAACGCGCCCGGCGTACTGGGTTCTGATCAATCGCGCGAGTTCGGGCATCGTGACCATGTCGTACTCCAGCGAAACATTATCGATCGTATACGTCGATAACATGTCGGTGGCTATGAGAACTCGGCCGTAGTCGTTGAACGTTAGTTCGTATTCGAGGCGGTCAGCCAAAGCACTCTGATAGTACTCAAGATGGCACTCAAGCAACTCAAAGTCGAGCGGGATGTAGAAGCGGTTGCCGTAAGCGCCCGCGACCGCGTTGTCGCTCGCGTTGTTATCTGCCTTGTTACCAGCCCCGATTCTTAGTTTGGTTACGTTCTTATTTTTGCTGGTGTCAATACCCTGATAGACAGCGTTTTCGCGCTCTTTCGCGCTCTTTCGTGCTCTTACCAAAAATCTTTATCATGGTCTTCTTGACTATGGCGCGACCCAGGTTCTGAACGACGGTTCAGTCCTCGTCCGTCGACGTCAGCGAAATAGTGAAAGCGAGGCGAGCAGTCCCCGGCACAATGACGTCGTTAGCTCCGAGGATGGGGAAGCGGACCAAGAGCTGCTGGTTCTTGTCGATCGTCGATGGGTTGTTCGTAATAACGACACTCTCTCTGACGCCTTTTGCCCCGAGGGGCTCACGCAGTCTGCGGTATGGATTGAGTTTGCGACCGTATTGACTCGAAGACATAATTTAGTGAAACTATATTAAACCCGTATGGTTTTGTCTTTAATACATAATTAATTTTAAGAAAATTATAAATATGGCTGATTACGATAATGACATGTATGAAATCCGCGGAGACGATTACGTCGATGCGGATGATGATGACATAGATGATGATAATGACGAAACACCCTTGATACAGCCTCCAGTTCCAATCAAATCGCAATCGAGGGAATTATGTGGCGCTACCAGCAGCGTTGGTCTAAGTCGGGAATTGCGTGATGGAGCTGTAAACGACTACTACAACAGTTTAGTAGAAAAAGGTCTGGTCCCGTCTGTCGGTCGCTACTAATCCAAGTTCGAATTGGATATGCGTGGTAGGTTGCGACTAAAATCATCAAATATCCCAATAGTCAACATGAATACCAAACAACCCCTAGCACTGAGCACCATTGCAGGAAACCGGGGCGGTGGTCAAATCATAAAGAACGAACTAGGATTTACAGATTGGACGCGTGGTAAAACAATTATGCCGACCCGCGCTGTAGAGGCCCTACAGTCTACCGACGAAACGATGACGAAGACGGCCGCCGATATAAAAACTGTTGAGCTCAGCGAACCCCCTCGAGTAGCCACCGACGCTATTAACACGATGGAGCTCAACGAAAGCGAGATAGATGAAAATACTCAGGACGATGAATGACCCACCGTTACCTCTTCGCGAACTCTGGGGCCTCGATAAACTCTGCAAACGGTCCGGGGCGAACTGGTCCTTAATCTCGCCAAACTCTCGTCGCTGGATGAACATATCGCGCTAGAAGAAAGAAAACTGGAGGAAGCCGGTGGCGATAGAGAATCTACCGAGCGGATCACCGAACGTCTGCAGTCGTTGCGGGATGAAAGAGCAGCTCGTTTGGAGGCTGCCTCGACTAACAGTGAGGCTCTCCGCACCGAAATAAGTCGGATCCGCGAAACAATCTCGAGGGTCCTGCACGAGGAGACGACACTCGGTGAGCGTCTTCGCACTCTGTTTAGAGAACAGGGCATCACGTTAGCAAGCATCCTCGCGGCTATCGGCATGACTATATCGACCATAGTTCTAGCTTTCACTGGTGGTGCGGCGCCACCACCCGCGCCAGCACCCACACCACCACCCGCGCCATCCGGTGGAGCCAAGGAGTGGGTAAAAAAACAACTAAAAGCCCTCGCCAGTCTCCTGGCTAAATTAGCCGAAAAGGCGGCTGCCGCACTACCTGGACTGATCGGAAGTATCGTTTCTTACTTGCTATCTGTATTATCAAAAACGGCCGGATGGCTAGCTAAGAATACTTGGGCTTTAATCGTGGCAATCGCCGGTCTCCTACTATTCTTCGCCAGAGAGTTCCTAAAACCAAAGCGTAACTAGTCCGATCGCCACGAGGGCAACGACGAGCGCTAATTTCTCCTCCTCGTGTGTTGTGCTTCCAATCTCGATTTGTGTTTCCGCTCCTGTTCCAATTTCAACATTGTTGATGATTGGATTAGGGGGACTCGATGGTGCATCCAATTTACGAATTGGGGGTACTGGGTTCAACTTCAATCCCGATTGTGTTGAGGGCGGTGTATCCATTTTGTGAATTGGGGGTTTTATGAAATCTTTTTCAAATTTATTTGAATTTTCACCTCCGCTCCCGATCATGCTGGGGGTGCGCTTGATGATATCCGTGTTCACGTTACCGTTGTGGCCGATTTTTTGATTGGCGGTGGCGATTACGATTTGATTATTGTAACCGTCAACCGGGTCGTCTCGTAGTATCATATTGCTCGGCGCCATATAAAGACCTATTCCAAATACATAGTCTACTTGAGTGCTGGCATTCTGCAAAACGTCTTGATAATTCTGGATCGCCTTCTCCAGGTCCACCCTAGCTGAGATGGCGTCCTCTACAAGTGCTAAGAATTGTTTGTGTGCATCAAACGCTGTTCCCGTGCCCAGTATAGAACTGCGAGTTTGTTTCTGTGCGCCGAGGATGGCCCAGACGAACGTGCGAATGGAGTCGTTAACGCGAGTAACCCCGGCCTAGACCCGTATCTTACATAAATGTACCCCACGCGTTCTGAACCTCTGCAGCCTGCTGTATGTAATCGACGTGAGCCCGTTTCGGAGGTAACATTTTACAAGAAAACACGCCGCAGTGCCGACCTCCAGACACTTCCGGCCCGAAAGTCATCGTCGCGGGGTCAAAATTCCCGGCGTTCCGACTGACGATGTGGTCGCCGGAGTGATCGTGTCTAAAATCAGTCTGCGTCAAATTCTTGGACTGGCCCCGAATGCGAACGTCACTGAGGCCGGTGGTGGTAGGAAATGCTTTCTGTCTCCAGTCCGCGTCTTTTGAAACGTTAAATTCGTTACACAGTCTTTCAAACGCCATACGGTCGTATGCGTTGGAAATGGGATCCCAGGCGTCGTCTTGAGGTAGTGAAATACCTAGTTCTTTGATAATCCTCCTAATAGTATAATACGCATGAAAGTTGTAGACACTTCGGAGCATGACATTCTTGGATGTCAGATGGTCTTTATGTGAAACTCCACACCGGCTGTTGCGCACCATACAGCGAAATTTATTTGGTTCTGCCAAAACTGCATCGGTGTTGCTTTCCACCCGTTTACCACCTCCATCGTAGTAATCTTGGGCAGCCTATATTGTTCAAAGATGTTAGGGAAATTGGTGACAAAGCCACTGTCCGGTCTATCCGTTACGGTTGGGTGTACAAGGTGGTTAACAACGTATTTTTGCGTGTATTTACCTCCGACCGCGTACTTTGCATTATAATTAAAGCTAAATGCTTTGGTATCCATTGAAAGATATTATTATGTTTGCTACTATCACTATTGTTCAAAAAGTGAGTTGTGAACTTCAAAAGTCAATCGACAACTGCTGCGGACAACGCCGGGTAGGCCTTAGATCAATCACCTTCACGGTCGGGTGGAAAAACCTCGAAACGTACGAGAGAATCAGAGCCGTAGATCCTTTAGACGACCCTTTTCATTCAACTGCCACATTACGTCCTGGCCTTTGGGGTTTCGGAGATCTTCAAGCTTTAATGGCGGCGAAGATTCCTTGTTTAGCCGCTCTCGAAATCGAAAAAGCCACGGGGCTTGCGACATTGTACGTTTATAAAAAATTAGATATCACCCCGGGGTTGGCCTCAATGTTAAGATTAAACCGTTCACCCCCTTACGATGAGGGTGAACGGTTTGTTGTGGGGTCGATCACGGGGATGACCCCAGTAAACATTGCCTTCACAAAAACTCTCGGGGTGCACCTGGATCGGGTGAACACATCGTACAACACGGTAAACGGCACTCCCAGCACATTACTGAAAACCGTGCCCGCCAGCGACTGTTTCTTTGGTGAGACTGTGACCTTGGACCTCCCACACCCCGAGATGAAAGTTTTGGAAACGGGACACATCCACGAATTTACGGTCTCTATTCTCGATGATCAAGCGAGAAAGTTGAAAAAAAACGATTTCCCGATTTCGGTCGTTCTCGAAATTTCCAATTAATTAATTTTATAATTTTTTAAAATTAATTAGAATTAAACGCATGTTCGTAATATATATTATCAACATTATTGAACATGAGTATATACGGACCAGGTAGTTCTTCCAATTCCAATCGGGATTGGGTGACAAATATAAATTCAAAGAATTTGGAACCGACAGAAGGGGGATTCATCCCGACAGAGAGCGACTTTTTAACTACCCAAAAACAAAAGCCTTGATCAATAGAACTATATCGGCGGCCACGGACGATATTCACAAGAGTCTACTATCACAACTTAGAGAATATGCCCTGGCTGTGAATACACAAAGTCGTGAAGAAACGCATACGGAACTAAACGAACTAGGTGAACAAATAACCAAATTTCGAAAAGAGGCCCGGTTGGGGATTGATAAATTCCGAGAAGACTACCAGGCGGACCGTACGGAGGCCTATGATGCGTTGCGCTTAGAGGACTCTCTCACCAGAGAAGCGGCACTTACTGAATTAGACGGGAAAATAATCGATTTTCGAAAAGAGACCCGGTATTGAGGGAGTCCCAGAAGACCGCCAGGCGGACCTTACGGAGGCTTATGATGCGCTGCGCTCAGAGGACTCTCATCAGAGAGAAGCGGCACTTACCGAACTAGGAAAACAAATAACCAAATTTCGAAAAGAGGCCAGGTCGGGTATTGAGAAAGCCCGAGAAGACCACCAGGCGGCCCTTGCGAAGCTTATGAGGTGTTGCGCTCAGAGGACTCTCTCATCAGAGAAGCAGCACTTACTGAACTAGACAAGAAAATAACCAAATTTCGAAAAGAGACCGGTCGGGTATTGATAAAGTCCGAGAAGACCACCAGGTGAACCTTGCGGAGGCCATTGCGGAGGCTTATGATGCGTTGCGCTTAGACGACTCTCTCAGCAAAGAAGCGACACTTACTAAACTAGACGGGAAAATAGCCCAATTTCTGAAAGAGACCAGGTCGGGGGTTGAGGGGGTCCGAGAAGACCACAAGGCGGCCATTGCGGAGGCTTATGGGGCGTTACGCTCAGAGGACTCTCTCAACAGAGAAGCGGCACTTACTGACCTATACGAAAAAATAACCGAATTTCGAAAGGAGACCCGGTTGGGGGTTGAGGGGGTCCGAACGGGTATTGATGAAGTCCGAGAAGACCACAAGGCGGCCCTTGCGAAGGCTTATGAGGTGTTGCGCTCAGAGGACTCTCTCATCAGAGAAGCGGCGGTTACTGAACTAGACGGAAAAATAACCGAATTTCGAAAGGAGGCTCGGTTGGGGGTTGAGGGGGTCCGAACTGGTATTGAGAAAGCACGAGAAGACCACCAGGCGGCACTTGCGAAGGCTTATGAGGTGTTGCGCTCAGAGGACTCTCTCATCAGAGAAGCGGCGGTTGCCGAACTAGTCGAGAAAATAACCAAATTTCAAAAAGATGCCCGGTCGGGTGTTGAAAAAGCCCTAGAAGGCCACCAGGCGATCATTACGGAGGCTTATGATGCGTTGCGCTTAGAGGACTCTCTCAGCAGAGAAGCGGCACTTACCGAACTAGACGGAAAAATAACTGAAGTTTCTGATAAACTGAAACATGCTCGTAGAGCCGCGACCAAAGCGCTTGAGGAGACCGCTGAAAAGGTTCGTGCTGAGGCCCATACCTCTATCGGGGGGCTTGCCGGATTGTTAAAAACAATGAAAACTCAAAAACGTGTGATAACAGTTTGGGCTGAGAAGCGGGGCTCATTGGTTTAGGGGCTCCCTGAATATTAGTTCGGTGCCAAAGCGAGTACTAAATGTGGGGGATACACCATGACAGCTCCAGGTACACTTCTCCGAATGGCGGTCTGCTCGGTTAATGCTAATGGTAAACCTGTGGGCGCGGTCACGATAAATCTCGTAGTAGATGGGGAAGAACGGGCAATTGGAGTCACTAAACCCGCTGGAGATAGTTCGTCGGTGGTTTTGTTCGCCGGTGATGATCTAATTAGACTTTCCGAAGGTAGTGTTATTAACTTTGTTACGAAAATCGCTGACCCAGAGAGTTCTTCCACTATTGTCTCATTACTAATTGAACTTAATTTGTAAATACTAATATATTGAAAATCATGAACGAATCACCGCTTCCAATTGTCAATACCACTCCATCAACACTGTATCCAATTGACGAAAGAAGTTCAGATTTTAGGTTGAATAATATCGTCGCTATGCAGGATATTTTAGTTAGAGAATATAGAAATAGAAAAAGACACGCTAAAAAATATAAGCGCGCGGCGAATATAGCTGAAGCATCTAGTACGGTTCTGGCAAGTTTATCTGTAATGAGTGGTGCGGGTACTGCTGCAACGCTATCTACAATTGTAACGGTTCCACTTGCAGGGGTTTTGAGTGGAATTACCGTTTCATCTGGAATACTTTGTATGGTAATTAGGGCGTCGGGTGGAAAACTCGAGAAAAAATGTAGAAAACATGATAGAATATCCGTTCTCGCCAGGTGTAAGAAAAATAGCATCGACGTTATAGTGTCCAAAGCGTTGGCCGATAAGAAAATATCAAATTTATAGTTTGAATCCGTAGTGGAAGAAATGGGGAGATATGAAAAATTAAAAAATGATATTAGAATCAAAGCACACGCCACCATGCCCAAGCTTGAATGTACTGATTGGGATAAATTTAGGGTAAAACTTGGAGATAAAGTCGGAGGAAATTAATATTTTTATTAAATAATTAATTTTATAATTTTCTTTAAATTAATTAGAAAATTAATTAGAAAATTAATTATATTGGTGCAGTAAACAATTTATTCATGAATTTTAGGAAAATATTAACAATTTAAAAAGAAAAAAAAGGAAAAAAGTTTTAGGTCCCACCGAGGCTCGAACCCGCGCCAACAAAACCCTTCTGGGTCCACCTCGCTAAGCCACTCTCATTCATTCATTCATTCATTATGTTTCTGTTTGGCTTAGCGAGGTGTATGTAGCTACCCGTACTGCACACCCCCATCTCTCGGCTGATCTAGGAACCAGTGTCGAAAGTCGAGGCAACCTTGGAAGTGTCAGCACGGGTGCACTGAGCGCTCATTTTTATCAAGGGGCGTCCCCCCAAGACAAATTATTGTTGTTAATTTTACATATATTAAGCTAAAACCGTGTTGTGCAATGCCCAAATATTTACTTTTTTCTTTTCTTTTTTTTTATGTAACAAGTTCGTTTTTTATTTAATAATATAGATTATAACGTTCTAAATTATTAAAAGTAAAATTAGAAAAATGAAAAAATTGCCAACCAATCAGAATGTAAGAAATACTTCCGGAATATCGATAGCGGGTTCTCGCTGTAATACACACCCTAGTGTGTGTAGTATATATTACAGTGTGTTTAGTTTCCATCCCGGAAGACGTAATCGTGTAAACCTCTCTATAAAATGGACACTTAATATACGTGTAAGGTGGGACACCTAATTTACATTTTCATAACGCGTGTAATTGGAACATTGTCGCCTGCTTGGTGTTGTGATTACAACATAAATTAATTAGTTCTGTTCAATAATATACATATCTTTATAAGCGATATGGTAGAAATGTACATTCGTAAACGAATCGTTGGGTTTTAACAATTTTATATGATACACCTTAGTTTCATATCCGATACGCATTATCCGTCTTAATGTTTGTATTTGCCTCTTGTATAGTTGACATAATTGCCGGTATAATATTGTAAATGCAACGTTTTTATCGGAGCGTAATAAATTACGCTGGTATTTCATGTATTCGATATCGCCTAGTGTTCTCATTTTATAGAATTTATATATAGGACTATAACCCCCGTATTCTTCGTAAACTTCTTCAACACAGGCATTAAAAACTTTCAATTCCAATTGTATTGTATTATCCATTTTCTCTAATAATATTTTATAACCTATGAAATGTATCTGTTCAATTGGACGTGAAAAAGACATGCTGTATTTATGACACCAATATATTTTTTCAAAAGTCAATCAAAAGTCAATATAATTGGGACTCATTTTGACTCCCTCTTTTCAAAATTATTTTCTCCAAAAATTCATAAATTTGCTGTCGCGAGACAATTTCCTCGTTAACCAATTTTTTGATTTTTCGGGGGTGGTGGGGGTATTATAAAGGGTTATAAATGATATCACGGTAAGTGGTATCATTTTGACTCCCTTACTACTACTGCTCACATTGTTTTATCTTATCATTCCAATTGAGAAGCTCGCATTCTTCTTTATTGTTACCGAAGTGTACACCTAGGGCTTTAACAGTGGTGTTTGTGAATGCTATATATCGAAAACGGTTTTATGCATGTTATGTTTAGATTTTCCTACCCAAAGACTGATCGTTTAATCTTTGTTTGATTTTAACCCAGAACATTTCCCAAATTCATTAACCGTTTTTATGGCATGTTCTACGTCTTTTGAATATTTTAAGAAAAGCGATGTATCTTCAGCTAACTGGGTGTTTTTTATTTGTTTACTCGTAATGTTCGTTTTCACCGAAATAGCATTTATGTTGCCATTATTTCTAACTTTTATGGCTAAAATTTCAGCTACAATTATGAACAAAAGTGCAGACAAGGGACACCCCTGTCTGACTCCGCGGGATAGATTACAACTCTGTGATTTCCAGCCGTTGTTTATGATCCTTGCTGATATATTGCTAAATAACACATTTACCCATCGTATACAAGTTGTTTTAAATCCGAATTTTCTAAGCACATTGAACATAAAATCCCATTCTACTTTATCGAATGCTTTCCTGAAGTCTAGAAATAATATGTTTGCATCTAAATCTAGTATGTCTGTATAATCAATTATATCTTATATTATTTCCGATGTATCTATTTTTAATATATTCTTGTTGATCTAAACTGATGATAGCTGGTATTACTTTTTGTAAATGTGTTGATAAAACCTTTGCAGCTATTTTGTAGTCAACATTTAAGAGAGATATTTGTCTCCAATTTTCAATATTTTCTGGATTTCCTTTTTTATATATATAGTAATGATAAGAAACTTTGTTTTTGAGTACAAGACAATTCCCCTTTATGAAATCCTTCATTTAATGTTGATGCGATTGTATATCCAATCTTATGCCAAAATTTTAAATAAAATTCAACTGGCAAGCCATTAAGTCCAGGGCTTTTATTCAGTTTCATTTCATTAATTGCGATTTTGCATTCTTCCATTGTTTTTATTCCTTCGCAGCTGTTTGCAGATGTCTCGTCAAGTTTGTTTTCTAAATCAACTGAATCGATATAAAATTGTGGATCCAGTTCTGTATAATTGATGTGTAAAGGGTTTCATAGAATTTTGCTTCTTCGTTTAGTATATCTTCAGTTGAGCTGACTCGTTTATTATTAACTGACAAGGAGGTAATTACTTTTTTATTCTGTCTTGATTTTTCTAGACTAAGGAAATATTTTGAATTAGGTTCACCCTCATCCAAAAATTATACTCGAGAACGTATTTGAGCTCCGAATGTCTTTAAATTATATATTTCTTCTATTTCCTTTTCCAGTACATTAATTTGTAGTTTTGTTTTATCTGTGTGGTCCGATTGTGTGATGGAATATAACTTCTGCAGTTTTTGTTCCAGGTCATGGAGTCTGTTATTTCGATGTCGCGATTTTGATTTTGCAAATTTTATTGACTGTTCTCGGATTTCGTATTTGCATATGTCCCATTTTGTTCTGTAACTGGCTATATCTAAAGAGAGTATATAATCAATAGCACTACTTATTTTGTTAATGTAATCACTATCACAAATGTGACGTATTTAATTTCCAGAAGCCTGGTCCTCTATTATTTGGAATCTTAAGTTTTAAAGAAATCGCCATATGGTCGGTACATTGAATGAGTGCGGGTCTTATGTCAGTTGAGTGTATTAGCGGTATCAATTTTTCATCAAATAACCAGTAATCTATTCTACTTTTTTCTATACTGTTCTTTCTACGCCAGGTGAACTGGGATTTGTCATTATGGAACTTTTTCCAAACGTCAGCAAGATTATGAAATTTAATAAATTTACTGAGGTTCTCAACAGGCATTTTAATTTTTCTTGACGGTAACGTTTTAAAAACTCTATCCGTTTCATTTAGAGTACCAACTATTTTAAGACCCTGTGCATTATCACTTAAAATGCTAGTTAGTGATTTAAAGTAATAATTCCTAGTTGTCTTTTCATTAGGAGAGTATATATTTAATAATGTAAAAATGTTATCAAGTGCTTCTATATTTAATATTATGCATCTACCGTTAGTGTCATACAGCTCTGGTATAACGGTGAATTGAATATATTTTCTTATTAAAATTGAACATCCTTTACTGTTACATTCTCCAAATGAGTGAAAAGTATTCCAATCTTTAAATTCACTATTGATCTGGTTAAATAGATCACGCGTGAAATGTGTCTCCTGAAGCAATGCAATATCAGATTTCTGTTGTGAAAGCCATTGTAATAATCTTGCACGTTTAGCAATGTATCGAAGTCAATACTCGAAGTATAGAATCAAGTATTTAAAGACACTATTTGTAAACAACTATACCGGGGCCTTTCCATGAATATGCGAGTTTTATAACGATTCTGTTATCATGATTATGAGCTGAGTAAACAGCAATACACTACTTTTTCTGCCAATCTAGAAAAGTCAGGTGACGTACTTATATTTTTCGTTTCTGCAATAAAACATTTTTTTCAATGAACTTATACAATTCTGTTACCCACACTAGGTTTATAACTTCCTTTCCTTTTCTTGTTTCTACATAATGAGGTGTGATCTTAGCGAAACGAAAAGTAAGATCACTACATGCAGGTACATGTATATACACTAAAAGGAACGGGTAAGCGATGCTGTGTGTATTGAATCGGCACATGTATGCCGTCTCTTTCAGATGTTGAAAGATCATGCAATGTACATATGGTATTACTGTGTAATATAATATTCAATAAGTGTTTTATACAATTGCAGTTGTGCAAGAACATATTCTAGATATATACATGTCTAGATGTATGGTAATTCAATGCATATGTTCAAATTATTCATACACATAAACTATTATCTTCCATTTGTACCGTGTATTCTATGAATAATAATACGCCAAAAGCGGTGTTATTGTTTTCGTGACCACTGAAGACCGACATCTTAATGCACTTATGTGCAGTCCGATATGGGTTGTCAGAGTTCGCAAAGCTATCACGTGAACATACAATTCCAATGAAAAATAATAAGCCAAAAGCAGTATTAATATTTTCGCGACCACTGCAGACAGACACCATACTGCGCATACATGTACGTGCAGTCTGATCTGGGTTGTCAGTGTTCGCAAAGCTATCACGTGAACATACAATCTAATGAACAATAATCTGTCAAAAGCGGTATTATTATTTTTTCGACCACTGAAGACCGACATCTGACAGCGCCTATGCGCAGTCTGATCTGGGTTATCAATGTTCGCAAAGCTATCACGTGAACATACAATTATACTGAGAAATAATCTGACAAAAACTGTAAAATTATTTTCGTTACTGCCGAAAACCGACATCGGACTGCGCCTATGTGCAGTCTGATCTGGGTTGTCGGTGTTCGCAAATATGCCATGTGAACATACAATAGGATGTGTAATACACGTATTTACCTTGTAGCAATGACCAAGTGAAATACATAAGTATTATAATGCATATTTTCAAATTAGTCTAGGTTATCAATGTTCGCAAAGCTATCCCGTGAACATACAATTATAATAAACAATACTCTGACAAAAGCGGTATTATTATGTTCGTGACCACCGAAGACCGACATCAAACTGCGCCTATGTGCAGTTGGATCTGGGTTGTCAGTGTTCGCAAAGATATCAGGTAAACATACAATTATAATAAACAATACTCTGACAAAAGCGGTATTATTATGTTCGTGACCACCGCAGACCGACGTCAAACTGCGCCTATGTGCAGTCTGATCTGGGTTGGCAGTGTTCGCAAAGATATCAAGTAAACATACAATTCTAATAAACAATACTCTGACAAAAGCGGTATTATTATGTTCGTGACCACTGAAGACCGACATCAGACTGCGCCTATGTGCAGTCTGATCTGGGTTGTCAGTGTTTGCAGATATATCACATGGATATACAATATGCTGTGTGATATACGGATTTACCTTGCAGCAATGATCAAGTGAAATTGTTAATATATACATGTCAAAACATTCCTTTTGTATCGAGTAGTCCAATGAACAATAACCTGGTAAATTAAACTACGATGTTGATGTGTATGACCACTGATGACCGACATTAGACTGCTGTTGTGTGCAGTCCAATCCGTGTTATCAATGTTCGCAAAGCTATCATGTGAACAAAACATTTTAATGAACAATAATCTGCCAAAAGCGGTATTATTATTTTCGAGACTACTGATAACCGACATCTGACTCTGATCTGGGTTGTCAGTGTTCGCAAAGCTTTCATGTGAACATACAATGGTATGTGCGAGGAAAGTGTGGACAGTGTTGATCACCAACAGTCCCCATAAGTCGTTTACCTTGTCTATACTACGCTGTAATGGAATATGTATATTGTTTCCAAATGCTGTTCGCAAATAACTATATGGTTTATATTTAGTGAGTGCCCTCAGAGGGTCGTAATGTTGCCATACAAATATGGCGGTTCTTCATTGTTAAAATTAACAACGGCCTATGTGATATTGCCAAAACGATATCCATATTCATTGTCCGTTTGAGAGAATAATTTTCGTTGGCGAAAACGTACATCAATTCGGAAAGTTTGTGTCTATCGATCTTTATTAGACCGCTTCGCGTTCCGACGTGACTGGGTTTTGTCATGAAGAACGGTATAGGCGGCGATCGCTCCGTGACAGTCGTGCCTCCCGCTTTACCCGGGGTCTCATTGCCAAGGTATTGGTCAATTGACCGCTGACCGCTTGTCAGGCTCGATTTGCCCGTGCCTCGCGTCGACGGAGTGAATTTCTGGGTCGGTGTAATATTTATTGCTGGCGGAATTTCCGAGATGTCATTGTTTACATTTGGTTGTGTATTCGGAGATACAACGTGTACAGCTTGATCAGATTCTTGGGTATGTTTGGTTGATATAGTCTCGTTATCTGACTCAACGGCAGCATCCATAAACATGCACTCCAGTTGCTTGTGCCCGGCCTGTTTGCAGATTTTACAGATCAAGTCATTTGTGCATTGGGAGAACGTATGCCCCTCTTCAAGGCACTTTGTGCATTTTGGAATTGTGTTCGTGTCACGCTTATTTTGTCCAAAGTGGACCACACGTCCCACGAATTTTCTGAAGGTCATGAAGTTTGGAAGAGAGCCGGTGAGTGTTGATGACTTTACAATGAGTACCCGGTCGCCGGTTTCACAGTTGGTTAGTTTCCCATCTACTCTAAGTTTATCAAGGTAAAGGGGATAACCTCGAGTTTCAACATTGTGAGTGAATATGCCGTCTTCAACAGAAAGTGGGACATTGTTAACACGCACCTTTGTTGTGACTTCATTGTCGAAACGATTTGGGTTGGTGTTTAGTACAGGAATGGATTTCCCACGTATGGGCACCCCTTCAGCCATTAATGTCACTTTTTCATCCAGATTGTCCAGATATATCCTCCACATGCCGTTTACACGCTGTAGACCTGTTATGTGGGATGCATCGATCTTTTTTGATTTTGCCTGATAGAGTTCAACGTGTGATAGCCACTCTGCTGTAGTCGGTTTTCGTTCACCGAAGAGTTCTCGCTCCCGCAGGAACACAAGGGGGACGCCATGTTTGTTTTGGTTTTCAATGGCGGGCTCCATTGTGTTTTGTGTTTTACTCATTTTCACCAGAATATGTTGATATATTCAGATATAATAATTACCTGACTTTTATATGTCCATTTAATGTTGGTTTACACACTAAACTGTATTTCAAATTATCCAAATTTAACCATAATATTCGATATTTTTGATCGTAAGAAAACAACGCCTTGGCAGTGCCGCCTACATCAATGGTGTTTTCTTAGTGTTCGGTTTAAAGAGGTTCCACTGTATATAGTCGGCGCTTTTTCCGCCAGCGTAGTCGTCGTCCGCGTATACAAGATAAATTTCCGATAACTTCTCGTTTCTTTCACGAAACTTCTTGGTAGTCTACATATTTATTGTGCTGATGGTCTCCTATTATGCTGTAAGCAATCTACGAACCTCCATTTCCCACAAGATCAAGGTCACAGACTTAGCTCTTTCACAACATTTAACGTTCGAGTAATTTCTTATAACTTTCGGTTCCATTCAGGGAACATTTTGATAGTTCACACCGGCATTCCTCTGATGGTCCTCTATCATGCTGGAACAAATCCACGGATCTCCGAACCCCAAGGTCAAGATCACAGACGTAATCCATCCACAAATCTTAATTCGGGTAACTTTCTTGTAACTTCTGTTTCCTTTCACAAAACTTGATATTTATACAACGCCAAGGTCATTGAATTTATGTTTCTTTTCTTTCCTATGTCAATAACATAAACATGTTATTGGAATTTCTGTTTCCTTTCATGGAATGCTTTCATACTTGACCGATGACATACTAATATCATCCTGCATCATTCTGTGAGAAATGCCCCACCCTACATTCATCCCAAGGTAAAGGTCAGTGTGCTCCCTTTTCGATAGCAAGGGGGTCATACTTTGTTGCTCTTGAGGTTCCGTACCTCCGTCCGTACGTCCGTCCGTGTACATATACGTCGAAAAGTTTGAAAGAGTTTCTTTAACTCGTAATATCTTCAATATTACGCTAAGGAGTGCTTCAAAACTTGAGAACTTTAATCACCTGAACATTTACCCGCGCCATTAACACAACCATGACATTTGTCACATTCGAAATGTCCCTGAAACACTTAGCCATTTTTTTACGTCGAAAAGTTTGTGAGACTTTCTCAAATGACTTCAGTATGCCATGGGGCATATCCATGTTAAACATAATGTCTAGTTAAATAATATAGTTAGTGCAGTATTAAAATGAGTTTGTTTCACGGGCAGTTTATAATGAACATGTTTATACTTAATTATATATACTTCTCTAACACTTAAGTGCATATGGAGCCATGCCTGTAATATGTCTATGTTAGAGGGACATATCAACGTTTAATGTTTGATTTAATGAAGGCAAGGTACTGGATGTCAAATCGCCCAACTTATAGGTTGCAGCTCAGACTCATTAACACCAAGAGCATGTAGTGTATAAATAATATAAAATCCACCCCTGCATAACATTACAGCTTTTGGAAATAAAATATACCAAAAACAAAGTAGCAAAGTGGTTATGTCTGTTGTAAACAAAGGCCGTACATGTACTTACTCGGGGTATTATAATAATTTACAAATTAAAAACCGTGGGTAAACATAAATATAAACACTACGGTACCCGTCTTATCCAATGATAAGTAATCAATTTAAAAAAGTAACCAGTATTACATTGACACAGTAAAACAAATGTAAAACATACTTGGATGAATGCATAGGTTACGAAAATCTAACATGGCCGCCATAAGTTCACATTGTACCGCAACAATTTATTAGTATGCACTATTAAATAATATACAATATACACTCGTTGACATAGCGCATCGGGGAATATATCGTTGCGGAGGGCTAACATTTTCCTGACTTCTGCAATAGGCGACAATGATATAACTCGGTCGACTGTTTCGTGAGAGTCCGTTGTCTCAAGGCCGTCCGGGTACGGCCTATTAACAACTTTGGGACCTTTGTATATGTGTATATAGAGGCAGTAAAACAAAATGTTTAGCTTATTTCTTTTTTATTTATGGATGCTTTTAGGCATATTTAATGTATTTATGTACCTCGGTCTGTTACTTCAACCTGTGCAGTAAGCATGACATTGTCTAGTTTCGAGATGGGGATAAATTCGATCGGTTTGTATCTACTAAAGTTAGTTAGTTTTTGAGAAAAAAAATCCACTGTGATGTGTACAATTCGAACATACACAGTTTATGGCATAATGGTGTTTTATAGTACCAGTGTCTGAATACTATATGCAATATACCACTGGTTATGTAAGAAACAATGCGACAAACACTGTTGTAGCCAGCGACGAAAAAGAAGAACGTGTATCGGCCGTATTCACACACCAGCATGACCAAGGCATACACGAATGTAATGAGCAAAGGAATGGATGAAAATAATTATAGAAACATTTTTAAGGCGATTTGATATGTTGAATAACATCTGCAGTACGAGTATGCATGGTTTCGACGGCATTGGGCCTGGTACCCGTGAGTATTACTCGAGTAACCAAATCGTTTGGAAACCCATTAGACTGGGTAATGTAGCGAGTTAACGTCCTTAACTTGAGCGTCTGGAAAAAAATATAAATAATCGGAAATTTGTAATTCCTATGGTAAGTTTTTATCAGAATTAAATAGTTTTCCTTCTTTAATGATTTATTTGTTTGAAATTTTCTGTTCCACTGAAGGAACATGCCGTTAGGTGTTCCGAAACTAATTGATTAAGGCTATAATATTGACAATCAATACCTGGGGTAATGGTAAAGGAATGATTATTTTGTCGGAAAATGTCTCAGCTGATGTTTCTGATATAAAGAGCAGTTTGTGCCTACTGAGTGAGCATGTACCTTTAATGTTGTATGCTGTATACATGTGTAGTTACTAAGTAATGCATGTAGGCCATATGAAGATATTAGCTGAAGGCAAACAGAAATTATAGGTGATTTGAGAAAACAAAAAGTTTAAAAAAATAAACAGACGGACGGACGGACGGACACGGACGGACGGATGATGTTATCATACACATATCTGATACAGTGTCTATTTTCCATTTTTATCATCAAAAAATTCTTTGACAGCACTTTAGAATAATTTACAACATGCTTTGACAGCACTTCAGAATCACTTCCATTGGAAATGATTCTGAAGTGCTGTCAAACCATGTTTTTATTGAGAAATAAGGGAATATATAAAAGCAACAGCAGACGACAATTGTTGTGTGTAGCGGTATAAGGATTAATGTACGTTTTGTAAACATTAATAACAACTAGCTACCACAATTGGTGCCAATACGTGTGCACTGTGCCTTTGTTCAGCAAGATAGGCATCTCACTGCCTCGAAAAGTGACCACTACTGAAGACACACATAATATTATGTGACTGAGTATGACATGGATATGAATATATTCCAATGAGTATTTGTGTTTGTCATTCCTTCAAGTCATCCGTTTGTACATTTGTCCGTTCTTCCGTCCGTCCTTAACAGTTGTGTTACAATTACTGCTCTCACCAAACCTGATATGCATCTAAACTCTATGCCAGAGGAATTATAAATATTTAACTATCTCAATAGCAGACAATGTAGGTCCTTATCAGACTTGGCAGAAACAAAGATGTATTTGTGACGGCACTGGCCACAGACACAACATATCTCTGTCTCCCAATTCGGTTTCATATACAACAATCATGTTTGCGTAGAAGTACAAGTGAAAATTTCGCAGCAACCGATTGGTCAATGTAGAAACTAGAGATAATGTTTTTAAAACATGGGTATGCCCACTCAGGCTGTCATATTGGACAATAAAACTGTCACAAATAGTGTGACATCAAAGTAAGCTATCTGTATAAACGATGATATGAATGTCTAAAAGGTCATGGTCATGTTAAGGATCTCATGTTTTTGTCGGTTATGTCCACACGTTTCCATATATTAAAGAAATAATGGAACTTATGTGGAAGTTATGGCATGAAGAACTTCTCATAAACTCGTTTCTGCGACATCTTGAGATTATGTTTGGAAAACATGTGATTGCCCCTTGGAATCTCTAAGTGATTCAGTGACACTATAATTGTCAGAAAGGTCAATAGCATATTAATGGTTGCATGTGAGTGTTGCATATGTTCACGTGTATCTAGAAATATTAAAGTAATTCATCCAGTAATATTGTATTGAATATATGGCATGATGGAAAATCTGCGGGCGGACGGACGAATGACCTTCAAGGGCTAAGCAGTATGCATACACCCTTGCTATCGCATAGCGAGCATACAATAATGCTAGTATAAACATACACTTTGATCCACATGAATGAACAATATCATGTGCTACATTACATATATGTGTGCAGTAACTGACACACTCGTCGATGCAACATTGATGCGAACATTCGAAAGCAATGTCATACGGAATTGTGCCAACACTAGTATATACTTGAGTTGTAAAATACAATTTATAATTGTGTATTTAAGTTTTTAGAACTTATATGGTTATACAATAGTGAAGGTAACTCTGGAAGAAAGGTTGGATTTCTGATGCATTAAAACACATGGTAAATATCCATTATGATCGAGGTCTACACTGGTCTACATATATTGGTCTATATATTGCTAGTAGTCCCAATATCCTGGGTATATATCCATTATGATCCGGGACTACATGTACACTGGTTTAAATATTGCCGGTAATCGGACCAACCTGGGTAGATATACGATATTCTCCCTAATATTCACTTCTAACTCATTGGATAATAACAGTCTCAAACAACTCCACAATAATATTAAGAATCTATTTTGAATGGACGGATAGTAATAAAAGGATTACATTATGACTATTTATTCTTATATTTAGATATTTGAATGATATGATGGTATAGCCACTTCACATTTTCACATAAACTGGCTAGTATTTTAAACAGGCAAGAGAACATCAAGTTGTGTGAGATTTCATTTTTCTTTGTGCTTTATATTGTATGTACGTGCTATATTGGATGGCTTACCAGGCTTACATGGGAGGTTTTCCCATATTTTCTCCTTATCTCCTTTCTTTAGATCTCCAAGATGAACAATTCCGATGCCCAGCTGTGTCCAAATTTAATCTCCATATAAACAAATGAAACATGCTGGATGATGGTAATTGTGAAGATATAGGCTATGTAACATGTGACATGCTTTATAAATATTATGTGTCCTTACATCGACTCTATTGTTTGTCAGAGGTTGGTAAGCAACTTAAACACCTCTGTAGACAAAATAAAAGTTTGCATCTACAGTCAGACCTGTGAATAAAGGCCAGCCATGGGAAGTAAAAAATCTGGCCTTTGTTCACAGGTGGTCTTTATTGGCAGGTTTATTTATATAGTAATTGTGTCATTAGGACAACAAAAGTGTGGCCTTTACAGCCAGGTGATTGCTATTCGGAGGTGGTCTTTAGCACAAGGTAGACTGTATATGCAAACCTGGGCACGAATAAGTCGTGCCTCTTGTGTGTCTATGGTCATTGTGTGTATTGATAGCTTGACACAAGGAACACCGGCTAATGCATATGTCGGTCGCCATTCGATCAATACCATTTCCTATATTTACTACATGTCACCAATGTAGCAGTTGTTGATGTTTTGCGATCAGCGGAATGATTACATGTAGAACATAAAACGCCAATTTGGATGGTGAATGATGGTAAAGGTATACATATTCGACTTACAAATGCTGCAAGGTCCTTCGCTGTGCCAGTGACGCATATGTAATCACAAATCGTGTCAATGCACTGGAAAGATGTATAAACAAAACTGTATATACAGACGGGCGGCAGAAATGTTTAAACTATAATGTAGAACATTGTCGAAATACTTTAAATAAAAGCTTACCTGGTGAATCTCCCACGCGTAGTCTACAGTATATTTGTGTTTACGTATAGTTTAGCACGTCGAAAGACAATTGTCACAGACAAGAATAGGGACATACATGAGGGGCATTCAGTAAGTAACATACAATTGTTATAAACCTACACCCACTCGTGAAGTGGCATATTTCATCAGGTCTTAAAAACAGTGCTATATATAGAGATAGGGAGGGGATCTTACTTGCGTGATAATTTAATATGATATTTATTAACGAGTTTACTGATACCATAAGAGGCTATGCTCAGTTTCTTTATAAATCAGTCCAGGAGCTTTAATTAATATCATATTACATCAACATAAATTTTAGATTTGCTTTATTGCAGGAGCACATCATCATACTAAGCATATACTGGTCACCTAATGTGTTTTATTGTACTCGTTGGATTTGCACATTTATTACACTAATGTATAATGATCAGTATTGAATATAAACTAGTGCCGGCCTTTTATAGCATACGAGTCGAACTGAAGCTATACGTATTGATAACTTGTGATCAGTGCATATTTATGATACAAGAAAATAGCTGTATTGCTTTTTATTGGCTCGAGAATATTGTTCACTTGATCCCAGTTGATACAAAAATAGGACATAATATGTTAATACGCTACCTACGAAAGTCAAGTTAATGCATTATAATAATAAAATGCATGTACACGTGGACTGGCATACAACTATGATATATTCTGCATTTTGACTGAGAATAGTTTTATTATCGTACAAAAGGGCACGTTTCATTGTTGAATGACAACTGTATCAATCACTTAAGTTCAATCACTCCAGTTGGTTTATTAATAAAACTGCATGTGAAAATACAGTGGCTGAACATATGATCGAAGAATTCAAGAGTTAATGATGTGAACTCAGAGACCCAACTGATGACATATGACAAACGAGATTTAAAAAAAAACAGTGTATCACATGATGTCTCATATGATGTCGAAGATATTCAATGTTCCTTTCCTTTTATTTTCTCTTTATTGACTCCAAATGCCATATACCACACGACCCGAATCATTTTATTCAATCGCAGGCCAAGGAATGTGTGTTTTCTCATACCATATACAATGTACTACCATTGACTTTGATGAAGAGGGGAGATAAGTCGGTAACGTATTTCGTTCGCTATTTCAGTACCTGGAAGCACACTTTGTGATACATAGCACTTTTTTAGTTTGAAATAAAAAATAAAAATACTGTTCCACACATATAATATGTTGCTATTTATATTCACATGTGGAATTAATTTAATTAATTCAAACAGTACCATGGACTGTCAACAAAATTAGCGTTCGCAACGCTATTTATGAGTTGGTATAATAAACATATTTAACCAAATCCAGATTCTTTTCAAGACGACTTATTGGCACGATTTGGTTAAGACAGTCCATGTAAATCTACGATTAAATTATTGTTTCCTAAGACGACGTGTTTTTAAATGTTGTTTTATGACCACCAAATAATAGATATATGCATTCATATGCTGCACGTGCATGTACAGTTGTACGGACTGCACTAGGCGACGATAGGCCCTTCAATTACAAATATATTCTATATGGCCGGGTGCTGATCACTTCGTTGATGTTTTAACAGAGAACTGCTGAACGTAAACGTGGTGGGCTATGTATATGTCTAAACCGGACACGTTGGGGACCCCATTGTGTTTCATTTATATGGCAATGATTATAGTTTGTTTATGGTTGCAAATGATAACAAATCTGCATGGTCTGTTTAATTATCTCCTTGCCGATAGACAAGAGGGGATATAGCGTTATAGAGGGGATATAGCGTTATAGAGGGGATATAGCGTTAGTCCATGTACGTGCGTACGTACGTTAGTAACACCTTTCATTTGTCAAAAGCTCATGAACCGCTTCACCGATTTTGATGATATTTGGCCACAATGTGATGGTGCTTTGTTGTGCATGCTACCCACATCCGACCGCACAAGGTCAAGGTCACTGAGGACTTATGTTCACCTTGTAATAAGGAAAATGTGTAAGGCAATACTGTTGATGTCCTTATTTCATTCATTATCAAAGCTGCCAGTACGACCGCCCAAGGTCAAGGTCACCGAGAACTTGTGTGTTTTATTATTATCAAGGCAGACAGCGAGGGCATAAGCTTCGCTTAACATACCTATCTAAGCTGGACACTCTGCGGAATTCCCAGGGTGACCGTCTTAGAGACGTTCCACTGTACTGTTTACTTATTTTTTATCGGGAAACGAGTTTTGTATTGACCCAATACGTACTGACTGATAACATACTACCGCATAAGGAATCGACCTGAAACGAATATCCGGGTTACAACGAATTGATAAGTGGCGTTCTATTGGACGAACGACGTCACATGACGTTACAGAATGCCGTCAGACTAATCACGTAACGTAAACAAGTCCGCGTTCTTGTCAACGAAAACTGTTTTAAATTTGATCATTGGCTAGCATAAAACGTTACCTGATAAATAAAATACTAGTCTAGTGCGTTTCGATATCAAGATATTGTGGCTCGGCTCGGAAAAGGCATAGCCTTGACTGACACGCTGGATATCAAACGTCACTAGCCTGGTATTCTCTGTAAATTAGTATGATTTATGCAAGAATATTCCAATGCATATTATATAGAATATTGAGTGCTTGCTTCGTATACGTATACGTTAGACACCAAACACAAATAATAATTAAAAATGTGTCAATGGGACACGTATACTCCCACTGGCAACATGGATTGTATTGATCGTCTGCCATAACTGTAAAGACAGTTCCTTTAATGTCAAATGGAAATTCAAAATTTCCACTGAATATTAGCCAACTGTAGTCGGTAAGTCGATGTGTAAGTCAGGTACTGCCCTAATCGAGGTGTTCATGTGTTTAAACAACCTACATGTGCCCATGAAACACCATGTTCCATGGGCACATGTAGGTTGTTCAAACACATAAACACCTCGATTAGGGAAGTAACTATTACATCTTATACAGGCCAGCATAGCAATGTATGATATATACATCATGTAACATAAAGGATGTGTTTCCGTCTTCTACAGACTAGTATATCACTGTTCAGATTTTCATCATGCAGCATGTTTATGTGGCCATCTTGTACATACCAGCATAGCGATGTTCAAGATATACATCATGTAACATGTTTATATGTGTCCGTCTTGTAAAGGCCCAGCGTACACTGTTCACGATATACATCATGAACCATGTGTTATATGTGTCCGTATTGTACAGACCAGCATATTGCTGTTCAAGATATACTCTACATTATGCAATATGTTTTATATGTGTCAGTCTTGTACAGACCAGCATAGCGCTGTTCCAGATATACATCATGAAACATGTTTTATATGTGTCCGTCTTGTATAGACCAGCATACGATGTTCAATATGAATTTGTCCCTCATGCACGATTGTTCATGAGGCAGGTGCAACTGCATCTTCTCAGTTTCTGAAAACGATCGTCCAGAGATCTAACATCCAGAATCGCATTTACGCAGCATCAGTACGGTCACGTGTAATTGTGATTGGATACAGCCAACATTTTGAAGGGTTGATCACTGCGTCAATGGTCCACATAAATAGTGATGACCACAGATGCATAAAAATGGGGGTTTGGCGGAGTAGTGAACAATAAGACGTTTCAAGGAACTTAGAACGTCCATCGGAAAAAAGCAACACATCAACTTTCTAGAGTTGGAGGCACTGTTCTTGGCGTTGCAGAGATTTCTTCCACAATTACAGGATAAAAATGTGTTGATAAGATGCGACAACACGACAGTTGTTCAGCTTATCAACAAGCAGGATGGGACTCACTCCTTGAAACTATGCTACAAGACTTGGGACTCAACTCAAACTCAATTTGCTAGCAGACAATTTTAGCAGAATAAAGATCAGACCAACGTAATGGTCACTAAACGATCAGATAGCTTGGCAAATATTAGCGAAGTGGGAAGATCCGATGATAGTTCTGTTTGCGTCAGTGCACAATCGGAGAACTCAGATGTTTTTTTCTTAGGGAATTTCATTTCATGGCATTAACGACAGATGCAATGTCGATTTAGTGTTATCGAATGATTGCATACACATTTCCCCTGATGTGCATGATTGCCATAGCACATGTCTCAGCATGAGTGTCAAGTAATACTGATTGCGCCACAGAGGCCCAGGAGACACTGGTACTCAAGCATTTTACACATGTCGATAGCATGTCCAATACAACTGCCAGGTGTGGAAAGATTGTTGCATCAACCACAATCGGTAATCTACCATCCACACCCGGTCGTGTTCAGTCTAAATACATAGCTGCGATCAACAAATGTTTCAAAACACAGGGCTTTTCAGAAAACGTTACAAAACTCATGTCGGCCTTTTACTTTAAACACTAGTTTATTCATCCAATACAAGTGATAAATGATACATGCTAACTGATAACTAATGGGATTTGACCGAAAGCCTCTTGTCGGCCTCTTGGCCATCAGGTACTCAGAAGAACTATTCTGTCAAATTCCAACAAGGTCCATAGTTGTTGTAGTGCACGGGAAATTGATCCGCAACTTTTAATCAGTGTGCCGAATCTTTGACCAAGTTATTTGAGAATGGTTACAGTATAGCACCATAGCAGGCTACAGGTCGATGTTGTCCACTGTGTTACCATCATTTGACAATGTAGCCATGGGGCAACACCCGTACATCATAAAGTTGTTAAAATGGGTATTTAATTCCAGACCGCCCAAAATCAGGCTGGTGCCAGAATGGGATCTGCCTTGTGTACTCAAAATGTTACAAAAAACACCATTTGAGCCTATGAGAGAGGCGTCGTTGAAATGTGTAACATGGAATACTGAGTTTCTTACAGCAATCACAACGTTCCGACGTTCCAATGTTACAAAACTTTTCACAGACCACAGTTTGGTGGTTCATGTATATTTGTGTGTAAATAATGAACTTGCACATAAGTACATCTAGAATCGAGACGACGGAAACAGAGGAGGGTGATGGAAGTCATTCCGCCGCCATTATGGATGAAGAAGGCTTTGGAATCATCCTGATGTATGTTTCCTAGGTAAGTATAAGTGTTGATGCGAAATAAAGTGGGGAATTTGTTTCTCAAATTATGATTTTATGAGTGATACACATGCACTTACCTCCCTATTACCACCACTATCCCCATTGATTCATGCAGGTATGAGATTCACCAAACACCGTCGATGACCTGATTAGACTGGTGACGCAACCTATTATATACCGTATCTGGTCGGGTTCACGGGACGCTTTTCAAGGCCGCTAGTTATGAACTAACACGGGAGATAATCCTGATGTGTGTTTCCTAGGTAAGTGTTGATACGAAATAAAATCAATATTTGGCCAAATGTCACGAAATAAAAAGAAGGCTCATTTTTAAATTTTGATAATATTTAATATCGTCTGAAAAAAATGTTTTTGCATTGTTTATATGGCCGTACGATTTGGGCAGGTTTTCATGAAACAGACAATAGGATCTATTTCTGGATGCAAACATCGTTATGTTACTCATACCCTCTTTTCGCAATTGGAGGACGAAATCTGTATACACTGTATGTGGTGTTCCCCCAGTTCCTGATAGTTTATCCACCATCTATGTGTTCATGTACATTCCTAGCTCCGTTGTTTCATGGCCTAAAACAATACTTGCGAATTTCATTTTTTTATGTTACACATACGATATGGTATGAAAGAAAATCCCCCTTAAAATAGCTAAATCACGTGAAGAAACACCAACGACACAATGCCAACACACTAAGGTATTTGCGTTTTGAAATAATGTTTATAAAATCATATACATCTGTAGGAATCCACTACGATCGCAGCCAAATCTGCTGTATTATGATACAAGTAAATTGTTTCATATTAACATCATATGTGGCTGTGACTGGGGAAATGGGGCTTGTTGTATTTGATAGACCAGTGTAGCTCTTGATCAAATAGCACACTCATGCAGCCCTACAACGATCTACATTGGTTGTAAACATCATGACCGGTATTTTATTGATGGAATGTTGAACAGTGCAGATCCTGATCAGACTGTGCGAATGCACAGGCTGATCTGGATGTACCCTGGTCGCACAATCCATAAGCCCCATTTCGTCAGTCACAGGCACATATTAAATCACCACTCTGGTATACGCTGTTTGCAGGACACGACTTAATATGTTTGTGGTAGTGGATAAAACAATTGCTACAACTTTCTCGACAGCTTCTTTATTCCATCATATTTTGCCATGTACACTGCACACATCAGATCATTGGCTAGTATTGTATTGATTTATGTTTAATTAATCTCGTAGTATTGTATATAATTTATTAAATCATCACTCATATCAGATTCTCTATTTACATGTATATAATTAATTTAATTTGCATTTAATTATTTCATTTAAATTGCATTTGTGATGTTAAATATGTAATGACCTGTTATATAATGCATTTAGTTTTTCATATAACTCGAGTATGTCTATATCGTAATCTACGATTGCTCGTCCAATATCAGAAAGTGTCTGTCGGAAGCTAGGCGGATAGCGTTCCGGTTGTAACAAGTGTCGAAAGAATACGTGATTTGCGCAATGTAGATTGTATTTAAAAGTATAGTTCTTGCACCGACTATCAACACAGGTTATATTGTATACACATTCACTAACTTTGAACTGCCCACTAATGGTGTGCCTGCTCTTTAGCTGGCAGCGCGGGTCCTCGATTCGAGATATCCCGTGATAGTCGATTAGAACAGGACGATCATTCAGCAGGACAAATTGCTTTGTTTTAAAATCGTCAATGAGTAAGCTTCCGAGAGGCGATTTAGCGGCGTGATTCAGAAAGTCAGCGACATACATAGCATAACCGAGCCTATCCCGCCACGGCGTGTCTGCGAATCTGCCGATCTTCTCACCGAAATCTAACACAGTTATAATACCTGGTGTGAACCGCACACCTGATATGGTAATCCCTTCGTGAATACAATAACCATGCGGCTCCGCAAGCATTGGATGGCGGATATGTTCATAGAGGAAGACTTCTGTAAGAATGTCCACACTTGTGATGAAATAACTAAAAGAAGTGAAGTGTTCAGAAAATGGATGCTTCTTGCTGACCTTCAGTACAATCGTTCTTCCTGAATAATACCCCGTGTATACGTCCCTGTAATTACCTTCTGTTGTAGTTATGAGACGAGATACATTGGTGACCTTTTGAATATTTGAACAATTAATATTATACAATAGTTGATCACTGACATCGTCGTTTTCTGTGTTATTTACTACCATTATGGTGTCGTCGCCTGTGTGCGCTTGTACGTATTGATTACCCGTTAAATGGAATCTACACAATACAGCACTCAGAACGTAATACCGCTCTATGATCATGTTGTTGCTGTCTTCAGATGTCTCCAATACAGGTTTAAATAAATTTAATAAACCTATGTGCTGTTTCTTGAGTACTTCATGAGCGTCTACGACGGTCTGGATTGCAGTTCTCACGGCTCGCACTTTGATCACCGTCCCATTTCTGTAAATGCTAACAGGTCTTCTTGCGGCATGATTTTTTCTCAAAACTTCTCTGTAATTATCAGTCATTTCACCTGCAAGTACATCGCCTTCTCTTTTGTTTTCATGCAGATCTCTTTGATCTATATGAACTTCATTTCCCACCTTGTCTTTTACGATCAAATGTCGAGTCATATACTCGCTATTCGTTCTGTTGTTGATCAATAAGCGATATAACAGTATACAGCTGCCAACAGAGAAGGCGAGCAGCATGCATAACCAAGCTTGCATTGTCACCTTCCCGGCTACCGATAACCGCTGCTGATGTGGCGTCTTCATTGTAGCTGCGGATACACAGAATGGCACATGTCAGTGTCTCAATCGCCTCCTAGCACGGACTTGAGAGACAATTTGTGCAAAACGGTGCACGATATGTTGCTGTGACTGGAGACATATGGCTTATGGGATTTGTGTATATGCTGATCAAATAGCAAACACATTTAGTTTGATCGTGATCTATTTTGCATGTTGGGTGTTAGAAGCATGACGGGATGGCGAACAGTGCAGATCAGACTGTGCATTTCTCCAGGCACAACCATATATTAGGAATATTGTCATTTATTATACATAAAGTCAAATAATTATTGCTAACTCTAAGCTAGCATTAAATATTTAGAGCTAGCTCGAAATAAATTAGAGAGCTCTTCAAATGGCTAGCATTAACTATTCGAGTTTATGTAGATTTGACGTGCCATAGTCATTGCTAACATTTTTGTTAATTATACACACTTTTTGAAGAAAAAAAATGGAATATTGTTTTCTTCACGGGTGTCCGTCCGTCTGTTCGTACGTCCATTGGTGCGTGCCTTCCTTTTGGTGTGTAGATGGGCAAAGTTAATTTAGATTTTTGATTCGACCCATGGTCATGGATTATCTCCCACTTTTCGACTTAGCATATTGGGAAAAGTGGGACTTTTGCAATGGCTCGCCATCGACTGTGCTCTAGTTTTAATTTTGCACATACTTGTATAGTGTATACCAGAATGTAATTATCGTGTCTTATGTTTGTTGAATATAAACTGTCACTTGTATTTGCATGTTTATGTTACAGAGATTTAAACAAAACTAGGGTGGCAATTTTTCCGAATCCAATATGGTCGCCAAATCCAAGATGACCGACAACGTTGTATATCAACACTTGTAATAAATCACATATTCTGTTTGTTGAATGTAAACTGTCACTTGTATTTGCATGTTTATGTTACAGAGGTTTAAACAAAACTAGGATGGGAATTTTTTCGAATCCAATATGGTCGCCAAATCCAAGATGACCGACAACGTTGTATATCAACACTTGTAATAAATCACATATTCTGTACATTGACTTTAAAGTCATGTATTGCACACAATTAATAAGTAT
Source organism: Conchocele bisecta (assembly GCA_029237695.1). Classification (NCBI taxonomy): domain Eukaryota; kingdom Metazoa; phylum Mollusca; class Bivalvia; order Lucinida; family Thyasiridae; genus Conchocele; species Conchocele bisecta. The sequence goes on along the minus strand of CM055265.1, from coordinate 194,017,780 downwards.
AATAACATATCATTGACACGGCAATCTAATATGTACAATATCATAGTATTTGGTCAATATAATTTTCAAAATGGCTGCTTAAAAACATACAATATCATCGTGTTCATACAAAATACGCTGACATATATTAAATATCGACATCCAATGGCATCTGTCCCATACTATATGCATATTTATTGCTCTATAAATAGTATATTGGATGATCCATCAGAAAATATTTCGAAATGTCCACTTAGAAGCATCAGTACAATTCAGTTTATACAAAATACGCTGAAATATGTGAACTATTGACATCCCATGGCTGGCATCTGTCCTATAATATATCCATCGTCAGTGCTCTTTTAATAGGATATTGAATTAATCATCAGACAATATAAATAATGGTATGGACAATATGTACTGTATATGATGCAAAAAGCTGGAAATCCTTTGATACATGCTTTTTTTAAACTAGGCAAATGTGACGCTTTCCACAACTGAGTTGACGGTGTTGGATAACTTTCTACATGCTATCTGTATTATAATACCCACCTTAAAAGTTTGAAAAAAATACTATTGTGATGACGCATGTCTAGTAGATATAGATATGAATATACAGTCGAGCACCAGTATCTCGAAGTCGAAGGAAGATCTAAATACAAAAATACAAAATCTAAATACAAAATCAAGAGACAGTTTGCTTTTAACAAACACATGACACGGAATCCAATCTAGCTCCCACAAAATCCGGTCTTCTTAGTCATATGAAGTTTAGAGCAACGGGCGCCTGGATATTTAGTTTTTTTGCTAATTGGCTATAACATATGTATGAGAGGGTTGGCCATTTCTTATCAAATAATGTCACTATCTAAACTTTAATCCACTATCTTCGAAATAGTGTGTTACGCACATGATTACCAAAGTAAGAGATTTGAAACAAAACACACAGTTGACTTTTTCTGTTTCAATACTTTTTCCATTTTGCGAAACACCATTGTTTCACAAATTGTTAAATGGTATAATATTATGTATTGAATTGAATACATTTGTTGAAATACTTTTGAGTGTCGCGGTTGACAGTTTGGTTCTGTATTATTAGGGAAAAAGTGTTCGTTTCCTATGACGCTCACAAAAATAATAGGTAGGTAGGTAGGAATATGTTTTAGGCGTTTATGATCTTATTGTTCCTTCATTGGTTGAACCATGTCAGTACAACAAACCCTTTCAACCCTAAGCAACTGTAATGGACTGTGATATGCTAATTTTCCGACCAATCCAATCGTCACAGAATGATTTTCAGATTAGTCCATTTATGAAAAGGAGATGTTTTTGTTATAAAAAATATGAAAAATGCTTGCAAAAAGTGCAGATCCTGATGAGACGGCTCGCTACGAGCCGGCTCATCTGGATAGGCACTGTTTGCGAACCCCGCTATAACGGGCTTTCGGGTTCAAAAGGTTAACAGTGTTACTGTACACTAATCGCATACTGTTGTAATATGTGTTATTTAACAGTACAGACTAACATGTCCATATCGTTGCAATGTTATTGATACTATTATGCACATATATTATTTAAATTCCCCAAACATATCACTACTTTTCAAAATATTTTCTTGAATTATCAAGGTCATTTCTAAACATCCCTAATAAACATCCGTATGATGATCATTTGTGAAATATTATGTTCGTGGAAAGATCGTGAAATTCAAGAAAAGTATTAAAAGTATATTGAATAAATGGAAATAAGAGAACGATAAAGTGTGGCCCTAATGGGCCTACATGTAATGGTATCAGTTAAATATAATGAAATGATGCCAATGAAATTAGAAACATTTATTTTTTTTCCTCTAGTAAAAACAATAAACCACCAACTTGGTGATGAATATTAATTAAGCCATGGTCACTATTGATTGCACACACCTACTTTCAAGTTGGTGATATTATTCCGGAGAAGTTACCCTGCGTCCGTCCATCCACGTATGTAGACTGTAACACAACGATACACAACTGGTCTGCAATTCTCATTCACAGAGTCCGGTATAATACATCAATACGTGTCTGTGACTGGAGAAATGGGGCTTATGGGTTTTCGCGACCAGTGTAGATCCAGACCAGCTTGTGCATCCACACAGTCTGATCAAGATCTGCACTGTTCGCCATTCCATCAATGAAACACTCGTCATGCCTCTAACAAGCAATATATCGTTATCAGGCTACATGAGTGTGCGATTTGATCACCAGCTGCATTAGTCACATTTTATCCAGTCACAGCCACGTACTATAATGGGACGCCAGCTGAGGACATGTACCTTACCACATATCAGACCAGCCTTGTGATTTTTGCACCTAAGAAGATGTGCGATATCTCATGGAATATATTTGCAGAATTTAAAATATTTTCCATAAATGACGTCGAAAGTTGATGAAATGATCAGAGCACAGCTGCCAGAAAAATCACCTGATGACATAGTTGCTAATATAAATCTAAAGGTCAACAGCGCGGTGAAACATTCGCCATTTCAAACCCGTTATTTTAATATAGAAATCGTCACCTTACCATACACTTATACTAGAGACGATACTGACCCGCTATATTTTTCAGTCACCCACGGGAACGAATAGTTAATTCGTTGGAACGAATTTTTATATCATGGGAACGAATTGTTAATTCGAGAGAACGAATTGTTAAATTAAGAGAACGAATTGTTATTTCGTGGGAATGAATTAATAAAAAAAGCCTGTAGCCGATTTCATCAAAATTGCAAAGTATACTTTCCTAGCAAAGTATACTTTGAGGGAGCAATCATTGATTTTTCTGAAATGCATTATTTCATGCAGAACTAACGATTGTGTATATTTGATGATTAAAACTATGCAGAATTATTATACTGAATTTATTACATTATCACAGCCAAAATTGGCTGTGATAATGTAATAAATTCAGTACAATAAAAATTAATAAATTTATTCTAAAATTGAAAATTTCTCCCTCAAAGTATACTTTGCTAGGAAAGTATACTTTGCAATGTTGATGAAATAGGCCCCTGGCCTCCTGCTGGGCTCCGTACACTTCTACTAGAGACGATACTGACCCACGATAGTTTTAAGTCACTATGGTTCAGAGTAAATGGAGAATAGAATTCGGCAATTGCGTTAATAGTGTATACTGTTATGTCGTTATTTTAGGTTTTGTGATTTATTTTGCTACATTGTTTGAACCCAGGATTTTTTTTCACCTATAGACCACATACAAACAAACTGTGGTCGGTTCCATTTATTTCTATAAACCATATGGCCGCCATTTTGAAATTAAAAATGGCCACCATTGAAATGTATATTTCGAGGTCAAATTCATTTTGTGTGGTGTTTTTGCAGTAGAAAACACATTATTATGGACAAGAAATATTGGCGGAATAAATTAAATACATTTTGAGATACCAGCCATTTGAAATCCAGTATTTATTTTACGTTTTTGAATGTCGTGCTAAGATTTTGTATTTTCCTTCTGGTTATACTCGTATATCTTTGTACACAGTCAGCTGAGATTATTTCTAACTGGTGTTGTGTTACGAGCAATTGTTATCTTCAAAATGGCCACCGAAACTGAGTGTGTAATGTACATCGCCACACCAAAGATGTGTTACACAGTCTATTATTTCTGTGGCTGTAGCTATGTTCTTTCAAATGATATTGTGATTGGAACGTGTGTGTCTGCTTGAAAACATATCTATATACTACATATAACAAAACTAAAGTTGGTTCCACCTTTTTAAGAGCCGCATGGCCGCCATTTTGAATTTCAAAATGGTCGCCATTGAAATAAATTTATATTTAACTTAAACGTTATACGTGGTGTTTTTTATTATTATTTATTATGGATAAGATATATTGGCATAATTATTTCAGTATACATGTATTTTAACATGGTGGCCATACTATTTTTAAATGGCCGCCATTTGAACTTGACAATCTAATATTTATTACTCATGTGTAATGCAGTGGTGATATTGTGTATGTTTATTCTGCTTATGCTCATACTACAATGAACACAATCTGTTGAGAGTATTGCTAACTAGTATTGTAGTACCATACACCATTATCTTCACAATTTCCACTGGAAATAAGTGTGTCACATACATTGCCACTTCAAGGAGTTACATCTATTACGTATTGTTGTATTACGTATTTACATTCACATGTATCACGTATTACGTATTAAAAGGATATCTTGGTCAGCACATGTGTTTTGCTTTAACATAAGAAGATGAAAATACAGCAAATCATTCGTTTTATCCAATAACGTGCTCATGTATATTATGGTATTGTATATTGCATTGCAAAGGCAAATACTCATATTCTCCATTACTTCACGAGAAAGCGTCTGTTACGGCGATATGATGCACCATCTGTAGTATGTAAGAACTGGTATTGCGTTAGCAGACTGCAACTGGTCTCAACAGTTTGCTGTCTGTATGGAGTCCAAGTTGGTCGCCAATGTTTAGCTCTTTTAATTTTAAAGCTACATGTACTATGCTTTTATCATAGCGTTTCTTGCTTTGTTGATGACTGGATCTGATCTTGTAACAAATCATATTGACAATACCTGCTCACAAGTGGTCAGTAAACTGGATAGAAGCCGCTGTCCCATCAATAACTGTGCACGTGACCATTCCGTACCGGTTATGGGAGTTTCGATATTCCAGTATACCCAAATATAAGTCTGTATTTTCACCTTTTGTTTTTACGAAATTATGTTTCACAATGATTACTGTTCGATCAGCTAACCCACTGGACCTTGGCTACATAGAGCACGTAACATTAAGGAAATACCATTATTTTGCAAACTCAGCAAATTCCTGGTAGGCAAAGTGCAGACTTCATGTGTACTTGGTACACCACTATGCTTACTGTAAATCCCTTTCAACTGTTCAGTGGCCATTTAGGATGTCATACTGTGTGAATGTTAACAGTTACCGGCAATTTCTTTTCATTCCATGTAGAAATATTTGTAGCAACAGTGTGTCATGTGTGGCCTGTACATAGTGTGATATCAGAGTTTCTTTGGCATTTCAGTTTCTATCTTCAATTGAACATCTTCCTACCATTATACCAGAAGATAATATCTTGCGCTCGTCTTAGACATGTCTGAAGGCCGAGATGGCCATTGTGCACGGCTTGCAACATTTTGGACTCGCGATGAGTCAGAGTTATGTGTTTAGATCCTTTCAGTTTGTCTCTGTAATCCCATAACGCCACTATTTTATGTTGAATTGTGTTCTGAAATTGAGTTATCTCTTTAGACTCGTTTGCATTTCTAGCAGAATCAATTGTGTATCTTACTCAGTCGTGTTTGCAATTAATTTCTTGCAACTCGTGATCACTGACAGGTAAGTTCGCGATACTACATGTACGTGAATTCATACCCTTAATAAAGTTAGAATATTTGTCTGCTGCTGATTCGAGGGACAGCATATCAGTAACTAGTATTATTTTTTCCAGACACGCGTTTCATTGACAGGCCATATTGCTTCATCAGCAGTAAAATATCCTGTAATATGTGACGAAATGAATAGAGTATTTATTTCATGGATATGAGAGGCAAGTGATCTTACTCCAATTCAACAGTCAGTCCGTACACATAATGAAACCGTTTCCGGCCAAATAACATGCCTCATTATTCATATTCAATTACAGCATATTAGTACTCTGCGAGAATCAATGATATGGAAGCATTACCCATTGACTTGCCTTTGTGGCACTCCATAATGCAGTGTCTCTGGCTTTGTCAAGTCATAATATGACAATTTCAACAAGTGAAACGCAATTTGGACCATCAAGGTATTGATCACTTTTATATTGACAAAGCAGTGTGATCTCTGAAGACTATATGGTAATCGCAAATAATGATAATCACCATGGAACAATACTGCCTTTTCAACGTGGCCATTTTTCTACAGTTTCCTGCATACAATTCTGTATTATGTATATAGTGTATTCAACATATCCAACAGTGTTTTGGCAATCAATCTGAAACATACTGACCATGTGCACATGTCGTTCTAATGCGGAAAAGTCATTTAATCCCACAAATTCTGTCTTTTCGACAGGTCTCCTACACTTTCCTGCATATAAGTTTGTATAGAGTATATATTTTATGCAAGCAACTCCTTTGACAGCATTTTGAGTGTGATTTTGCCAGCACTGCTTTTCCGGAACACCAACAAGATGAAGACTCTAATACAGATGGTGATGAAACTGATTGAAAGCACTGTATCTATAATTAAGAAAATTCCTGCATACACACAGTGGCCATTTTGAAATCTAACATGTTTGTCATAAACAGTGACTTGAAATTGACTTTATTCATATATAATTTACTTTCAATAGTGAGTATAGTCTGGGAAGAATCAGTCCAAATAGTTTGTGCATAATTATATCAGAATTATATGATTTTAACGGCAGCCATTTTGAAAATTAGAATACAATAGGAACAACTCATGTTTTCTTTGATGATACAAAGAACGTTTGTTCCAAGACCGTAGCAAAACAGTCCACACAACCTAGCTATAAATACACTTTACTAAAGACAGTATGTAGTGAAGACATACATATATATTTACAAAGAGACCATTTAAAATATTTTATTATTTGAAGTATGTAGACGGCATAGCCAAAAAAAACAATAACATTCTATCTGCATTATAAATGTAGATATGAATATTACAATATATTGTATACGATTTCAGGCGGCCATTTTTAAATCTAAGATGGCCGACATGCGGTTTGCTAAAAAAGAAAATAACCCTGGTGTTGTTGTTTGTGGTCAAAAGAGGATTATCACCAAAAGATAATCAATATTCTACCTGTATTAGAAGTGTACATATAATGAATATAGCATTCCAGAGTGGCCATTTTGAAAGCCAAGATGGCTGTTAATGGAATTTTCGAACCACAGTTTTGTTCTCCGTAGTCTAAAGATGACAAAAACATTGGTTACAAGAATGTAGCAAAAAAAAAAGCAGCAAAACTACATAACATTATACACTATAACTTTCGGAATCGTTTACAGAAAATGATTTTCATGAGATATAGCATATCTAATTAGGTACAAAATCGCATAGCTTGTCTCATTTGCGCCATCTGATCAGTCAGATACGGAAGGATGATTTAAATTAATAGTAATACTTACAATAGTCACGAACCATATGTGACCATAGGAGACACGCTATGTGATTTTATCCCTTCGGACATGTGCGTAATTTCATGAAATACGTTTAAAAAATTACAATATTTTCCGTAAATGGCGTCAAAATTTGACAACATGTTCAGAGAACACATATATACAGATATGTAATGAAATTAAGCAGATGTCCGAAGGTACAAACAAATATCATGGCGTGTCTCATAGTCATTCTTAAATCACGCCAATAACATCGGATTGATTTAACCGGATGAATGGCGGGAAGCTGCTCTGTTAATGCCATATTCATGTAACCTGCCCAGAGCTCCAGATAAGGTGCGTATTTGCGTAAATACCCAATTAAAATTGCCAATAACCCAATTGAAATCAGAAGTAGTGACTATCAAAAAGCAATGACAAAATTTGTGGTATATTTATCATGCTACAGAAAACATTAAATAGACTACAAATATAGCATATTTTCTTATTATTCCATGAAAACACATCTTGGTATTTGTTCCAAGGAGACACTTCTAATGAAATACCAAGATGTGTTTTCATTTAGAAGCAAATTACTCAATAAGTGCGGTCTGCTGATGTGTAAACAGTAGTGTGATTCTATTTTACACAGTTACATTTTTTAAAAACCAAATTGCTTCAGAAATGATGGAGTGACAATACTCAATTACTAATTCCTTATCTGGAGCCCTGCCTGCCTCTTCCATGATCAGTGGTATTGACCACTGAACCTGCCAGTTGCAGGTGCCACCCTTGGGGTACATGACATAGGTAGGATAAACTAAGCAAGACAAATATGATTGTGGGAGTATGAAACCATATAAGTGTTTGGTAAGTGTATAATTTAATTTATCCCGTCAACATAGTGCGTATGTGCCGTGAAACACAGTGCCGTGAAACATTTTTGATATCCTGTCAATACGACCTAATCACTGCGTATGAATATGTGGGGTGGGTGGGGTTATTTTTATTGCATTTTTAATTAAGCTATGTGTAGATGTTGACGGGATAAATAGAATAGTAGATTAGTGCCTTGATTGGGAAACCTATCTGGCGCTGCACGGAAACGGGATGTGCTCGGCAGAGCCTCGTCCATTCTGTTTCCTAAGCCTTGCCAGATATTCTCTATATACATGTACCTGTGAAAACGTGCTGCATGTACCAGTATGTAAATAATGCGGACTGAATAACGACTGACACAAGTAGATGTATGCAGATGATTGTATGTATGTTTCACATGAACTGGCTAGTATTTTAAACAGGTAAGAGCACATCAAGTTTTTGTGACATTTCCTTTTTTTGTCCTTTATGTTTTATTTACGTGCTATATCGAATGACTTACCAGGCTTACATGGGAGGTTTTCCCATATGTTCTCCTGATCTCCTTTCTTTAGATCTCTGAGATGAACAATTCTGATGTCCAGCTGTGTCCAAATTTAATCTACAAATAAACAAATGAAACAAGCTGGATGATGTGACATGTGTCATGCTTTATATGTTTCCATCTTATACAGACCAGCATGTAACACATATTTGGTGTGTTCTACAGACCAGTATATCAATGTTCCAGATATACATCATGCAGCATGTGTATGTGTCCATCTTGTACAGACCAGCATAGTGCTGTTCAATATATACATCATGCAGCATCTTCGTGTGTCCATCTTGTACAGACCAGCATAGCACTGTATGAGATATACATCATGTAACACATATTTGATGTGTTGTCGTCTTCTACAGAACAGTATATCACTGTTCCAGATATACATCATGCAGCATGTGTATGTAGCCATCTTGTACAGACCAGCATATCGCTGTTCAATATATACATCATGCAGTATGTTTATGGGTCCATCTAGTACAGACCAGCATAGCGCTTTTCAACATATACATCATGCAGCATATTTATGTGTCCATCTAGTACAGACCAGCATAACGCTGTTCAATATATACATCATGCAGCATGTTTATGTGTCCATCTACTACAGACCAGTATAGCGCTGTTCAATATATACATCATGCAGTATGTTTATGTGTCCATCTAGTACAGACCAGCATAGCGCTTTTCAACATATACATCATGCAGCATGTTTATGTGTCCATCTAGTACAAGCATCTAGTACATGATATGGCCATCTCGTACAGATGACCAGCATAGCGCTGTTCAATAAATACATCATGCAGCATGTGTATGTGGCCATCTTGTACAGACAAGCATAGCGCTGTTCAATATATACATCATGCAGCATGTTTATGTGTCCATCATGTACAGACCAGCATAGCGCTGTTCAATATATACATCATGCAGCATGTTTATGTGTCCATCTAGTACAGACCAGCATAGCGCTGTTCAATATGTACATCATGCAGCATGTTTATGTGGCCATCTTGTACAGACCAGAATAGCCGCGCTGATCAATATATACATCATACAACATGTGTATGTGTCCATCTAGTACAGACCAGCATTGCGCTGTTCAATATATACATCATGCAGTATGTATATGTGTCCATCGTGTACAGACCAGCATAGTGCTGTTCAACATATACATCATGCAGCATGTGTATGTGTCCATCTAGTACAGACCAGCATAGAGCTGTTCAATATATACATCATGCAGCAGGTTTATGTGTCCATCTAGTACAGTCCAGCATAGCGCTGTTCAATATATACATCATTCAGCATCTTTATGTGTCCATATTGTACAGACTAGCATAGCACTGCTCAATATATACATCATGCAGCATGTTTATGTGTTCATATTGTACAGACCAGCATAGCGCTGTTCAATATATACATCATGCAGCATGTGTATGTGTCCATTTTGTACAGACCAGCATAGCGCTGTTCAATATATACATCATGCAGCATGTTTATGTGTCCATCTTGCACAGACCAGCATAGCGCTGTTCAATATATAAATCATGCAGCTTGTGTATGTGTCTATCTAGTAAAGAACAGCATAGCGCTGTTCAATATATACATCATGCATCATGTTTATGTGGCCATCTTGTACAGACCAGCATATCGCTGTTCAATATATACATCATGCAGCATGTTTATGTGTCCATCTAGTACAGACCAGCATAGCGCTGTTCAATATATACATCATGCAGCATGTTTATGTGTCCATCTAGTACAGTCCAGCATAGCGCTGTTCAATATATACATCATGCAGCATGTTTATGTGTCCATCTTGTACAGACCAGCATAACGCTGTTTAATATATACATCATGCAGCATGTTTATGTGTCCATCTTGTATCGACCAACATAACGCTGTTCAATATATACATCATGCAGCATGTTTATGTGTCCATATTGTACAGACCAGCATAACGCTGCTCAATATATACATCATGCAGCATGTTTATGTGTCCATCTTGTACAGACCAGCATAGCGCTGTTCAATATATACATCATGCAGCATGTGTATGTGTCCATCTAGTACAGACCAGCAGAGCGTTGTTCAATATATACATCATGCCGCATGTTTATGTGTCCATCTTGCACAGACCAGCATAGCGCTGTTCAATACATAAATCATGCAGCTTGTTTATTTGTCTATCTAGTACAGAACAGCATAGCGCTGTTCAATATATACATCATGCATCATGTTTATGTGGCCATCTTGTAGAGACCAGCATAGCGCTGTTCAATATATACATCATGCAGCATGTGCATGTGTCCATCTTGTACAGACCAGCAAAGCACTGTTCAATATATACATCATGCAGCATGTGTATGTGACCATCTTGTAGAGACCAGCATCGCGCTGTTCAATATATACATCATGCAGAATGTGTATGTGACCATCTTGTACAGACCAGCATAGCGCTGTTCAATACATACATCATGCAGCATGTTTATGTGTATATCTAGTACAGAACAGCATAGCGCTGTTCAATATATACATCATGCATCATATTTATGTGGCCATCTTGTACAGACCAGCATAGAGCTGATCAATATATATATCATGCAGCATGTGTATGTGTCCATCTTGTACATACCAGCATAGCACTGTTCAATATATACATCATACAGCATGTGTATGTGACCATCTTGTACAGACCAGCATCGCGCTGTTCAATATATACATCATGCAGCATGTGTATGTGACCATCTTGCACAGACCAGCATAGCGCTGTTCAATACATACATCATGCAGCATGTTTATGTGTCCATCTAGTACAGACCAGCATAGCGCTGTTCAATATATACACCATGCATCATGTGTATGTGTCCATCTAGTACAGACCAGCATAGCGCTGTTCAATATATACATCATGCAGCATGTTTATGTGTCCATCTAGTACAGACCACCATAGCGCTGTTCAAAATATACAGCATGCAGCATGTGTATGTGTCCATCTAGTACAGACCAGCATAGCGCTGTTCAATATATACATCATGCAGCATGTTTATGTTTCCATCTTGTACAGACTAGGAGAGCGCTGATCAATATATACATCATGCAGCATGTGTATGTAGCCATCTTGTACAGACCAGCCTAGCGCAGTTCAATATATACATCATGCAGCATCTTTATGTGTCCATCTAGTACAGACCATCATAATGCTGTTCAACATATACACCATGCAGCATGTGAATGTGTCCATCTAGTACAGACCAGCATAGCACTGTTCAATATATACATCATGCAGCATGTGTATGTAGGTATCTTGTACAGACCAGCAAGGTGCTGACAGACCAGTATACGCTGTTCAATATATACATTATGCAGCATGTTTATGTTTCCATCTTGTACAGACTAAGAGAGCGCTTATCAATATATACATCATGCAGCATGTGTATGTAGCCATCTTGTACAGACCAGCATATCGCAGTTCAATATATATATCATGCAGCATGTTTATGTGTCCATCTAGTACAGACCACCATAGCGCTGTTCAATATATACATCATGCAGCATGTTTAAGTGTCCATGTTGTACAGACCAGCATAGCGCTGTTCAATATATACATCATGAAGCATGTGTATGTGTTCATCTAGTATAGACCAGCATAGCGCTGTTCAATATATACATCGTGCTGCATGTTTTTGTTTCCATCTAGTACAGACCAGCATAGCGCTGTTCAATATATACATCATGCAACATGTGTATGTGGCCATCTTGTACAGACCAGCATAGCGCTGTTCAAGATATACATCATGAAACACGTTTTATATGTGTCCGGCTTGTACAGTCCAACATATTGTTGTTCAAGATATACTGTACATTATGCAACATGTTTTATATGTGTCTGTCTTGCACAGACCAACATACTACTGTTGAAGATATTCACCATGAAACATGTTTTATATTTATCCATCTTGTACAGACCAGCATATTGCTGTTCAATATATACATTATTCAACATGTTTTATATGTGTCAGTCATGTACCGACCAGCATACAGCTGTTCACGATATACATCATGTAACATGTTTTATATGTGCCAGTATTGTACAGACCAGCATACACTGTTAAAGATATACATCATGAAACATGTTTTATATTTATCCATCTTGCACAGACCAGCATATTGGTGTTCAATATATACATTATTCAACATGTTTTATATGTGTCCGTCTTGTACATACCAGCATACTGCTATTCAAGACATACATGATGTAACATGTTTTATATGTGTCCGTCTTGTACAGATCAGCATAACGCTGTTGCATAGATACATAATGCAGCATGTTTATGTGTGCATCTAGTACAGACTAGCATAACGCTGTTCAATATATACATCATGCAGCATGTTTATGTTTCCATCTTGTACAGACCAGCATAGCGCTATTCACTATATACATCATGCAGCATGTGTATGTGTCCATCTTGTACCGACCAGTATAGCGCTGTTCAATATAATCATCATGCAGCATGTTTATGTGGCCATCTTGTACAGACCAGCATCGCGCTGTTCAACATTTACATCATGCAGCATGTTTATGTGTCCATATTGTACAGATCAGCATAGCGCTATTCACTATATACATCATGCTGCATATTTATGTGTCCATCTTGTACAGACCAGCATAGCGCTATTCACTATATATATCATGCAGCATGTTTATGTCTGCATCTAGTACAGACCAGCATAGCGCTGTTCAATATATACATAATGCAGCATGTGTATGTGTCCATATTGTACAGACCAGCATAGCGCTGTTCAATATATACATTATGCAGCACATTTATAGGTCCATCTAGTACAGACCAGCATAGCGCTGTTCAATATATACATCAAGAAGCAAGTTTATTTGTCCATCATGTACAGACCAGCATAGTGCAGTTCAATATATACATCATGCAGCTTATTTATGTGTCAATCTTGTACAGACCAGCATAGCGCTGTTCAATATATACATAATGCAGCATGTGTATGTGTCCATGTAGTGCAGACCAGCATAGCGCTATTTACTATATACATCATTCAGCATCTGTATGTGGCCATATAGTACAGACCAGAATAGCGCTGTTCAATATATACATCATGCAGCATGTTTATGTGTCCATCTTGTACAGACCAGCTTAACGCCATTCACTTTATACATCATGCAGCATGTGTACGTGTCCATCTAGTACATACCAGCATAGCGCTGTTCAATATATACATCATGCAGCATGTTTATGTGTCCATGTTGTACAGACCAACATAGCGCTGTTCAATATAAACATCATGCAGCATGTTTATGTGTCCATCTTGGACAGACCAGCATAGCGCTGTTCCATATATACATTATGCAGCATGTGTATGTGTCCATCTTGTACAGACCAACATAGCGCTGTTCAATATATACATAATGCAGCAAGTGTATGTGTCCATATAGTACATACCAGTATAGCGCTGTTCAATATATACATAATGCAGCATGTGTATGTGTCCATATAGTACATACCAGTATAGGGCTGTTCAATATATACTACATCATGCAGCATGTGTATTTGTCCATCTTGTACAGACCAGCATAGCGCTGTTCAATATATACATCATGCAGCATATGTATGTGTCCATCTAGTGCAGACCAGCATAACTCTATTCACTATATACATCATGCAGCATGTGTGCGTATTTGGCCATCTAGTACAGACCAGAATAGCGCTGTTCAATATATACATCATGAAGCTTGTTTATGTGTCCATCTTGTACAGACCAGCATAGTGCTGTTCAATATATACATCATCCAGCATGTTTATGTGTCCATCTTGTACAGACTAGCCTTGCGCTGTTCAATATATACATCATGCAACATGTTTATGTGTCCTTCTAGTACTGACCAGCATAGCGCTGTTCAATATATACATCATGCAGTATGTTTATGTGTCAATCTAGTACAAACCAGCATAGCGCTGTTCAATATATACATCATGCAGCATGTTTATGTGTCCATCTACTACAGGCCAGCATAGCGCTGTTCAATATATAAATCATGCAGCATGTTTATGTGGCCACCTTGTACAGACCAGCATAGTACAGGCCAGCATAGCGCTGTTCAATATATACATCATGCAGCATGTTTATGTGTCAATCTAGTACAAACCAGCATAGCGCTGTTCAATATATACATCATGCAGCATGTTTATGTGTCCATCTACTACAGGCCAGCAGAGCGCTGTTCAATATATACATCATGCAGCATGTTTATGTGGCCACCTTGTACAGACCAGCATAGTACAGACCAGCATAGCGCTGTTCAATATATACATCATGCAGCATGTTTATGTGTCCATCTAGTGCAGACCAGCATAGCTCTATTCACTATATACCATGCAGATGTGTGCGTATGTGGCATAGTACAGACAGAGCGCTGTGAATATACATCATAAGCTTGTATGTGTCCATCTTGTACAGACCAGATAGTCGCTGTTCAATATATACATCATGCAGATGTTTATGTGTCCATTGTACAGACCAGCCATTGCGCTGTTCAATATATACATCAGCACTGTTTATGTGCCTTCTATTACAGACCAGCCTTAGCGTGTTCAAATATACAATGCAGCATGTTTATGTGTCAATCTAGTACAAACCAGCATAGCGCGTTCATATACATCATGCAGCCTGTATGTGTCATAGTTTTATGTGTCCATCTTGTACAGACCGCATAGTACAGAACAGCATAGCGCTGTTCAATATATACATCATATGCACATGTGTCATGTGACCTGTGAGTGCATCTTGTACTAGACAGCAGAGCGCTGTTCAAGATACACATGAGCGCTGTTCAAGATATACATCATGAAACCCGTGTCTGTTTTGTACAGTCCAACATAGCGCTGTTCAAGATATACTGTACATTATGAAACATGTTTTATATATGTCGGTCTTGCACAGACCAACATAGCACTGTTGAAGATCTACATCATGAAACAAATTGTATATTTGTCCGTCTTAACAGGTTTTATATGTGTCCGTCTTGTACAGACCAGCATACACTGTTCAAGATATACATCATGAAACATGTTTTATATTTGTCCATTTTGTTCAGACCAGCATATTGCTGTTTAATATATACATTATTCAACATGTTTTATATGTGTCCGTCTTGTACAGACCCGCATACTGCTGTTCAAGATATGCATCATGTAACATGTTTTATATGTGCCCGTCATGTACAGACCAGCACGCTTGTATGTGTTAATCTTGTACAGACCAGCATTGTGCCGTGCAAGATATACATGATGAAACATGTTTTATATGTGCCCGTCATGTACAGACCAGCATCGTGCTGTTCAAGATATATATCATGAAACATGTTTTATATGTGTCCGTCTTAACATGTTTTACATGTGTCCGTTTTGTACGGATCAGCATATAACTGTTCCAGATATACATCATGTAGCACGTTTTATATGTGTCCGTCTTGTACAGTCCCAGCATACATTGTTCAAGATATACATCATTAATCACGTCATGTACAGACCAGCATCGTGCTGTTCACGATATAAAGATATACATCATTAAATATGTGTCCGTCTTAACATGTTTGATATGTGTCCGTTTTGTAGAGACCAACATATCACTGTTCCAGATATACATTATGCAACATGTTTATGTGGCCATCTTGTACAGACCAGCATAACGCTGCTCAAGATATACATCATGAAACATGTTTTATATGTGTCCGTCTTGTACAGACCTGCATATTACTGTTCATTATATACATTATTCAACATGTCTTATATGTATCAGTCTTGTACAGACCAGCATATTGCTGTTCTAGATATACATCATGCAACTTGTTTAATATGTGTCCGTCTTGTACAGACCAGCATAGCGCTGTTCAAGATATACATCATGTGACGTGTTTTATATGTGTCCTTCTTGTACAGACCAGCATAGCGCGGTTAAATATATACATCATGTAACGTGTTTTATATGTGTCCGTCTTGTACAGACCAGCATAGCGCTGTTCAAGATATACATCATGTAACGTGTTTTATATGTGTACGTCTTGTACAGACCAGCATAGCGCGGTTCAAGATATACATCATGCAACGTGTTTTGTATGTGTCCGTCTTGTACAGACCAGCATAGCGCGGTTCAAGATATACATCATGTAACGTGTTTTATATGTGCCCGTCTTGCACAGACCAGTATAAGGCTGTTCAAGATATACATCATGTAACGTGTTTTATATGTGTGCGTCTTGTACAGACCAGCATACGCGGTTCAATATATACATCATGTAACGTGTTTTATATGTGCCCGTCTTGTACAGACCAGCATAACGCTGTTCAAGATATACATAATGTAACATGTTTTATATGTGTGGGTCTTTTACAGACCTGCAATTTCACTGCAATCAACCATTTATTTTAATGCACCTGTGTGATGAAATTTTACATGTTCTAAAGTACTAACTGCCTGTAATAATCTGCAATATGATTTTATAATTCAGTATGAATGGACAAAACTGCAAACTGAACATTAAGGATTATAGATGCATTAGAATTTCCAGTTTTAGGTTTTTATTTCCATACATAGTCATATACAAACAATACATGAGTTACAAGCAGTTTAACAACATGCATTTATAGGTTACACTTCTTGTTTACAATCAACTATGAGTACATGTATCGTACATAATTATAGATTATAACGTATTGCTCAGACATGGTTAGGTTGGATTTATTTAAGAATGTTATGTAGATGAGAGAAAAATGAGATATGGTGAAATAGATTTAGTGAATAATACTTGAGCAACACACCACGATACAATACTATTACGGTATATGCTGTTATACCTAACTGTAATATTTGTATGTATGATCAGAAGGTTCGTGTATCTGTAAATGAGTGTTAGTCTAATTAGATAACATTCCATTTTTGTTCATGAACTATGAGCTTATTTCTATTCATTGAAATTTCTTTTTCTGTTGCCTTTAGGTAAGACATAATCTCTGGAAATTTAGGTTCCGTGTTTCGTAATTTACATTTATATATAAAGTATTTTCCTAGTATGATACACAAGTTGAAAAACTTGTTGTCTTGCTCATATTGCCCGAAGCAAACAGTGTGCCTATCAAAATTACATACAATATTATTATTGTTTAAAAATGTATTCAGCTGTGACCAAAAATGTTGGCTTATAGTGCATTCCCAAAAAAGGTGCTTATTTGTTTCTGGAGCCATGGCGCAACAATCACACAAATTCGAGCTGACAATGTTACACTTATGTAAATAATCGTAGTAGCGACAATTCTCATCAACAATTTGTACTGAAAATTCCTAAGTTTAGAACTGATAGTGTTTGTTAAATTATTTGTGTAGACTATCTTCCAATTTATATTTTTATCCGCGAATTCGTCATCCCATTTTGTCTTGGCTTTATGCACAACCGGTTTCTGTTGATTAAGAAACATGTTATATAGCTTCTTATTACATTTGGTCGTGGGTTTTATTTGTTCCATTAATAGTATATTTATATTAATCGTGTTTATTCTTTCATTTTTAATTCGTGTTCTCCAGTCTTGAGGAAGGCACGAAATCAGTTAAAATATTTTAGCTAATCGTTATTACTAAAATTAAATAGTTATTTTATTTCTGTAAAATTAAAGAATGATGTCGTTCTATAATCGTATAGTTGTTCTATATATTTAATCCCCTTATTAGCCCATTCCTTGTAGTAAAACATTCTTCCATTACCTTTTATTTTCGAATTGTTCCATAATGTTTGCTTTGATATTGTTTATGGATTATCGCAAAAATTTAGCTTGCACCATGATTTAAGAACATCTGTCAAAAACTTATTTGTTATCAACTGTTTTACGTCTGTTTGGTTTACATTTCCTTCAAATATATGTACACCACCAAAAGGCTTCAAATAGTTTACATGTAGTACTTTCCATTTTCCGTGATTTTCAGTTTGTGCAAGTCTTTTGACCCATGTAGCCTTTAGTGCATCAATAAACGATTCTATTTCTATCATTTTTAGCCCGCCTTCTTCGAACGTTTTACAAATATTTATTCTACTAATTAAACAAACATAATGCAAACATAATGCGTATAATGCTTGATATTCTCCTTCTCCGGAGTGTCTAGAACTGTTAAAGGGAATATTAATTTTGGAAATGCAAAACTTTTAATGACAGTTATTTTGCCTAGTATGGTGAGCTTTCTTTGTTTCCATTTGCCTAAACATTGCTGAAATTCCTTTATTTTAGGATCTATGTTTAAACTATGTGCTTTATCTTTATCATTGCACAAATATATCCCTAAAGTTTTAGCCACATCTGCAGTCCATGAAAATGGTTTATCATCACAGTACGTATTTGTAGAGTTCTTAGTCGAGTCCTGTTCTAAACAGTATTGACTTAGAATAGTTTAAACGTAAACCTGATATGTTTACAAAATTATCTATTGTACTAATAAATATTTCGAGAGATTGTCTGGACTCATCCATGCAAAATGTAGCGTCATCCGCGAACATGGTATTTTTTATTTATTCACTATTTATATTTATTCCTTTTATTAATTGATTTGTTCGGACACTGTGCGAGAGTATTTCTATTGCGATTACGAATGAATAAGGAGATAATGGACATCCTTGTCTTACTCCTCTTCCCAAGAACATCTGAAAGATAGTCATTATTTGTTACACAACTAGATATATTATGATAAAATATTTCAATCCATTTGATTAAGCTGGGTCCGAAGTTTAGAAAGTGTAATACCCTAATTATATATTCATGGCTTATACTATCAAATGCTTTTTCAAAATCGGCGAAAAATAGGATTCTAGGTATATTTTTTATCATTTGCGTGTTCAATTACTTCGGATAAGAGCCTTATATTTTCTCCAATATATCTACCTTTAATAAATCCTATTTAATACATTTTTTATTCTATTTGCGATAGCCTTTGTTGCTATTTTGTAGTCGATATTTAGCAAACTTATTGGTCTCCAGTTGGCGAGGTGTGTTGTATCTTTACCTGTTTTTGGAATTAAATTTATAACACTTTGTTTTTGTAGTGTTGTTAGTTCGCCTTGCTCCATCGAAACGTTTAATGATTTTACCAGCGTTGCTCTTGATTAGTATGATGAGCTAGCATACATCTTCAGCCTGATAATTTTAGGATCAATGTTGTATGTTAAAAAACACCAGGAACTCCCCATAAATGTGTACAATAAGCTCGGAAGTTAGAGGCTAATTAATTTCAGCTTGTAGTCTACCATTTTAACTTAATGTCAGTCACCTACACCAGAAATGTGAACATTACGGCCTATAACTGAACCCTGAGCGCATATTTCTGGATCTGGCGTCACGCAATGCGGCTCTGCGCGTCTTCCCGGACTCCAATGTGAAGGCCTGTTTTTTTCACTACATCCAGTGTATATGGCGTAAGGTGCAGGCACTAGGATTGAGTACTGTTTACAAGGAGAACGACAGCGTACATCGGCTGGTGAGACGAGCGTCCGTTCTCGCCCTGGTTCCTGAGGACGAAGTGGAAGACGTATGGCCGTCCACACTTTAACATTTCAAAGCCGACGATGTTCCAGTTAACCTGCCGGTGGCATACTAATGATGTAATATCCCTCCTGTCTAGGAAAACAATTTGAATTATAAAAATCGGTTCATATCTGACGAAATATATGATTTAATAAATTAAAGGTACATGCCCACTCAGTAGGCACAAATTGTTCTTTATATCAGGGACATCATCTGAGACATCATCTGAGACATCATCTGAGACATTATGTGGAAAAAGTAACGTTAATTCACCATTACCATTCATTGGCATTATTATACAATTTATATCAGACGTAACTTTCCAGACTGATATCAGGGGCGATAACCGTGTTTCCTTAGCATGTTAACGGACATTACTATTTATACTCTATATTTCTATTTTGGTGTGCAAATATCATACTTTATAATCTGTCGAAAATATTATTATTTCGGGTAACGCATTTCATTAGTATAAATAATTAAAAAATACCATGCCTCATTTGCATAAGAAAATGGCCTGATACAAACGCGCGTCACTAATCAGTAAAGTAAGTATTACTAAATGATTACATCTGTATAGCAGCCACTCGTAATCTTTAGAACTGGTAGAATAGTGACACAATTATACACTTATTTAATTCCTATAAAGAACAGTTTGTGCCTTTTGGTATGTACTGTCTGTTCCACGTTTTGCTGCCGACGAACTTTGGCTATTACACACATCACATCTAAAAAACATTAAACATGTGGCTAAACATAGATTAAAACAAATATTTTCAAAATCTAACTTTTGTTTTCTTAGTTGCATTATTTCCAATCAATCTCGCCAGGTTTCGGAGTCAATCTCCAATTTTTTTCGTTTTTTGACCAATACTCGTCATAGGAAAGTCGTTTTTTCGCAATAAAATCAATATTTGTTGGAATTTCATCAAATATAACTTGGGGAGGGTGAATTTTTCATTATTGATGAAAAAGTACTTATTTTTTAAATATTGTTTAGATTTAGTGAAGCAGGGGTATATGCAGGCCCGTAGCCAGGGGGTGGGGGGGGGGGTCGGAGCGGTCGGACGACCCCCCCCCCCCCACGCCCAGCCTCGAGGTTCACTTTTTTAGCCTTGAGGTCCACTTCTTTTAACCCCATAGATACTTCAGACCCCTTGACCCTTCGAAACGACCCCCCCCCCTTTCAAACAGGTAGATACTTCAGACCCATTGAGCCTTCGAAACGACCCCCCTTCAAACAGGTCTGGCTACGGGCCTGATATGGACAACTTAACTAACTGTTAACTAACTGCTGGGTCATTAATTGTAGAACATTTTCATAAGCCACAGACATGTGTTTTTATCCAAGCATATTTGCTTGGATATAGTCCTTATACGGTTTTTGAGACCTCACATGATTTATGCAAAGGAGTAATTGTCGACCAACGAACGTACTTCATGCTTCATGATTCTAGCTACGCTACGTGAGAGAGTTCCAAAGCGAGCGGTGCATTAAGAACGTGTCACTCACATTTTTGGCCAGCTACATTTTTTTTCAGCTACAGTTATATTTTTAAAAACAGTTTGTGATTTTATAAAATATTAACTGTCGTGTTTCATAATAAATATTTTGTTAGGAAGGTTATATTTTTAGCGCAATGATCGACCGCTCCACATGTAATTTATACGTAGTTATACGCCATGAAAAATAGTTCTGATAGTGAGCTAACATTATATTGTGTAGTGTAATACATGTGTTGTTAATTTTTCTGTACGACATTTATATTACAAAATGTTTATCTGATTTAATATAATATAAACTGACATGTATTAATTTGAGTATATTATTTTTCACGCGCACTGATAACCTCGTGTGTCTCATGAAAAGTAGTTTCCGCCATTTTATTCCGACAAATTACAGAATCGTTTACATAGTCATAGGTCAATGGCTCGATAAAATCCAACATTGGACAGCGAAATGATGATGATTTAAAACAGAAACATTGTTTTTTGACAGTTACATACCGCATGCTTTAAATAATCATCTTGAGCCATCGATATTATTAATCAGTGTCCATTTTACTTAAAACATCAACTAATCTATAATGACGTTACACAGAAAATGCAGTACGATACACTTCACAAAGGAAACATTGTCTTAGAGTTTGAATAATTTTAGGTTCCGCCGAACGAACGAGTACGCCGAAATATATTTCCGTACAAATCCAAAAACCTATTTATTATATACCCGTTCAACAAAACATGCATCCTAATCATTAAATAATCCGATAGTGTGATGAAATGCGACTCTCTATTATTTTTGTTGAACAATCCGAGCGCCTGTGATGGCTTCAGTTTATGCAAATTGACAAGGTCATTTCGCGCACCTGAATCGATACAATAATCAGGGGTTGAAATTTCACTCGCCCAGCTCGCCATGGCGAGTGCTTTTTGTGGCGGTCGAGTACTTTCTACAGGCACTCGCCCAGTTTGGCGAGTGAAAGATTAGGTCAGAATTTTTTTTTTTGGAAGAAATTGCCAATTAATTCCATTGATAACGGCCAACAAATGGTATTAATTCAGCGACCATTTGATGTTTACAGTTTACGTCAATTTGCGGGAAGTAAGATTCAAGCAGTGTCTATGTACACGGTTACGGGTAGAATCTCTAGCGATTTTGAACACGGTCCATATCGGGCAAGTTTAATTCACGGATTATTTGTCGGCTTTACGCGGCCGGGCTAACAAATAATAGGACTGCGAGCATAGACTAGTGTATACGCGGCCCACATATATCGTCTCGTATACAGTTGGGTTAACGCGCATTTCAGACGCCGAACATAACGGCTTGGGACGAAACGGTCGGCGCCGGGTCCGAAACCATTGAATTTAGTAATTAAGGCAGCACGCAGCGCATGCAAACATAGCCACTATAAATTAAACTAAATCTATGTCACTCAACGCTTATAGAAAATAAGAAGTGTGCAAGCCTCTGAGCAAATTCGCTGCTATTTGTTTGTTTATGTTCATTTAATACTTAAAATATAAATAACAATAATAGTGAATATGTCTCATACGTTTTGGTAATGATCATATGTAAAAGCTTTTTTTTTATAAATAACATGCAACATTACAAAAACTGGAAATAGCAATTTATTTTTAAAAAAAACTGGGCGAGTATCTTTTTGACCTCGGCAAGTACTTTTTTTTTATTTTCTACCTACCTTGGTTCAACCTTGGTTGAAGGCTGTTTCTTGTAAGCTAGGCTTGTACTGGCCTATTTTAGCGACGTCAAATTGGATAATTGTCTTTGAAACTGGGGGGAGAGCGCAACTAAATCATGGTTAAAATGTCTGTACAATATTTTCACGTGTTGAATTTGCTGGGTCTCTTCTTCCAGGCGGAGTTGAGTGAACTTTTGAAACTATTTAGTGTGTTCGAATTTACACAATTACTAGGGAGTGCATTCCAGTCTGTGACGACTCTTTGAGAGAATACTTTTTGTCGCAACTGCGAAGGATTTCAGGACTTTCAGTCCTTTGATTTATATATTACTAGAAGGCCCATAGGAAAAATTCGAAACTAACCAACTCGCCCGAAGACTGCCACCTTACCTATTACTATGTGTATTAGCTACAGCAATGTAAACACCGCTATCTATCGACACGGTAATCGTACCGTTTAAAGATAAGAGGGCGCGTTTGGCTTACTGATGTTATATCCCACCGCTGCCACCAATTTGTAGCGTCCCTCTCTTGGTCTGTCTTTAGAATAATGGGGTTTAAGGGTATTGGTAGCGTACCTTCACTTTTAGGAAATGGTAGCGGGCCTTCGTGAAGCAGGGGTATATGGAAAACTTAACTAACTGCTTGCAGATCAAATCATAACAGTGGCGCAACAATTCAGTTATACCTGGTATTTTGGTGAAACACTAGTAATGTTAATGGTACAACGAATATAAGTGAAAACAGATTGATTACAAATTGCGATAACAACAATGATGTGGTGATAACAATGGCTAATATGAGGCTATGAACGATGGTTTAACGAATTAAACCTGGCCTGGGCGACTGTGGGAGGAGACATAAGGGACAACTTCGATCAGCGATTCATGTAATAGACAAAACCAGCCAACACACAACGGGGATGGGTCTCATACACGCGGGTGGGGATCACACAGCGGGGGTGGGTATCACACAGCGGGGTGGGTATCATATGCTAGGTTTGGGGAATCACACAGCGGGGGTGGGTATCATAGGCTGGGTGGGGAAATCACACAGCGGGGTGGGTATCACACAGCGCGGGGGGGGGTGGGTATCACAGGATGGGTGGGGGATACACAGCAGGGTTGGGTATCATATGCTGGTGGGGTATCACACAGCAGGGGTAGGTATCATATGCTGGGTGGGGAAATCACACAGCAGGGGTGGGTATCATAGGCTGGGTGGGGGTATCACACAGCGGGGGTGGGTATCACACAGCGGGGGTGGGGATCACACAGCGGGAGTGCATCACACATCGGGCGGGGGGTATCACACAGCGGGTATGGGTATCACACAGCGGGGTGGGTTTGGTGGGGGTGGAGAATAAGTGGGTGGGGTGACGGGTACTGGTGGATATTACGGGTGACTAAATGTCTACGGTCTAGAATAATCTGTGGCCAATTGGAAACCAGGATCCAGGGAAATACGCATTATATTTGGTTAAGTATGTCGGGTTTGGGTGAGGGTCGGATGTTGGGTGCCTTCAAATCAATAGCGTCTGTGAGTTGTCCTCGGGACGAATGTCAACTGGACGATGTGCGCTCACTTGTATTTATAACCTTCAGTCCAGACGTTGTCCGCAAATACAGTTTGATTGGCTCGTAAAGACTCCGAGGACAACATTAGGACAATGAGCACCATATTTGGAATCCGCGGACAATATGTGAAAGTTGCCCCTGTTTCCGCACAGTGGATTGGTGGGAATGTGTAATCAGATACCGGGACTTTCTCATTTTGACGAAATGTGAAAGTTGTCCCGCATAGCTGATTGGTCGGAACGTGTGATCGGATTACCCGGGAACATACGGGATTTCCCGAGGAATGTTAGTGAAAGATGGCGGCAGTCTTCAACTCGCCTGCAGAGTGTGGTAGAACTATTATTAAATATAACGGATACAATGGGTTATGTGAACTATGAGGACGATACAGATACACTAGGAGTGTTGGTGAATCACCAGGTATGGGAGATGGGTTGGGGTAAGTCAGTAATATGGATATGCTGTATACCAGTGTGTGCCCTTGTATACCCTTATATAACATTGTATTACTATGTAGTACTATGTAGATGCTGTATACCAGTGTATGTCCCTGTATACCCTTATAGAACATTGTATTACTATGTAGTACTATGTAGATGCTGTATACTATTGTGTTCCCCTGTAGACCTTTGTAGAACATTGTAGTAGTATATAGTAGGGATGGCAACGAATGGTAAAAATGGCATTCGAATATTCGATTGGCTATTCGAATATATATTCGAATATTCGGAACCACCCAACCTCTAAATCTCCTCACTATTACGGAATTGACACCGGTAACACGTCTCGGATAAATTGAGTTCCCACGTGCTTCAAATAATAATCAATTAACTATTTTTTCAATCGAGTAGAAAATTAATGTCCTGGTGATACATGTTAACAACGAATCTGTTCTTTTATAATTCAATAATCCAACAAACAACATGATACTTTAAAACACGAAAACGCTTTGTACACGCCCGATTAAAATATTTTTCAATAATACGCTGTGTCAAACTTCCGTTGTGTGTTGTGTGTATTGGAAATCTCAAATGACGTCACGCATCACACAGCGGAATGATGAAATGTGTATACCGACACGAGAATAATGGGTGTATTGAGTTTGGGAAAAGTGGAGCTCCAGACCAGCATGCGCCTCCGCGCAGTCTGATCAGGAATAACAGATTTTATTTTACCACCACGAAACACTGTGTACCGACAAAGCAGCGGGAGTTCTTTACCAAGGATCAACAATTACGCTATTTAATGCAATTAAACTTTAATTAAGGTACGGATTAAACACCTGCAAGCCTTCAGGCTGTCAAAACAATATTAGGGACAAGCAAACTATGACGCAATACCGTAGTAATAGTCGATAACGGACAATACAAACTTTGACACGTGCCGGATCAATTGCTGTATGTGCGACGGTGATAAATAAGTAAACCAAACAATACCTTGAAATAAGTTTTCCATTCGAATACCAAACTGATATTCGAATATTCGGTCAATAAACGAATATTCGAATATTCGTCACGGTTGCCATCCCTACTATATAGTACTATGTAGATACTGTATACCAGTTTGTGCCTCTGTTGACCCTTGTATAACCTTCTATTACTATGTAGTACGGGGCGCCAAGTGGGACATGGCTCAATTTTGTGCCACAAAATTCATTTTTGTGCCACAAAATTCAATTCGTGTACAAAATTCACTTTTTGTGCAAAACAATTCGTCAATTCTGTGTCACAAAATTCACTTTTTGTGCACAAAATCAATCATGTGCAACAAAATTCAATTCTGTTCACATCAAAACTAATTCTGAATCAAATAAAATTCAATTCTGTGTCACAAAATTCATTTTTGTGCCACAAAACTCAATTATGTGTCACAAAATTCAATTCTGTCAATTCTGTGTAACAAAATTCAATTCTGTGTCACAAAATTCAATTCTGCACACGCATGTAAGAAGGACTACCATTGGTCAGAAACTGCACTGGAGAAATGGGTCACGGTCGCCGATCTACACATTCAATGTCGATGATTCAATTCTCATTCTGCCGATGATTCATTTCTCATTCTGCCATTTTGCTTCAACTATCTCCAAACAGTCAAACGTTGACAAACCCATTCGTATTTAAACTCATTTGCGTTATAATTGTACACATAATTCATGTAGATGTAGATCTCCCGCGAGTACAGACCTCATTTATTGTGTATCACAAGGTACATCTGCCCCAGTTAAATCAATAATACACGCGCTGTGACCTGTGTTCTGACTGCTGTCTGTGTTTATAAACAGAATGTGTGTATTGGGCCATTTGAGGAAACCATTTGTAGTATTTGTGTAGATACCATGGATACTAAGATGGTGTATACTGTAAATAATGCATGTAGACACATAGTTGCGAACACGTAACTTCGCAACTAGTAGACACAGATCCAATACCATTTGTTTCACAAGGTTAGATCTACTGTTAGAATACGACGTCATCTAATGTCATTTTCGAGCATAAAACGTTACCTCATAAATAGAATACCAGACTAGTGTATTTTAATATCAAGTTTATCAGGCTCGGCTCGGAAACGGTAGGAATTCCTCGGAAAGCCTCGGAATTCCTACGCGTTTCCTAGCCTTTCCTGATAAACTTAATATCAAAATACACTAGCCTGGTATTCTCTATATATGGGCATGCTCTCAGGTCTAGCTATGTCCCGGCTACTTTATGTTTGACCCTGTTTACATAATTGAGGGAAAATTCTGAATATTTTTCTTATTTCTCCTTCAAAGTATATATGCTTATATGGTGTGACCACTCATTTGTAATCATAACATAACCAAAATAACTGTCCATAAAGAAGTATAATATTGATATATTGGGTTATATTTTCGCATTGAAATATTTAAACCTGCAAGTGTACTCCACCATCTAGTAAAATGGACTAAGACCGATCTCAACCAATCAACGTAGAGATGACATAGACTATCCTACGCAAACTAATTTTGTGGACAAAAATGAATTCTGTCCCACAAAACTGAATTTTCTTCACAAAACTCAATTCTGTCTTACAAAATTGAATCCTTTATAACAAAAATGAATTTTGCATACGAAACGTATGCAGAATTGAATTTTGTGACACAATTGAAATTAGACACAGAATTGAAAATTTATTTTGTGACACAAGAAATTTTGTACAGAATTGAATTTTGAAATACAGAATTGAATTTTGTGACACAGAATTGAATTTTGTGATTTTTAGTGTTACAAAACTCAATTTTGTCTGGACAAAATTGGTTTTTGTACACATAATTAACCTGTCCTGCATGGCGCCCCGTATGTAGTGCATGTAGTACTATGTAAATGCTGTATACCAGTGTGTGCCCCTGTAGACCCTTGTTGTACCTTGTAGTACTATGTAGTACTATGCACATGCTGTATATCAGTGTGTGCCCATGTAGACCCTTGTAGACCCTTGTAGAACCGTGTAGTACTATGTAGATGCTGTATACCAGTGTGTGCCCCTGTATACCCTTGTAGACCCTTGTTGAATTGTGTAGTACTATTTAGTACTATGTAGATGCTGTATATCAGTGTGTGCCCCTGTAGACCCTTGTATAACCGTGTAGTACTATGTAGTACTATGTAGATGCTGTATACCAGTGTGTGCCCCTGTATACACTTGTAGACCTTGTTGAATTTTGTAATACTATGTAGATGCTGTATATCAGTGTGTGCCCCTGTAGACCCTTGTAGAACCGTGTAGTACTATTTAGTACTATGTAGATGCTGTATACCAGTGTGTGCCCCTGTAGACCATTGTAGAACCTTGTAGTACTATGTAGTACTATGTAGATGCTGTATACCAGTGTGTGCCCCTGTAGACCCTTGTTGAACCTTGTAGTACTATGTGTACTATGTAGTATACTATGTAGTACTATGTAGATGTTGTAGATCAGTGATTGCCCCTGTAGACCCTTGTATACCCTTGTAGAACATTTTAGTACTATATTGTACTATGTAGATGCTGTATATCAGTGTGTGCCCCTGTAGACCCTTGTAGAATCGTGTAGTACTATGTAGTACTATGTAGATGTTATATGCCAGTCTGTGCCGTAACGAGCCGTCTCATCAGGATCTGCACTGTTTGAAAGTAATTTTCATATTTTTGAGAACAACACATACCTCCTTTTTATAAATGGAATAGTCTGAAAATCATTGTGCGATGATTGGATTGGTTGCAAAATTAACATATCGCAGCCCATTCAGTCACCACTATATGCTCTATAGTCACCACTATATGCTATATAGTCACCACGATATGCTCTATTGTCACCACTATATGCTCTATAGTCACCAGTATATGCTCTATTGTCACCACTATATACTCTATTGTCACCACTAAATGCTATATTGTCACCAATATGTGCTCTATTGTCACCACTATATGCTATATAGTCACCACTATATGCTCTATAGTCACCACTATATGCTCTATAATCACCACTATATGCTCTATTGTCACCACTATATGCTTTATTGTCACCACTATATGCTCTATTGTCACCACTATGTGCTCTATTGTCACCACTATGTGCTTTATAGTCACTACGATATGCTCTATTGTCACCACTATGTGCTCTATAGTCACCACTATATGCTCTATTGTCACCACTATGTGCTCTATAGTCACCACTGTATGCTCTATTGTCATCACTATATGCTCTATAGTCACCACTATATGCTCTATTGTCACCACTATATGCGTCACCACTATATGCTCTATTGTCACCACTCTATGCTATATTGTCACCACTATATGCTCTATAGTCACCACTATATGCTCTATTGTCACCACTATGTGCTCTATTGTCACCACTATTTGCTCTATAGTCACCACGATATGCTCTATTGTCACCACTATATGCTCTATTGTCACCACTATATGCTCTATTGTGACCACTATATGCTCTATTGTTACCACTATATGCTCTATTGTCACCACTATGTGCTCTATAGTCACCACGATGTGCTCTATAGTCACCACGATATGCTCTATTGTTACCACTATATGCTCTATAGTCACCACTATATGCTCTATTGTCACCACTATATGCTCTATTGTCACCAGTATATGCTCTATAGTCACCACGATATGCTCTATTGTCACCACTATATGCTTTATAGTCACCACTATATGCTCTATTGTCACCACTATATGCTCTATATTCACCACTATGTGCTCTATAGTCACCACGATATGCTCTATTGTCACCACTATATGCTCTGTTGTCACCACTATATGCTCTATTGTCACCACTATATGCTCTATTGTCCACACTATATGCTCTATAGTCACCACTATGTGCTCTATTGTCACCACGATATGCTCTATTGTCACCACTATGTGTTCTATAGTCACCACTATATACTCTATAGTCACCACGATATGCTCTCTAGTCACCATTATATGCTCTATTGTCACCACGATATGCTCTATTGTCACCACTATATGCTCTATAGTCACCACGATATGCTCTATTGTCACCACTATATGCTCTGTAGTCACCACGATATGCTCTATAGTCACCACTATATGCTCTATTGTCACCACGATATGCTCTATTGTCACCACTATGTGCTCTATTGTCACCACTATGTGCTCTATAGTAACCACTATATGCTCTATTGTCACCACTATATGCTTTATAGTCACCACGATATGCTCTATTGTCACCACTATATGCTCTATTGTCACCACGATATGCTCTATTGTCACCACTATATGCTCTATTGTCACCACTATATGCTCTATTGTCACCACTATATTGTCACCACTATATGCTCTATTGTCACCACTATGTGCTCTATAGTCACCACGATATGCTCTATAGTCACAACGATATGCTCTATTGTCACCACTATATGCTCTATTGTCACCACGATATGCTCTATAGTCACCACTATATGCTCTATTGTCACCACTATATGCTTTATTGTCACCAGTATATGCTCTATTGTCACCACTATATGCTCTATTGTCACCACTATATGCTCTATTGTCACCACTATATGCTCTATTGTCACCACTATATGCTCTATAGTCACCACGATATGTTCTATAGTCACCACTATATGCTTTGTAGGGTAATTCATTTAACTGAAATAATTTTTATCACCCTGAACTAAATATGTTAAGAACACATAGCATGCAACACATTACATGCAACTACCGTACAAGGGCACCGATTGTTGCGCCCACAGGCACACTATTCACTATTGCACAGTACATGCAGTTACAATACCACAGTGTTCCGATTTTATATAAGCTGATTAGTTCACAAACACATTTAGAGTCTTCATTCTCGTAGTTTTAGTCGTCTACACGATCCCAGATATTGGTTATGTGCTGTAGATAGCAGTAGCTAGGTGTTGGCACGTGACATAGCTATAACTGCCTGTATGGTGTTTAGATAGTCAACATCAGACAGTTGTGTGCCAGCCACACAACTTTGACTTTGGACAGCACTATCAAATTAAATATGTGTCTGGTATGCCCATAACAAAGTGAATGAAACAAATCCATGGTTTAATAGACCAACAACAGAAATAGGTCGCCTAGAAACTTGATACAGTGGCTGTGAAAATGCAACATGCTAATTATGAACAGCATAAACTCGGGTTAGTATGCAGAATCACAAAACAGTGTTGATGTGCAGTTGGATCTGGAAATACAAAACATAAATGCACTTTATACAAGCAGCTTTATTTCCCGTATCCTAACACATACCAGTATGGCTATTTCAACACTGATTTCTAATTAGCTCTCAGCATATATTATACATTGTATCTGCAGCAATGCAGTCTAACTGGGACGGGGTTATCTGTGGAATGTTACACAGTTACACATTTTTATAAAATACCGATTTCTTACCAACCCATATTCTGATATATTGGTTACTACATGTACTTGCAAAATACATCGGAGATAAGAACCTTGTTCAGGTCCAGGGGCCCGTTTCACTAAACATTGTACATGTGTCACAGGGTGAGAAAAATGTGCTCCGGCCCGGGGCTCGAACCCGGGACCTCTGGTTCACCGTACAATCGCTCTAACCGACTGAGCTAGCCGGGCACGAATACACACTTCCTCCCCACAGTGAGCTACATACCGTGACACCGTGACATACCGTGACACAACTAAAATTGTTCGTAAGTGCACAATTATGATAGTCTGTAATTTCACATTAACAATGTTTTCTAATAAACAATTATTGGATTTACATTTATTGAGCATAGGCTGCGTAAATTGTAAATCCATCAATTGAAGTTTCCAGCCGATCCTAAATTTGCACTTACGAACATTTTAGTCCTACGAAGTTTAGTGAAACGGGCCCCAGAAGTACAAGATAGGTTTCACCAAATTTCCATGTGATACACCCCAAGTAAATGGAAATGTTACGACATACATAATCCCGGATAAGCTGGTGCATCCACACAGCCTCATCAGGATCTACACTGTTTAGTTTGGTGGTAATTCACGACGGTTCTAACTAATGATGTCAACTGCATCGTGTGGTAGTCATGTGATTGTGAGTTAAACTGGTCAAAACCTCAATAAGCCCCATGTGTCGCTGTGTATCACATGAAAAGCTGTTTCATTAAAGTTTACTTCTTTCTTTTTCTCAGTATAATGGCATCAAATTACTTATTGATTTGAAATCTTTAGCAGCAAAATACATTATAATTTTTAACAATTTTAGTAAATTCTCTATCATTTTCCTGCACAAATAAAACATACAAATACTATTAGACGGACTGGTATGTATGCACTATCTCATGTGTGTATGCACTACTATCTCATTTATGGGTCCACAAGCCTGATACCGCACCATACGTAGTACTTACCATATACCGTATACCTAGATTGTGGTCAGTGCATGGACAACTATACTGGCTATCCAGCAGCCCCCTCACTGTTCGACATTGGGAGCAGACGACAAACATGTGCTGCTGTTTATGTATTCTATTTATAAAGCCAGTGGATGGCTGACATGCTAGGTACGCTATCAGTAATTGGATATGCCCCTCCTTCTAAATTCGATACCGGGAACCGATTGTTGCGCCTTTGCTACATACCCACGTTTGCTCAGAGCCATAAGGTGGACTCGATTCGTTGCGCCGATTTGTCACGGTATACCCCGGTACACCGATTGTGCAATCGTTTCAGTCGGGCTAGATGCACGCTCATCCATACGGTGCACCCGCAGGACATTCCGGATACCCCGACCGAAACACCACGGCGTATTTCGGCACGTAAACTCGGTTTTCAGATAGGAGTTTCATGGCCATGGGTCTCGGTACAATGCGACACGAAGCGTCAGGAAGCGATACGAAGCGTCAGGAAGCGTCAGGAAGTGTCAGGAAGCGACAAAAACATTATTTTTATGCACTTAGTAACAACTATTAGAATAATAATAATATTTATTGTAATTTAAATGATTTAAATTTTAGTAGATAGAAAAAGCGTCAAGAAGTTTCATGCTATATTTATGCATAAACCAGATGGCCGCGGCCTGCATGTCGAGCCCGCCGAGGCATCTGGTGATCTCAGGGTAAGATATATATAATGTAGCAACAGATACATTGAAAAACAAGAACTGGCATCGTTAAACGAAGCTAATATCCTCGCTGACAGCCTAGATAATAAGAAACATCGAGTCCACAGTGACCTTGACATTGTGCGGTCGGACGTGGGTCGTATGCAAAGCAAAGCACCGTCCCTAGACACACATTGTGGCCAAATATTATCAAAATCGGAGAAGTGGTTGATGAGTTATTGAAAAAAGAAAAAAATGAAAATGTTTGCCTTACAAACAATGTGAACTTCTAACTCAGTTGACCTTGAGTAGTAGTAAGGGAGTCAAAATGATACCACCTACCGTGATATCATTTATAACCCTCTATAATACCCCAACCACCCCCGAAAATCAAAAAATTGGTTAACGAGGAAAATTGGGTCTCCCGACAGCAAATTTATGAATTTTTGGAGAAAATAATTTTGAAAAGAGGGAGTCCCAATTATATTGGTAATTGACCTTTGAAAAAAGTCGAAATCATTCATGCAAGTACAATAGTTTATATTCCAACACCTCATTTTTCTCCTCCGATATAGCTAATTTATTTCGCAGATCAGCAACTAATTCTACCAGCTCTAGTCTACCACGTTCACCTTTAGCCACCTGACAGCGTAGTTGCTTATGTCTACAAAGAGTTTGGGCACTAACGAATTTACAAGGGCATCTAGGGCATTGAAATTGTGGGGGGACACAAGGAAACTTTCTACGTCTCGCTAGATGCCTTCGTATATAGTCTTTACACGTAAACGTCTTACAACAAGTCTCACACTCCATTATATATGTATATAACCTATGAAATTTATCTGTTCAATTGGACGTGAAAAAAACATTATGTAAATTTTTGACGTCCAATTGAACAGATAAATTTTATAGGTTATACAAAAGTATATGTACAAAAGTATAATACAGAAAATATGATAACGCCAGAAACAAGAGCAGAAATAGAAAGTTTGAGAAGAGAAGCCGAATCTCTAGGGATTTCTTATAGTACACGGTTGAGAGTTAGGGGGTTGACAAAGCTGATAAATGCCACAAAGAATGAGGCGTTTATGAAGCGGTTTACCCGCGCCTATAAAAGTGGGGCATTTACAAACCTCTCACTAGCGGATGAAGTTGGTAACAGAATTCAAAAAGAAAGTATTGCGGAGTTAAGGGCTAGTGTAATAAAACCTTCAAGCACCAATAATTTGTCCCAAATTAGACACACAGGTGGCCCAATACAAAATAATAAGAACAAATCTCTCGTTCGCGCGATAGTGGAAAAAGGTGAAGAAATATTGGGGCTCACGATGAAACATTGGAAAAGGTAGAAAATGGAAGACGGGTAAGTTACATTATCCTTTCGTAAAACCATTAACATTAACGAGTCTGAACGCATGTCCGAGAAACTCGCTCCGTATCTAACAACCAATTTTTATTTGAGATATTCATATTCTTACAAGCTAGAACATATGGAGGAAATTAAAAATGGAAAACCTGTAACTATAATAATGCACAAAAATCTCGGTGGTAGCGAACCACTATCATCAATGAAAACCGTTAAAAAATGGCTGTCAGATAAGGAGCAAACACGAATAATGTCCGATAAAATAGACAGACCGAATACAAAGTGGAAGTTTGTAAGATGGGTAGAGGTTTTCGTAAAGCTAATACAGGGTAGTAGGGGAAAAGATTTGGGACTACAATCCAAAGAAGCAGCAGGAGGAGAACTTCCAGAATGGCTGAAGAATAAAAAAGGTATGTATTCTTTAGATAAGTATAATGACGACCTTTGTCTGTTCAGGTGTCTAGCTATGCATATGACAGATAAAAGACCCGACAGATGTACAGAAAAGGCGAAAGAACTTAGTAAGCAATATTTTGGTAGTAATGTGGTTTCACCAATTCCTTTTTCAGATCTGAAAAAGGTTGAAGAGTTTTTTAAAATCGGTATAGAAGTATATCAACCCACAGAAAGTAACGTATGGTGGTTGAAAAAGGTACCAGCGCACTATAAGGCAACTAAGGTAAAATTAAACCAATGACAATAGGACTGTTTAATAATCAGCATTTCTAATAAAAAACCTTAAAAACCTATCTAAAATTTACGCCTGCGATAATTGCAAGCAGAAATTCACGAAAGCGAGTAATATGAAGAGACACGGACCAAAATGTATGAAAGGTGAGACAAAAGTAGTATGTGATGGTAATTATTTAGAGCGCCCGCGTTCGTCGTTCGAGAGAGCGTTCTACCCAAAAAGTTCTAACAGTTATGGGGCGATCGATTGGATGTACTCTGTGGAAAAGCGCGAGGGAATTCACATTCACCACGAACAGTGTGGACACGGGGGTGAAAGATGGATTTTAGGAGCTCCAGTAGATGGATACTGTCCAGAAACCAATACCGTATATCAATCATCACGGCTGTTACTGGCACGGGTGTGAGATTCATGCAAAACATAGAAAAGAAGAACGCGCATCCACTATGAGAAGAGATTAACACTTATTAGAAGAAACAAAGAATTCAACCTAGTAGTTATGTGGGAATGCGTAATTTCAAAGAACTGGTAAAGATATAAAGATCGGTTGCGACACTACTCTTTATCCATATCAGATAGTATACGATTTTGAGGCATATCTCAACCCAGAATTTGAAACTCTCGGTAATAATCTAGAGTACGAAGCCGAGCACGTTCCGGTAAGCGTTAGTATAGGAGATAATTTCTCAAGAACAGTAACTCATATTTGTGATAAAGATCCCGCAAAACTTATAGAAAAATTCGTAGAAGATTTGAAAGTCAGGTGGAAAGCTATAAGAGAAGAAGTGTGGTCAAGATATGGGTTTAATACAGAACATTTACGTAAAAACCAAATCGCCAAGATCGAACAGTGGATAGAGCAAGTACCGGTTATAGGTTTTAACAGCAGTAAGTACGATATAAACTTAATAAAGAAATACCTAGTAGGCGAACTGGCATCAACAACAAAGAAAGTAATGGTCGGAAAACGTGCAAACGCAACAATATTTCTATACTTTACTCCAGAGTTTAGATTTCTTGATG
Source organism: Conchocele bisecta (assembly GCA_029237695.1). Classification (NCBI taxonomy): domain Eukaryota; kingdom Metazoa; phylum Mollusca; class Bivalvia; order Lucinida; family Thyasiridae; genus Conchocele; species Conchocele bisecta. The sequence continues at coordinate 193,981,194 of CM055265.1, read as the reverse complement.
TAATACTTTATCTAGGACCCGTGTAAGTTACGATAGTTGGATAAAAGCCTACGAATGCAAAGGACAGAAATCTTTCTTTCCTTATGAGTGGTTCGATTCTCCAGACAAACTGGATTACCCAGGACTACCGGATATAGAGAATTGGTATTCCAAACTATCTGGGAAAATGTAATAGATGAAACAGAATTAAGTAAATGTCGTAGAATTTTCGAAGAAAATAATATGAAAACTTTCAGAGATTGGTTGAAATATTATAACGATTTAGATGTAGCACCGTTCCTAGAAGCGGTGGAAAAAATGTGTGTTTTTATAAACACAGAGGTGTGGATATTTCAAAGATGCGGTAACACTACCTGGAGTAGCTATACAATATTATTGAGAGGAACCATTAAAGAACAAAAATCTTCAAAGACGATTATACCGGAGGATGCTCTATATGCACCAAAAGAAGAAACATACGAAATGATGAAGGACGCTCTAGTTGGCGGTCCATCAATAGTATTTACACGATATGCAGAAGCTGGTGTTTCAAATATTAGAGTGGGTTCCAAACCGTGCAAGGCTGTTTTGGGGTACGACGCAAACGCGTTATACTTATCTACGTTAAATAAAGAGATGCCGTGTGGGAGAGAAACTATACACCATATAGATACCCCACATAACCCTAAATTTATTAAAAGGTTTTGTAAAAGAGTTTTATCTGGAGACTGGTTTGGGTTTGCGGAGGTGATATAGAAGTTCCACACAACTTAAAAGATAAGTTTTCTGAAATGTCCCCAATATTTATAAACAGAGAAGTAGAGGTTGATGAAGTTCCCACACACATGTTAAAATATTTAAAAGATACTGGCCGAACAAGAGGAGATGGAAAAAAATTGGTGGGATCTATGACAGCCACTAAAGTATTGCTGTACGCGCCACTGTTGAAATGGTATTTAAAACACGGCCTAGAAATAACTGGAGTTCATCGTGTTATATATTATATTAGCGGAAAACCATTCGAATGGTTCGCAAAAGAAGTTACAGCCGCAAGACGAACGGGTGATGTAGAACCAAATAAGAAACCAGTAGCCGACATAATGAAATTATTAGGAAACTCGTGTTGTGGAAAAATGATAGAGGCAACGGAGAGACATTTAAATACGACATATACACAAAACGAAACCTGTGTTGACAAAGCATTAAGATCTGCATTCTTTGACGATTTGGAAGAGATAGGAGATGCGTACGAAATATCTTCAAGAAAACCCAGGTGTGCGGTAAAGTGACCATTCCATTGTGGAATAGCGGTTTATCAACTAGCTAAATTGAGAATGTTGGAATTTACTACGAATTTCTTGACAAATACGTAAAAAGAGAAGACTTTGAATTAATACAGATGGATACGGATAGTATGTATATAGGAGTTAGTGGAAAAACGATAGAGGAATTGATTAGACCTAACTTACTAGACGGGTTTGAAAAAGAAAAAAATAAATGGTTGGCTTGGGTATAAATGGAGCGAAAGAGAGCCCGGACTTTTCAAAATGGAATTTAGCGGAGATAGGGCGATAGCGTTATCTAGTAAGTGTTATTTTGTAGAAAAAATTTAATTCTATTAATAAAAACTCTGCGAAAGGAATGTCCAAGAGAACTAACAATTTAAATTGGAATAGATATAAACGAGTACTAACCGAAACTACAGAAGAAATGGAAAACACATTATAGATGTAGCACAAAATAGGGGATTTAAAATGAAAGACGGTGTTATGAAAACGTACTGTCAACAAAAATTAGGACTCTCGGCTACATATACGATAAAAGACGTGTGTTACCAGACGGAATACATACAGAACCTCTCTAATGATTTATAATAATTTTGAAAACAATTAAGAAAATTAACAATCTAAAGACTCTGACGATCCGGGGGTAGCTGGGTGTCAGAAGGCACCGCGAGAAGTTCTTTGCGAACAAACCCTCGAGATGGCCCATCATCCAAATAGTAGAGCACGGGCTCATCGGGCTTGGTAATAGATCGATCTAGATGATATACATTGAGAGACCACACGGGATCAGTCGCGCGGCGGCTGCCACCTTCGAGCTCTCCCGGTTGATAGAGGTACCGGACATCAATATCCGATGGAAGCCGTTGCTCCTCTAAACCAACGGGTCGCCCGCGCGAGACGGCTGAAGGATCGCTCGTCACCCTTTTAAACTTGATAGCATCTACGGGCTTCTTACCTATCAATCTGGTCACCTCTCCGTTCAATGCGAAGACCACGGCGGGCAGTCTGGCCACCCACTCGGTCGATCGCGAATGAGGGTCTACAAGTTCTTTAGCGTATTGATGTCCGAACAGTCTCTCAGCCAGGGTTCGATTGAAGCGTTCCACGATCCCCTGGTCCCGGTGGATGTTGACGCGGCCGCGTCTGACAGAAACTTCGTGCTTAGACAATAGATGAGAGACCGCGCCCATGAACTCGCGGCCGGGATCGACCTGGAGAAGATTCGGCCATTTGAGAGGACTCCTCTTATATATTCGGGAGAGAGCCTCGGCCACCTCCTTAGACTCTTTAGTGGCCAACGGCTCAGCCCCCTTATAACGACTCGCTACGTCAACGACTGTCAGCGCGTACTTGTACGTCTTACGACCGACGCGATCGTGAGGGAGAAACAGGAGATCCGCTTGGTGAACTTGGTTCGGTACCGGCACGTCGAATTTCGGGCGCGGAATATTGTGAGGCGCTGGTAAATAGATCTGCCAGATGGCCTGCTTCTTGAGCCATTCTGAAACCTTGGTCGCCACCGCGAGGTTCTTGATGGCAGCGAGTCCCTTCCAGTAGCCACGGGGGCTATAGTACATGTTCGCTAGCTTGCGTGTTAGGCGAACCGATAGTTTGGTATTAAGTTTGCGCGTGTTCATCGTATGCGATGTATTCTAATATATCGGACAATCTCCAACATGCCCTCGCCAGATCGTCCGGTAACTGCGTCGATAATAATAAACCTTTGTTGGAAGTACAATCGCGATTGGGGGTTAAGTTCTGAAGGAAATTGGGAAAATCTAATCCCCCAGGATTGGTGGAGGAATCTAACATCCGCTTTGCGAAAAGGGTGGCCTCTTTTTCGTCCTCCCGCCACGTCTCGAGAGAATCTCGGGCCAGACGAATCATACCCTTTGCACCAGCTATGCGGTGTTTAAGGGCAGTGTAGCCTACATCAATCATAGCAAAATAAAGTTCGTCAACTGACACCGTTCTATATATATATATTTATAAAAAAAGTTATTTAAAATAATTAATTTAAAATCTCGATTGAATATAGTAGCCGACGAGACCCACCACACCCATTCCCACGACGATGAACGCGATCTCGCGGTCTTTTTGGGGCTCTGACGGTACATAGAAATCTGAAAGTTGGGGCTCGCGATCCAGCGGCGCGAGACTTTTCTGCGGATATGCCAGCGCGTACTCGCGGTTGGCTTCTTCAACGTTCTGAAAAGTTTGTGCGGCGTGATTTTCGCGGCGAAGCTCTTCATTGACCCAGTCAAGATGGGCGGTTCGTTTTTTCGACCACGCTTCCTTTGCGCTATTGAGTTGTACAGCTAAATCGTGACGCTCGCGCTCCTCATCCGCGTTCGAGTTCGAGTTTTGTAGTTTAGATAATATAAAGTTGCTACCGCTGAACGCCAATGCGTTTACGAGCGCACCACCTAATATTACTGCGATTGAAGCCATTTATTTCCATATATTAACTGTAGAGTTCCAGCTTTAACTAGATAATCTCGGGTCAAACTGCGGCCGCTACATCTAAGGTCGCGAGCCCTACGTCTCTCGCAGTAAAGTCCAATTTGGGAGCGGATCCTCCTAGGGCCATCTTTGATAGTCGAGCATACCCGATACTGAAACCCGATATCACCACGGCGTGATAAAGCGCATTCACTAACATTTTACCATCTTGTTCAGCCATTATTGCATATAAAAGGGTCGCGATCAATGTTTAAATGGGGCGCGTCCAATCGCGATTGGTGTTTCGTAACTTTCTTCTGAACACTGTGGCTGGTTGTTTTTTCGATAATAGGGGGTATTTCCACACGCACAGGGCACCAACAACTGCCAGACCACCACCAACAACCCAACTCCAATTCACGAATTTGGGTTCAATCGGATTCGCCCAACCTCGATTGTGTGTTGAGTGTGCTTCCAATTCGTGAATTGGGGGTGTTGTTGTACTCAACTCTGTCTCCGTCCCCGATTGCAACGACTGTTTAGCCTCTCGAAGCTCGGCGAGTATTTTATCTTGTTTAACTTTTCGGGTGGCAGCCGCCGCCCTCCCAGCTGCCTGTCTTTTGGGATGTTTTATATGCGGTATGTCATCCAGTGGCGGTTGTCAGCGGAGCTAAGTACATTCCAAACTTGTGATAAATTGAGCAGCAGGCTGTTCTAAGAGTGTGACCTATAAAAGGGTCAGTCTCTAGATCGTCAATCAATCCCGCGGTGTTTGGTATAGGGAGAAGTATACTAACGGCGGTTGCGTACAAATGAATAACCGCCGATCCAAGAGTTTTTGTCATCTCCGCACCTAACCTAGATTCGTATCGCGCATACATTTTATCGATTTCCGCATCTGACATCTTATCCACCTGAAAAACTGAGAGACGCCTACCGAGATAATGCTCCGATTGTCCCCCAGCAACCAGCGCAGCTAGCCGCTCTCGTCGCGCCTCATTTTCATTTTCATTCGGAGTCGTTGCACTCAACCCAATAACAACCACCGTTGGAGTTGATTCCGATTGCTCTGTCGGATCATTATTGTTGGCAGTCGGAGTTGAGGTTTCTTCTATTAGCTGATCGAGAAGTTCGTCGCAGTTCATTTTTCTTAAAATTAATTTAACTATTCTAACAAGTCTCATCACTTTAACATATTGCCAAGCGCACCACCCGATACTTATGATCACCATTATGCTCGCAACAAAGCTCGCAGCGGAGCACCAAATTGTTAACATTGTTAACCATTGTTCAGCATTTGTTCAACATTTGTTAAGCATTGTTCAGCAATTGCTAAGCATTGTTCAGCATTGTTCAGCAATTGCTAAGCATTGTTCAGCATTGTTCAGCATTTGTTCAGTAATTGCTAATTAATTATAAAATTAATTGATAACTTCGTAAGTAGTTGGTTGATCAGCTGTAGCAAAAGCTTGGCGTGCTTAGTTTCCGAAAGCATCCGTCGAACCTCCAGGCGCTCCTCGCGCGTTGGGATAACGTCATTCTCTCGAAGACAGTCATCGAACGAGTCTCGGTCCTTGCAGTGAAAGAGGGCGACCCATTTCGTTTGCTCGCGCAGATCCTTGAGGACGGCGTCGTACTTTTGAGTGGTATCCATACGCTTTGCCTAGCATGGCGGCCAGAAAATGCGAGCTCGGAGAGCATGTCCTTCTTTTTGGTCATCGCCGCCTTGGCCGAGCAATCGTCAATCACGTATAGGTGGGCTCACCCTGGAATTTTTGGTATAAACCACGCAACCAATCGTGAAGCCTATCACTGGGGTCAATAACGTATACCTCAGGGTCGGTCCATATCCACGTTCGCCGCTGATAAGTATCGTTGTGCCGCACAGTGGGACACAGGATCACAATATGACGAAAGGCATCGCGGTAGGAGCCCTCGAGCAAGTCTAGGATGAAAACCGTTTTTCCACATCCTGTCTGTCCACATATTATGGCAGAGTGGGCATCTCCAATCGTGAATTGGTATTGATTGCTAATTTTCTTAATTAATTCTTTAGAATTATCAAATTTATTAATTAATAAATCGTTAGAATGATTGCTAATTTTATTAAAATTAATTAATAAATCGTTAGATTTAGTAGAGTGCTGAGACGTATCGGCCATCTTCGATGTTGAGTTGTGCGTCTGTAATTATATATAAGTACACGTTCAATGGCCCGGCTCCGTCCGCCTCTTTGGTTATCTGGATCGTCACACCCTCGCTAGCGTTCTCAACTTGGCGTCCGCTGCCGTGTATTTGGTCGTCGTCGCTGGCTCGCATGTCTAGCCATAACGCGTATTTGGTATTCAGGAACTTCGCGAGGGAGACGGCCGAGAGATGCAGGTCTTTGGCAACCGCTGCAACCTCCGGAGAGCGCTTAGAGCCGGCAGCAAACTGCTTTCTTACTTCGTCCCACTGCTGGTGCGCGCGAAGACCCGCGCTGTAGAGTTGATTGGGAACTCCCTCGATCGTCACCTCTACCTTCGTGATTTTGGGTTATAGAATTTGTCGGTTTTTCTAGCACCGAACGCGAACCGAGCATCCTCGAACAACATCATTATACCTTTCATCGAGCGGGCGGGTACGTTGACGTTAATATTCCACAATGTGTCGCCTTTGTCTTCCGTCATCTTGCGATGGCGAAGAACTCGGTCGTAAAGTATGGCAACGCGCCCGGCGTACTGGGTTCTGATCAATCGCGCGAGTTCGGGCATCGTGACCATGTCGTACTCCAGCGAAACATTATCGATCGTATACGTCGATAACATGTCGCTGGTTATGAGAACTCGGCCGTAGTCGTTGAACGTTAGTTCGTATTCGAGGCGTCAGCCAAAGCGCTCTGATAGTATGGCATGTGACTCTCCAGCAACTCAAAGTCGAGCGGGATGTAGAAGCGGTTGCCGTAAGCGCCCGCGACCGCGTTGTCACTCGCGTTGTTATCTACCTTGTTACCAGCCCCGATTCTAAGTTTGGTTACGTTCTTATTTTTGCTGGTGTCAATACCCTGATAGACAGCGTTTTCGCGCTTTTGCGCCGTCTTCCATAGGTCCTGATAACAATGGTAGACGTCGCTGTCGTCGATCGACATCACCTCATTACCAGAAATCTTTATCATGGTCTTCTTGACGATGGCGCGACCAAGGTTCTGAACGACGGTTCGGTCCTCGTCCGTCGACGTCAGCGAAATAGTGAAAGCGAGGCGAACAGTCCCCGGCACAATGACGTCGTTAGCTCCGAGGTTGGGGAAGCGGACTAACAGCTGCTGGTTCTGGTCGATCGTCGATGCGTTGTTCGTAATAACGACACTCTGTCTCACGCCTTTTGCCCCGAGGGGGCTCACGCAGTCTGCGGTATGGATTGAGTTTGCGACCGTATTGACTCGAAGACATAATTTAGTGAAACTATATAAACCCGTATGGTTTTGTCTTTAATACATAATTAATTTTAAGAAAATATAAATATGGCTGATTACGATAATGACATGTATGAAATCGGCAGAGACGATTACCTCGATGCGGATGAGGATGATTATGACATAGATGGTGACATCGATAACTATAGCGATTCGACCTTCATAGATACTCCAGTTCCAATCCAATCGGGGGAATTAGGTGGCGCTACCAACACCATTAGTCAAAGTCGGGAATTACTTGATGGAGCTGTAGACGACTACTACAACAGTTTGTCAGAAAAAGGTCTGGTCCCATCTGTCGGTCGCGACTACTCCAAGTTCGAATTGGATCTGCGTGGTAGATTGCGAATAAAAGCGGCACCAAATCTCCCAATAGTCAACACGATGACCGGTAAACCCCTAGCACTGAGCACCATTGCAGGAAACCGGGGCGGTGGTGAAATCATAAGGAACGAACTCGGATTCCCAGATTGGAAGAGGGGTAAAACAATTATGCCGACCCGCGCTGTAGAGGCCCTACAGTCTACCGACGAAACGATGGCGAAAACGGCCACCGCGATAGAAACGGTCGA